>CAKAOJ020000089.1:1800000-2190000 GCA_916701645.2 Sebastolobus alascanus
TCAATTCCCAGGTTAAAAGCAATCCGCTCTAAGCTCTGATGGCACAAGACATAATGTCCATGTGGGGCTGCACACAGGTCAAAATGATTTAGCGAGGAATGAGAAGCATGACAACTCAACAGAAATGGCTTTTTGAGGGGAAAGTACTCTGATAATAAAACAGAAATTTCTGATCCTAGACTTCCTTGTTTGTTGCACAGCTTCCTTTTATGGAATAATAGTGACCTTCCTGTTGCGGTATGACCTTGCAATTTCAAAGCCAGTCCAATGACCAGAGAGGGACAAATGAGCACACATACACAAAACCGCTTGCTGCTATACCACCTACCCGACAGTCTCTCTGCAGGGTCTTCATTAGGTTGTTGTACGTCTCTGCGTCAAAGTAAAGTCCTTCTTCATGCATGTCCTGGAAGTCCAGGTCTTTGTAGGTCGGACTGGCCTTCTCTCTCTCTTTCCTGGACGCTCGTCTCTTGTAGGTGGACCCCTTCAGGTCGTATTTGTAGTTCATTTTTACGGAGCGCGGCAGCACGTTGTTCATCACCACCAGTCGGATGTTGATGCCTCCAGACTGGATGCAATACAGTCCGTAGAACTTGGGCAGCAGCGTGCGTGGATTCTGGTTCAGGTTCTGTGATGTGAGATGAAAGACAGCTTGAGTCACAAGTCAGTTTTTATTACAATCATGTTTTACTGCTGTTTGATGGCTCATTTCTCTTCTACAGTGTAAAGAATTGTGACGTGAAAGCCAATATGGGTGCAGGAGGTCTCAAAATGTATTTAGGTTACAGAAATGAATAAGTGAGCTTCCTGTCCACGCATCCAACATCCTCCATCCCCGTGACTGAGACGCTTTTCAGTCTGGTGGTGGTGCCCTACAGCTGAAGCTAATGAGAATGTTCACTGCATCTCATTCATGCCACTTAAAGGATCTGATGAGTGATCTGTTCAAATTCAACACTAAGAGGGTTTTAGACCTGAAGCAAATGTAAGTGTCTCACCATATAGTATCCAGGTAGTAACCTCTGGAGAAACTTGGCCTCTTTGTGCTGGACGGTTTTGATGATGAACTCGTCATCGCTGGTTAGGTAGAAGAGAGAGCCGCTAGCCCCTGGGTTGGTCAGCTCAATCAGAGGCTCATTTACGAGGGAGTACTGTGGAAGGAGACACATACGCAAACCATTTTAACATTTCACATGAAACAGAGGAAAACAGCTCCACTTGGAACCTATCCAGACATAAACCGCTCTAAACACATAAACTATTATAGCTACAGAACAAAATTAAAACATGATTAAGTAAATATGCTACTCCAGACATCTTTTGTTTATTTAGCGCTGGAAGAAAAATGTGTAGCAAATCTTCACTGGCCTCAGGGTATTTACAGTAAGTCTTGTGATACAAAAGCACCAGGTTTTTATTCAAATGCTTGGTTTTTGTTTTAGTGGCTTCTTCTTATACTATGTGGACAAAAATATGTTGGCACCCAAACAAAGTAAGAGTACATCCGGACATTACATTGACACGTGATTGCTGAACATCATTCCAAAACCATCAATATGCAGCTATAATAGCTAGAAAGGCTTTCTACACATTTTGGAACCTCACTACAGTCACAAGAGCATCAATGAGGTAAGACCCTGATGTTGGTGATAAGGCCTGGCCTGTTAAAATGAACCCCCAAGGTGTGAGATGGGGTTTAGGTCAAGGCTTTGTGCAGTCAAGTTGTTCCACATCAAATTCAGAAAACCATTTCTTTATGGATCTGTGCATGGGGGCACTGTGATGTTGAAACAGGAATGGGCCTTCCCCAATCTCTTGCAATAAAATTGGAAGTACACCATTGTCCACTGCACCACTGCATTATATCCTTTAGCTGAAACTAAGGGGCTGAGCCCAATTACACAAAAGTACATGATTGTCCACATACATTTGGCCATATAATGTACATTACCAGCATGTCAATGAAAGCAGGTCTCTGTCTAAAATATTTTCATCATTCAATGAGCTGCAATGAGAATGGCAGAAATACCAAAGCCCAAATCTGTCTGCCGAACTCTAATAAATCTCCAGACGTTCGACTCTTGCTGCTGACAGCATGGACAGAAACACAAGCTCCTCAGCCGAGGGTAATAAGGAGCAATTACTGCTTGTGCTGCATCTCAATAAAACACCAGAACAGATTGAGAGCCTTCGTCCCAGCGTGGCAATCAACGTGTGAGGGAGGGGGAGACTGCAAGAGCAGCCGACTGAAGAGCAATGTTAGATGTTAATCAGTGCGTTATGAGAGCAACATGTTCAGAGGAGCAACACTGGAGGCATCCGCTCTCCCTCTCCAGAGACTCTACCACTGATGACCGTCTGCAGTCACGTTGAGTTACAAGCACAAACACATCCGCGGTTTGTTGCATTTGCATTCAGGATACTGTGTGTGTGTGTGTTCTCTCTTTTAATTAGCTCTGCTGTGTGGTCTCTGTCTGAATGAATTCATCATCACCTCAAGGACATCAATCATGAGTACATCCTCTAAGCTGCTGTGCCTTATGCCATCCTCCCTCTACTGCCTTGAATTAAATTTCATCTCCGTCTCTTTTCAAGAGCCTTTTGTCTTTCACTTATGCAGAAATGAATTTGGCATTCAAAAACAAGAATGCAGCTGGTGGCTGAAAGGCTCAGAGGCAGACAGAAATTAGGAAAACGGCAACATAACATGATAAAGCCCAAACAAGATTACACAAAATCTAATTTTGTTCTGAGCCAGAAGCATAGTTAGTTAGACTTCCAAGTCTTGAGTCTGGGAATATTTTCACAGACAGAAACACAAATAGGCAAACAAGCACCAAAACGCTTCTGTTGAAAAAGTCCATTACGCTCTTTCTTTCTCTCTCAGTCTGTGTTTGTGTCTTTGATTGGTCTGGGAAATCACACAATCATCTGCTGATTTCATTCAGCAGTGGGAGCTGGTTAAAGCTGTCGTAATGAGGGCACGCTCCGTTAGCTCAGTCATTACCTCCAATATCTCCACCGCCCCAGTGTTTTGCCTCAACATCATCCTCCCATCCTGTCTTTCCCCTGCACAGATGGTGTGTGGCGTTACCCGCCCACTACTCGATAAAATACACGTTGAATTCTGTCACAATTAAGTACGCACTGAGGTGGAAGATTAGCGTTCACTCAATGGGAAGTAATTCAGGTGAAAGACAACCAGCGGGCCATTCTCTCTTGTTTATGGGAGCAATGGACATTTTTCTATTTGTATTTTTGACAAGCACACATAGAAACAATGGAACAAAATCAGATTCAACTGTTCATGAGGACAAATACTGAGCAGAAATACAGAGTGTGGTTCAGCATAGAGTATGAGAGGTTTTCAAAAATGTTAAATGTGTTGTTTTTGACACACTGGTCGATATAACTTCTTAAAGCAACAGGGAAATACGCTTATTCACTTTCTAGTCAAGAGTTCGATAAGACTGATACCTCACATGTCTGTCCACTAAATATAAAGCTACAGCCAGCTGGCAGTTAGCTTAGCTTAGCATAAAGACTGGAAACAGCTAGCCTGGCTCTGTCTGAATAACAAAATCCAGTTACCAGCTCCTCTAAAGCGTACTGACCAACACATTTTTGTTTGTGTAATATGTGTGAATATCTGGGTAAAACTCATAACATATAGGCTAGTGTGTAAATTTAATCTGATGTTTCATACAGTAGTGTCTTATTTTAGATATAGGTACTGTATACAATGTGTATGCTTGATTTGATTTGACCCTTAACACTTCCTCCCCATACCTGCGGGATATTCACTTCACAGATTATCATGTGAAGGTGGAACAAATTATAGCCAGTTAGGTTTTAGTCTTACCAGGTAGTCGTCAGGTTTGATGCCGAACAGATCCCTGAAGTAGCGGAAGGCCAGCGGGGCGTAGGTCTTGAAGCGAAAGTCAGGATAGTGATGTGCTGGGGTCAAGTTGCTTCCCTCACTGGGATGTGTGATGAATAACCAAGCACACCAGGACACAAAAACATATAATGGTGCATTAGATACATTATTCCCACACCAACTTAAATAAGAGGGGATAAAGAAAACCTTTAGCATTATAGAAGTGAAACGTGTCGGTGTCATTAACACAGACATTCTCCAACCAAGGATCCCATGCAGGCAGCGCCAAGGGGAAAGTCGACCCTAACACCTAATCTTTGTGCCTGGGCTATTGACTCCCAGTAAGTGTATCAGTGGGCCCTTGTAATGTGCTCCACCCATGCATGAACAGGCTTCAGGCTTGGGAACCCAGATTCACCAGTATTGTGGTGACAAACTGGCCTGTATAGAGTTCTTCGCCTGGAGACCGAAGGAGTCTCTGATTACTGGATCTACACAATACCACACAACACATGAGCCTTGACTCTGAAGGGGAGACAGGGAAAAGGTGAACATAAAAAAAAACACACAAAATAACCTACATTTTGTAATGTAGTGAAACCTGATATTCTCAGACGGGCTTTGACAAAGACCGACCTTGTTTTGTAATGGGGGAACACAACGACACGGGAGTAAGCACATCTGATAAGGTTAGCATGAGTCAGTCGTCGAGTCTTTCATCACATAGACTCACTGAAATCAATCACACTGACCCCAAATCTACAAGAAGTAGGTTAATAAAGGGTTTTGTTTTCCAGGGCACCTCTAAATCTGGTTAATGTTCTGAGGACTTGGATGGGTTTCTGGGAAAAGAGGCAACCGTGTTGTTGTTTTGTGCTGCTGGTGCTATATTCGGTAATGGGATACAGGCAACAGTGACGCCCTGCTGTGTAACACGATACCTGTGATTACTCTACAATGAAATCTGACTGCTCTGTTTAGCGTGTGAGGGCAACAACAATGATCTATCACTAATGGCTGACAGTCCATGATGGTAACATGTACACATCGCATGGAAACCATTTAACAACACACATCACCTGGAAATATTTCATTCAATGTAATCAGAGAGCCATCTGCGTGTGTGCGTCTGCCTTGAGAAAGATCAAAAAACTGTGTGTGTGTGTGGGAGTCAAAGGGATCTGCCACATCTCCAGCCATCCAAAACTAGACTGACAGGACAAACAACAGTGGAAACACCGCCAGAGAGGAGCAACAACAAGAGGAGGAAGAGGGAGGGAAGCAATAAGGGCTCCATACTCAGCCGCTATCTCAGGATACTCAGTGAAAAGAAAGAGAGGGGTTTGTGTTTGTGCGCTATCACAGAACAGAACAGAAACACTTAAGAGAAAGTAAAGAGAATAAAGAGGCAAACCGTTATGTAAGATGCCAGATGTAAGACGTCAATTTCTCTCTCCACTGATTATGTTTTGTTTGTTGTGCCTTGTGTAATTTTCTTTTCTCCTAATAACCTTGATCCTTTTTTATTTCAGATGGCTTTCTCAGTGAAAAGCTGGCCCTGAAGATAACTACAACTTTCGTTTTATTTCACCATTATGTGAAAAGGCTTGACATCGGGTGCAGAATCAGACTGAGGATGATATAACAAGCTTGCTTTAAACTACTGACATTTTGTACTTCACTATCTCAGCAAAGCAACAGCAGGTTTTTAAACACTCATCACCGCTAACGCCGTAACCCAGAGTAATGTTTGGGTTTGGTTGCTGAGCAGTAAAAGGGCTACGTGCGTGCCGAGACCTGGTTTGCATGAACCATAATGCGTTTGCATATCCTGGTGCAGCATCTAAAAGGTAAACCAAAAAGTAGTTCCAAGTAATTATGTCAAATGTCTCTCTGAGCTGATGATGTGATTGTGAAGACAGCCTGAGATGACCGCACACTGACATATGTTTTGCACTGTGACAGTAAGAGGCACACAGTAAGCTGATTTCACAGTTCTTGGCAGGATAATCCACTAGAATAGTTTTATCCCTGCATCACGACTTAGACTGGCAAAAATTCACTTTGTTGATAAATGATGATGGTGGCAGTTTGTGGTAGCAGAATAATTTCTTTGGACTGGATGTCCAGCGCCTGCAGTTTCCACTGAGCATGATTAATAACAGTTTTAAATGTCTTTAAGACCCAGACATATAATATTTGAGCGGGCAGACAGGCATAAAGCTTAGTCTTTAGTCGCTTTCCATTCATTCACTTTGCAGAGTCAGGAAACTATCGCAGCCAAGGAGCAGCCTGTTACCACCTCCACATAATCTGTTTTTATGAAGCAGTCCTCTGATTCACTGGCTCTTGTACACCAATAACCTTGAGCTTATGCAAAAGTCTGGCTTTCATTTTGATGACAATGAGCAAACCAATTAACTCGCGCGTTGAACGATTGCTTCAGAAAAAGAAGACGTCTAGAAGCTGTGTGCGCAAGTATGCACGTATGTCTGTGTGGGTCGACACTACGTAGCACTGACCTGGGCAGAAAGACGCTCTCCACCACATAGAAGTCTTGCATAAGCACATCTCTGTCAGGCTTGGAGGTAAGGTTGCCCACTGTGTAGCCAATACCGAGCTGAATGGCCCCCTTCAAGGCCGATGACGTGGTCTAGATGGGAACATAGAAGAGAAAACATCCCATTAGTCAGGCTGTTATATCATACTGTCACTGCTATATGTGAACGATTGAAAAATAAAAAGATTGGCAAGCCTGAGAGTGATAAGCCTTCTGTTTAAGCCCTTTTTACAAGTCAATAAAAGACTAGTTTAATATAACAAATTATTTTCACAATTCAAACTATGGCATAAAAATCAAGAAAGCAGACCATACATCGAGACATTTAAAATCCAGGACTTTTGTATAGCCTAGTACACATTTGTAGAATAAATTCCACACTAACACAGTAAAACCCCCAAAAAGGCTGGGACATTAACACACTACTACTTTTATTGCGTAGGTAGCCACCACAAAAAGACCTTTTAAGTCCCAACCTGAACAGTGGTAGCCATTGTGTAGGACCTTCTAATGGTGACATCTTAAGAAATGCTGCCATAAGCAGTGACGTCTAAAGTAAAGGAAAGAAAACAAGTGTGACCAGCACTTGACTGATCTCTGGCAGCCGGCCCTGGCAGGGGTCGGGACATTATGTGCTGTAGAAGGACATTTATAAGGACTCATGTGACTCACAGACTCAGAAGTACAGACCTTTTGGACTTTGTTGGCTCTAAACAGCGGTATTTCAAAATAAATGTTGTGGAAGCAGGTTGACATTCGTCTTAAGAGGCCATTTAAACCAAACACAGTTAAGCTCTTGTATGAATAGTCATACTTCTTTTTTTACCTTTTTGTACGTTTTCTCTCTGCTCGTGCTCCAAGGCCCTCCCATCCCATTTTCTGTTGTGGTTGACATCTGAAAGAGATACATAGGACTGAAATAAAACCGTGATAAAGTAAAATTACTGGTACTAATTTCACAACTTTTCAAGCATAAACTTACTTTGAAAAGCTGTGCCCGATAAAAACAGCAATCAGGGCGACATCTCTTGATTGTCAGCTAACATCAGGAGGTTTGGATCTGTCAGGGGACCCTCTGCAAGAGAACAGACAACCGAGTTATTATTACACAAAAAATAACCAGGGCAAAAAAACGCTCACAGCCTCTGCATTAAGTGAAGCTGCTCCAAGTTAAGATGTGACTGAGGACGGGATGGAACGTGTCCACCAGCGAAGAGTTTTTGATTAACTGCGATAAGTTTAAGGCCACGTTAATGCCGTCACTCTCCTGTTAATCTCTGCCTGATAGCAGAGGCAATTTTGTCTATTTCTAAACTCTCGCTGCTGAACTGGCCTCCAGCAAGAGATCTCTGCTTTGACAGCCACTCATGAAATGTTTATGTATGCGTGTGTAGTAAGTTACCATCCCAACTCTTCTTATTAGAGTCTTACATTGGAGAACGATACAATCCTGATTGTCAGTTCGGTTGTAGCTTCACAAAGATGTAGAAAGCAACATTTGCTGGTACTTTCATCCTCCTCCTCATCTCTGACTTCTTTATTTTGGTAATTCCTTCCATATTCCAGGCCATGTGTGTGTGTGCGTTGGATAAATAACACCTCATAAAGAAGCAGAGCTGCAGAGTGTGTATGAATGAGGTGTAACCCCAGGGCTGAAAGCAATCTGCTGGTTCCTCCCAGCTTACAGTACAACCAAGTCCTTACTGAGCCACAACACAACACAGGGCTGTCTTGTTTCCACATCCATAATTTTTACTGTACCACTCCCTGTCAGTCTCTTTCCTTCCCTCCTTACTATTTTTCTCATGTGCTTTCCTCCTGTTTTACTCCTTCACCCTCCAGAAAAAAAATAAGGCAGAGTGACACAAATCAATGAAACTGTGACATAACTCAGCGTGTGTCTTCTGAGCAAGTGGGAAAAACAGGGACACAGACGAGTAGAGGCTTAACAGAAACACCGGCAAAATTTGGACTTGGTCTCAGAGCCGCGAGTGCAATGTCTTTCTGCTTCATCAGCGATTGCTGTGTCATGTCTTCCACAGTCACCTGCTCTGTGACCAGCAATCACCTCCTCATCAAATCAGAATCTATTATACTGAGAATATCCTCACTCTATAAAACACTTTTTTTTTGAAAATCTTACTACCAGTTACTACTATACTATATACTATATTATACTATACTATACTACTAAGATACAATTCTGCAGGTTGTAATACTTATCAACAAAAGCACCAAATATGTTGTAGCCATGTTTAAAAATAGTCTTTGTTGACACATACACTGATTCAGATATTTAAAAAATGTAGCAGACACTAAACTCTTATCTCCAGACTGGGTTCTTATCTGTGCTCCAGCTCTTCTGTTGCTATAAACAAAGCGACAACACCACTTCAGCTGGAAGCACACCTCCTAACTACAGATATTTGTTTTTGTTTGGGTCTATGCATCATCCTCTGTCACCTTTAAAATATTATTCTGTCTTTTTGTGTTCCCCTCTTAGGAAGGAACACAAGCAAATTATGGTCACACAAAACGTGTTAACTCATCCTGAGTGAAAAGATCATCATGTTTGTCGCATGACTTTGTGTGACTGGAACTGAGGCAAAAGTGTGCTTTTAGCTGTGTTATCAGAAATTAGTATTTCTCTTCACCACTGTTCAATGTGGTTCTGATCCACCTGAGCCATCATACTGTATGACTGGCTGTGTGCTCTGAACCTGAGGAATGTTAATGAGCCTGCCGGCCTGTCTGGCTCCCTGCTCGGTCCTGGCCTGAGTGTCAGTGTTAAAAGGGATTGTTTGGACCTCTCTCTCTCTCGCTCACCTGACCCCACAACCCAGCCGGTGCTCCAACAGACTGTTTCCAGAACAATCCATGAGAGGCCTGCAGCTGCAGTGAACAACAGCAGGTCTGTTGTTCACCTCTCAACAAAAGGGAGGCAGACAGATGGTTGGACATGTGGAGGAAAATGGATGGATGGATCATCCGTAATCAGCTGTGTGTCATACACTCCCATTGCGAATACTACCGGCACACAGGAGTATAACAAGGTAAAAAGAGAGCACATGCACACACTGTTTCCACAAATGTAAAACGATACCTTGTTGTAAGTCACAATTACATTACTGCGAGCTACAAATACAAAAATGCATCTTTGTCAAATCAATGCCTCTGGCAGATAGTAGGTGTTTTGTGGTATGGATGAAGACCAAATGGGTAAAATTATACAACTGATCAATAAAAAGGAAACTCTGCACTTGAAAGTCTAAATCTGAATGAAACCCACTTACAACTGGCCTGTGTAGAAGGGTTGAGTTGTGGGTTGTTTATGCGCCTTTGTGAAAGTCAAGCAAGGTCATAAAGACTTCATACGACTGTGAACACTATGTCTTCACAATGTAGACCAGAGAAAAATGTCGACGGAATGAGGAAAAATACATTCAATTTTCCACTTCCCACAGTTGTCAAGCTTGGAATTCATGCATATAACACATATACTAACACATATACTGTACACAGACAAAGCAACTGTCCAGTAAAAATGTAAAAGACAAAGGTGTTGCAAATGCAAAGTTTCTTGGCAAACTCATCACAGTTCTTCCTTTGACTGTGTCTTTGTCAAAAGCCAGACTTGGTCGTCGATGTACTTTTCGTTCACTTTATCTTTCCTACTTGTGAAGCACTTTGTGACTACTGCTCTTAAAAAGGTGCTATATAAATAAACTTAGCTCTTCTCTCCGTCAGTCTCTTTGTTCCTAAACAACTTTCTTCCCGTTCGTCCATACGCCCTCGTCAGAAACTCTACCACCCTTCAAACAAACACACTTGAGTGCAGATCAAACACTGGCTCTCGTGCCATATCTCCTCCATGGTTTCAGGGATATTGCCAAGGGTGCCAATCAGCCCCTGTGGAAGTCAAATAGCTACTCTGTAGCCAAGCAGTCCTGGCAAGGAAAATACGTTGCTGAGAGCAGACATGGGCCGTCTGGAATGATGGAAATGCAGATCCAATGCATCTGAACTGTCAAAACGTCTGTGGTAATATTCCCTCCCTGGTCTCAGTAGGCAGGGTAATGATAATAATGAAGGCAGGAATCAGACAGCATCACCAGCCATGCTACATACTTGCTTTGAAAAGATACATAAAAAATAATCTATCTCTTCCTATAAGGAGACCTGGTTCTTTGCAATACGTGGCAAAAGTGGAACAGAAACAACCATTTTCAAACCATCTGATCATGACATCAGGGCTGAGAGGTATTCAGTCAAGGAGACTCCCACAGTTCCTATCACCAGGACACAGACACTACATATAGGTTCCTTTTTGCTCTGCTTTGCTTCAGTCCCCAGATACTATTGGATTACTGCAGCAGATTGGAGACATAATGGAGAATCAATAGCAGAGCAGCAATGCAGAGCGCTGAGGACTGGACTGCTGGGCTTTCATGACCTTCACAATCCCCGACTGTGAGATGTTAGATAAGCACAAATATCTGGATTTGGATGGATACAATCAAGAAGATGCATGGGGAGTCAGCTTAGCTCGGCCTGCAGGGGATCGGCTTCATCAACTTAACTGCTCTGAGCCATGACTATACGGCTCACAGAAACTCCACCCAAGCAACATTTATCTCAGAAAACTTCTTCAATTGCATTTTTCTTGTGTAACTAACAGATGAAATGCAAAATACCCAAAAAATTCCCAAAAGTACTGTATATCACTAGGCTAAATGGTGTGGATCATAGGCATGGGACAATATGAAATTTCATGTCATGATCATCCTACCAAAATAACTGTGATTCACAATATTGTCCCGATAATCATCAAAATATGCTTTAAACTCTTAAAATGGCACTAAAACATACTGGAATCACTTACCCTTTCATCTTTTTATTTTAGTGAAAAACAAACAATCAAACAATCTTAAACAAGGTCATCAATAAGGTGTCATAAATAATAGATAGGTTGCATAAATAAAGGATACATTAAAAAAAAAACATTGTGTGAGTCTTTTTTTTTTCTTACATGATAATTCCTGTATTTTTTTAAAATTAGGCTCTATGATCACGTGCTAGACAGCTTTTTTTAAGTCACTCATGTGAGGATATTCACGATTATCCTGATAATGGAAATTCACCACAATCAACTTATTGTGAGTGTTTTTTTTATCCCGATCCATGTTAAATCCTACATCGTCCAAACCCTAGTGGAGCAGTAGTAATTATCTTTCTGACGCCTTGTGTAAACACTTTGGTGTGTCAGTGTGATTACATAATTGGCTTAGTTACCCCAACCGCGTAAAATAGTTGCTTCTGTGAAATGTGTCATGTTCTGTTATGAATCATGAGGCTGGGAAAAAAACATCTAATGTGTGGGTTTCCCCTCCACTAGCCAAGCAGAAATGATCAGTCGTATAAATGACAATCATAAACAAATGATATGTAGTCCTCCACACCTCAAAAACATTCATTTTTATCCCCTGGCTGTTGTATTTTGCTCACAGACAAAAAGTGAGACAGGCGGAGGAGAAGAGAATATGCTTGGTGAGGTGCAGACAGAGGGAGGGGGATAGAGAAGAGACTAACTATGTCTTTGTGTTGTTCAGTCAAACAGAAATATATCTGCTCATCAATGTCAAAGAGATAAAAACACCCAATTCAGGAGCATTGCTCTGGCTCCACCCAATTCAAACAGACCGCCCAAACAAAAACACAAATACACACAAAGCAAACAGAACATAAAATGCACACAGTTTCAACGTGAACATGTGCAAACAAACATACAGGTTTTGTGGCCCTGTAAATGTGGCCACACACAGACTTTACTGTACACACACACACACACACCCTCTCTGTTTTCTGTCCCTGGTGAGTCTCCGCACCAAATAAAGCAGTAAAACAGCAGGCAGGTATTATTTTGGATTGTTTTTGGTGCGTTCTGTTCCATATTTCACTGAATCCTCTGGAGGTGTGTTTGTTTTCATCATCCCTGTGAGAGGGACAAGCTGTGCTGCAGAGTAGCGTCTGCCTGCGTACACCGGGCACTATGCAGCACTGCAGAGCTGCCTGTGTGTGTGAGTGAGTGTGGAGACTATATGTATATAAATATATACAAGACAAACAATCAGTAGACAGACTGGCTGTTTGATTGGTTAAAATAACAATGTGGAAACAACTTCTAATGCCATTACTAGTAGGGCAAAAATGTAAGTTTGACTAAAGGGCAGCGCCAAATGAAAAGACTATGTTGTTGCCTAAACCAAAAGGGTTTATCCTAATGTTTAGCGTGTAACATCCAGTGAGTCGTTATCCCGTTAGCATGCTACAGTATTTTGGCACTGTGGTCACAAGTTTTAGCTGCATATTGTCGTGAAAGTGACATCCATCCAGTAGTACCCGCCAACAGAGCTAGCGTGGCTAAAAATACAATGATGTCTTAACTGCATGATGCTGCACAGAGAAGCGTAACATAAGTGCAAAGAGTGGGAGCTCCTTACAATGACAGCAGCTGCTGTCCCTGATGCATCATCATAGTGCAGAGTGAGCATTGCGTGCTGAGCACAACATAAACCTGAATACTTGTTTTAGTGGGCTCAACAGTGTGCACGTGTGAGATATACCACTGGCCAGGCAACTATCAACAACTAAATGCACATTTTAACTTTTGACAGTATTTGACCTTTTGGCAACAGCAAATAAAGAGAAACAATAGGTGGGAGGGAGAGAGGGCCTGCACCTACAGAGCGCTATGACCTTTCAGAGTTGACGTGAAAAGAAAAAACGAGCTAGACAGAGGGAGGGAATGAAAAAGACAGAAGAGGTAAACAATGGGAGAGAGGAACAAAGATAGAGAACAAAAGGTGTGATAGTTTTGAAATATTTAGTTGCGGGCTTCCCTCGTGATTTAATAACAACGTGCAACAAGACCACGTCAAGTTTTGGTCAAAGCAACGCAATTTTCCCAGCAGGACAGAAAAGGAAAAAAAATCACTGTATCTGTGCAAACACAAGTACACATCACACCATATAGAGCAAGAGAATGAATATATTTAGTTTTCTAAGACAACGTGAATATAAGAAACCCAGGGAGAGGACACGGCCTGTGTGTTTGTAATTCAGAGAGCGTCTCACTCTAGTTCCACTCTGCATGAAAAGCAGTGAGGAGGAGGTCACCCACTGTGTCCAGAGAGTCACATGATCCAACGGAGGGAATGGAGGGGGGTGAGAGACACATAGAGATGAGTATATGGAAGGAAAACAGAGACGATGTTCTCTTAAGACACAAAGGCAGGGAGAGGCAGCCCTGATGGAGCGATACACTACAGCTCGACACTCTCTGAGAGTGAGACGAGGCCTTATTACAGCGGGCTTATTATATTCAACCACCAGCGATATATACGCAAGCTATAGCCTCAGATCCTAACGACACAGCCCATGTCGTTAGGATCCCAACACGATCACATGACACGAAGAGAAGAAGAGAGAGACTTGATAGCCATGCCCAGCTTATAGTTTTACTCAGCCCTGCCCTCGAGTCCAAAGGTCCTCTTACTCTTCTTTAAGCCACAAGGGCGACAGGCAGGTTTATTACCTGCATATCGCTGTGGGAACAACTGACTGTGTTTATTATACTCAGAAGTGATCAATCGGGGGTTAAGAGGGGATAAAGGACCCGCCTTTATCGATCGGTGGTCACAGGCTGCTGAAGAAAAAACGTGGAATTTGTCAACTTTCCGCATTCTTTTACTCCTTTCTTCCACTTGTTTGTCTTCACCCACCCCTCTATGTCTTCCTCTCCGACCCTTTCATTTTGTCAACTCTCCTTCCCACTCTCTCACTCTAGCACCCAAGGGTTCCCTGAGGGGGCCTCTGTCATTACCAGGGCAGGGACCTAGGAGGGGTAGCATGGGGGGGCTCAGCAGGGCCAAAACAACAACAACAACAACAACAAACACCACAACCTCAGAATAATCTGAATTCCTGCAGGGCTGCCAACCTATCGCTCCGCCTGCAACCCTCCAACCCGACAATCGTTATACAGAGGAGCACAATTATAAGCCAATTATCGCCTCAGGCCTCTTTTGGGAGATTTTTTCATCCTCTCAAAAGCTGCTGCTGATATGTTGTGGGGGCCAAGGAGGGGGGAACTCCCCTTTGGAGGTCATTAAGATCAAAGCGATGATACTGGGAAATTCTCCATCCACATTCACCTGCTGCAAAGTAAATGAGGGGCATTTTTAACAGACCCTGACTGGCATTTATTGACAGTCTTTCCAAGATTAGCATATCTCTGCACAAACAGGGAAGCCAGTGTAGCAGAAACATGGCTCTGACTGATGAATATGTGTCAGGTCACATCATCAAGAATTACGTAAGGTGCTGTGAATGAGGATTGTTCTGACAACTTGTATCTTCAGTCTTAAAGTTGCATTCCAGTGATTTTTTTTTAACATTGGAGGACTTCTGAGAGACTGATTTAAAAAAGAAGAATAGTCGAAATCTGTCACAGGGGCTGAGATATCCTGGCTTTTAGTCCCCAGAATGGATTGAAAATTCCCTAAAACTCACTAGTGTATTTTAATAAGACTCCCTGCCTGGTAAATGTCAAAGCCTTTTAAACTCCCCATAACCATAATCCATAACTTGTAATGGCGATTTTATTATAAATTTGTAGTCTTAAAGCCCAAGACAAGATATTTTCCAGCTCCTCCAGACCCATAGAGGACATTGTTTTTTTCAGTTTGTACTCTGCATGACCAGGAAACTGATCTCCTTGTGTAAAATCGGTGGAGTGGCCCTTATTATTTTCACTTGACTTCTTTCACTTTCAGCATGAGCAAAGCCGAAAACACTGACACTGATAGCTTATAATGGCAATGTAATACCCATTTGTAAGGAGGGCCACTGACTCTAGGTCTACCAGGAAAAGCTGAGCTTGTAGAGGCCTTTTTCAAGGATTTAACATTAAGAACATTCATACCTTGTTTCATCTACACCATCTCCGAACCTGTTTATAAGCTTTTTAAAATTTTATTTCATCAATTTTATGAATACTTCTGAATCAATTAAACAAATCACATAAAAGGGGTGACTTTAATTTAAGGAGATTCCTACTTGTTACAACTGGCATACAGTTTATGTACTTTCCATTGCTATGGGAAATAATGTGGGGGAGCTTTCATTTTCTAGATTTGATGTAATCTGGGTGAACACTGATCACAGTACTGTAATAAAAAACAGTTGATTATGGAGTCCCGACTGAGTCCTGGTGGCTATCAGTAGTACGTGGTATGTGCTGACATGAGTGCAGCCTGGACGGTGAAAGAGGACAATAAAAGAGATAACAGAGTGAGAGAGAGAGAGAGAGAGAGAGAGAGAGAGAGAGAGCAGCCCACGCTGCGCTTAGGTAGAAGAGCAACACAACTAAACAGAGGTGTGAAGGCTAAACCTCATCTGATCAATAGAGTATTTGGGTCAAACTGCCCACTGACCTGTCTAGGTTTTATGCTTCAAAGCACCTTCTTATTCAGCACTGCTCTGATTCATACTGCTATGAATAGTTTGAGGAGGCTTGGAGCACTGATTCAATTAGTCATATAATCTGTTAGTCTATTGACAACAAATTCCCATTTTGATGAGAATTTAATAATTGTATGTATCTAGTAAAAACACCAAACAAACATGTTAATGCATCACAAATGTAGATCCTGGTCGATAATTTGAGATGGCCAATATATCGGGCGATATTATATTGTCTCAGATTTATCAGTATCACTGTATGTGTTGGCTATAAAGTGCCAAGAGATTGCAGGACAGGAATATCAAAAATATAATTGCGGTAATTTTGAAACAGTGTCCCCATTTTCCACTGCAGACAAGTTTATTTTTCAGCCTGTATAATGTCACTCTCAGTACATATCTGGAACACAAATCTTTGATTAAAAACGTTTATGGTTGCTGATTATATTAAAAAATTAACATCATTATCAGATTTTTTAGATTCTCAAATGATATCAGTATCTGCCTCAATAATCCAGTATAGATGGACGATAATAAAAAGTTGTTTACTTTTTAATTTCATCAGTGTGAATTGAATACTTGCTGGTTTGACTGTACAAAACTGTACTAGATTAACCAATAAGAAAAGTAATCATTAGTAGCAACCCATACAGGCCTGGAACTGACTTTCTGGAGAAATAACAAAACAGCCTAACACACAACACTCATTAACCCACCAGAAACTGCAAAACAAACCGCATGTTGTATTGTTCGACAACCCACAACTGCTACAAGTGAAATCACAGAAAACTGAAATACAATAACTCCAAATGATGTCCACTATACAGGAATTAATATCAAGTCCTCACAAAGATGGATGCCACATTTTGTTTTTATAGATTGTCTTCAATCTCATTCTTCAATAAAAAGCACTGTCACTCGCTAAAGTGATCTGATTAAAGGTTGCTACAACTGTTACAACTACAAAGAAAAGAATGGCATGGTGCTGAATAACCTGATACGACGAGCTCTGGAAAGAAAACAAACACTCTTGTCAGTGCTTTCATCGCGTTGTAACTGGGACGTAGCACATTAGCACTTCGACCCAGAATATAACACTGTAGACGGGAGTGAGAGAGGATCCTCCGAGAGAAGAATTAGAGTGGGTATAGAGGGGAGAGAAGGGTCACAGTAAACACACACAAACATTATGAGGTGCCGGATTTCATTATCACAACACAGTGAGGCATTTTTTTTTTTTATCAGAACATCTTGACTGTCCCAACATGGGGCCACACCCGTGTGTGCGGGCACAAGGCACATCGGTCGGTCAGACCATTATCAGGAATGTGGGAGAGAGCTGAGAACTACTGTTCAGGGCACTGACTTATGTAACGGTCTTAATGAGCCTCATATGCCTGATGTTTTGGTCCTATACTGGGATCCCATGGTACAGTACACAGAGTGCTCTTTGACCCACAATCACAAGACTAAACCTTACAGCTGCTACCTCTTCACAGGAAGCTCATACAGCAGGAAAAAGATAATGTTTGCATAAAAAAATGTGGCCCTCCGCTTTGAATCAGTGCTATTGAATAATGCTTACAGTTACAGTCCGATTTAGTGTCCCATTTATTTAATCACTAATTTAAGAGAGAGTCTGGTCGACCAAAGCAAAAGCCCAAGCAGAGCTGAGAGTCACATAATGAATATGATTTGTGTAAACAAGGTTTTGGCTCTACGGTGCTGTGGCCCTTGCGCTGCTACTCAGATGGAAAATATTACATAATGCACAGATGCTGCTCACTCTGACAAGCGACATATCAGTGCCAGGGCAGCAGGCAACACAGCGCAGGAGCTCAGGTGTTAGTCCGAAGGAGAGAGCAGGGGATTTGCATGAGCTGTTTTCCCTTTCAAACATCCTCCGCGGCGAGCTGACCAACCTGCATGGCCCGAGTTTGGGCAGTTCTACTGCCTCAAAGTCAAATGAGGAAGAAACAGGAAGTCCATAAAGGAAACCACACGCTCATAATTCACATCTTGAAGTGCTTGAAACCAGTCAGATTTGCATGATTATTATTTTTCTTATCACTAAGTCACACTTTGATCCAAATTAGTGACTGGTGTCTGTGTCTGTATATTTCGAGGAACAATCACAAGTTCTGTTTATATGTTGCTTTACTAGCAAATTTGAAAGCAGAGACACAGGACTATAACATGAAAAGGGTCAAAGGGCAAAATCCAACCAAGGACATAGCATATTCACTTATCAGCCAGCTGAACCACTAGGATGCCCTGTGACCAGATGTTTAAAGCTGAGATGGTTTAGTACTGAAGAAAAAGCTCCATCAGAAAATTCTTCTATTGCATGAATTAAAAATAAAAACCTGAGTCATTTCTAAAGGGAAACATTTCTCATTCAAGTTGTTGTTGAGGAAGAAAACATAAAATAAAACTGCAACTACCTGCCTCACACAACAGAGAGAAAACCACAACATAACGCGCCAAAACTTTTCATCCTTCATTATGACAAAGCAAAACCCTCAGACCCTCAGATACACATCCATAATTTTGTCTATTCAAATTCAGTATGTTTGTCAGTGATATAACACAAGCTCAACAGTTGAATGATAACCATCACTGGACACTGTTGTTGTTGAGTTTGCTAAAGCAGCTCCCCTGCTCACTGGGCAGCTCTCAATCTCCCAGCATAGCATTTTACTCTTTGGACTGGCAAAGCTACAGTATTTCACTGTTGCAGCCTGGCTGCCAACTACCACGGGGAGGAATGTAGCACTTCACTGTAAAGAGAAGTGATAATGTGATGAGGCTCAGTAAATGAGAGGCTGGTCCAGTGCAACATCTATAACTTACACAGAAAACACAGAAAATCTGTCACCTGTACAGCTCATATTGTGCCAAAAGGATTTAGCAGCTGTATGTCTGCACACATGCAGTAGCTTCTCAGAAACTTGGCTTACACAAGGTTAAACTGAACCTTGAAGGGAACTTATCATTAGCTTTATTCTATACTCATACACAAGGAGGTTAGTTTTTCAGATTTCCATTCTTTTTCTGTTATTCACATGAGGTTTTCTTCCTCTGCCTCCTAATGTGTTACACAATCTCCAACATGCTTGCCTCATTTCCCAGCAAACTGGACAGACTTCCAGTTTCTCACTGAAATTGCAAGACAGAGTTGCAGACGCATTGAAAAAAATGACTTCCTCATTATTTTTGGGAAACAGCAACAACAAGTAAATGTTGATACAGCAAACAAGAAACACCAGTGACGGTCTAGCAGCTACACTGGTCGTGCGTCAGGCATTACCCCGACAATAACAAGTTAATGTATGTAGAGTTTAAGGGTGAAATTCAAATGAGCCACCTCCTCAACCACCAACACATTTCATTCCACGCCTTCACTCACATTTGTTTTGTCGTTTAAATTATGGTAAAAAAAAAAAAAAAAAACTTATACCGCTCACCTCCTGACCTTGACAATAATTCAAAACATATGATGTGAAGGGACACGAGGCTTGTAAAGTCAGTTGTGTTGTTTAAAGAGAATAACACCTTTATAACAGTTTAAGCGCACCTGCAGTTTCTCACCTGTCGCAACACCTGGAGACTGACACTTTGACACACGAAACGTAACTGTGTCAGTATAGTTAACCTCAAATCTGAACTAGATATCTTGTGTTTCACACTAAATATCAAACTCGTAGAAACCTTACCTGCCAATCGTCTTCTTCTGCGTAGAAATATTATTTTCTTCAGAGTGGCTGCTGCAGTCCTCACAAGAAAGCCCTCTCTTCAAGCTGTCGATCCGCAGCAGATAAATCAATGCGGTTAAGGAGAATATACGCTACATATGTGGTGTGTTTCCACCGCAAGCTGACTGTGTACAACTGAGGAGTCCCTCCTCCACTGAGAGCAGCGTGAAGCCCTGCGTGTCTCTATGTCCCTGCCCTGCCTCTCCACATACAACCATGCCATTCAGTGCACCACTGGATACTAACATGAGGAGCGACTCCTGCCCTCTGCAGGCCTAAACAGGAGTGGGATCTACATCCAAGTCTTCAGTTTGTTCAGCAACAAACCTAAAATTATTATGACAATAACATTGATTCATTTCATTTTTTTTCATTTCAAAATTTATTTCGAACATGTAAAATAATAATACTAATTTTAAAAAAAAGAGAATCATCATACAACAAGTGGACTGCCAGAAAAAAAGCAGTATCCACATACAATGAAAATCATAAGCAAAAGAAATTGTCAAACACTTGCCTTGGTTTACATATTCGAAAAGGAGTGAGAAGAAGTACAAACTTATTTAATCCAACCCCTTCTCCATAACTCATTCATTAATAAGTAACCAGCGTCCTTATTGAGCTAAACATATAATCTAAGTTATTTTTCCTAAACTTGTTTAACTATAATTATTACCTTTCATCTCTGTCATATAGAAATATAAATTAATTACTGATATAGTTATCCTTATCAAAATATAAATTCATTATCAGTCAAGAATACCAAATCATTACCTAATATTGAGCAAACCAGATAAATAAATAAACAGTAATAAATAAATAAACAGTGACCCCTGTAAACACCTGGGGTCTCATTTATAAAACTGTGCGTAGGATCCATACTAAAAATGTACGTGCGCACAAAAGCCGAAAATGGCGTGCGCCAAAAAAAATTCCGACTTATAAAACTGTGCGTACGCACACCTGCAGGCAATGTTCCCTTTATAAATCACAGACCACCTGGAAATGTGCGCACGTGGATCCGCCTCACATCACGCCCTCGACACGCCCACATTCAGCCATAAATGGTCAATGCAAAGCACCTCATGAATGTTTCTGCATGTAAATGAGCCTGTTGATCAGTGGATCTTTACGGTGAATCACGGCGACTACCGAGAGGAAGACCAAGAAAAGGAGTTTTTCCGATACAGAGATCAAGGTTCTTGTGGGTGAGGAGGTCCGTGAACACTCGTTCCCTCCTCATTCTACCATCACGTAGTCCTCACAGTGACAGTGCATCCACCATGCAGCATGTTACGAGTCTCACCGCGGTGTTTATATGTTTACAGCTATCAGACTGATCGATTCACAACTTGTCAAAATGATCGCGACAATCAGTAATATCCCCCCACCTGGATATCATTTAAAAAGGAAGTTTGACAGGTGAACACAATGTATTTATTTAAGTTTTTATGGCGAACTTGGCCTGTATTATGATTAAGACTGATGATGATATGACGATATGGAGAGTAACGATTGTGCGAGAGCTGTCACTGGCTTTATTTCCACACTTTGCTAATTTACTCCATCCATACTGTATGTGCAGGAGGTGAAGATGTGCCGGGTGGAGGAGACTGGAGGGAGCTGAGTGTGTGTGGCGCACCGCGGTGGCGCACTGGAGACAGTCTGATAGTTACATCGGACAGCTGTTTTCCTTTTGTCTATCTATACTGTATATGTCCCTATCTAATAAACCATAAATAAGTCATATCGTGTTCACTGCAGCGATTTTACACTTTATAAAAACTACTATCATACTTTGATATCTCCGATGATGATGATTTCAACAGCTAAGTTGCTCCACAGCTGAGTGTCGGTAGTTCGGCCCGCTCCTCTCCGCTCCGGAGGTGGTGGGGGGGGGGGACGTGAGACAGCGCTGATGAGATATTGAGCGGAATTTGCTTTGAGATTTGAGTTGGCTGATATATTTAACATTTGTAAGGTGCTTATGGGTTAAGTATGGCTCACTAGCACACTGCTGGTTTAAATATCTATTATAAAGTGGATCTATAAGTAACGTGTGATATGAAGTGACGTTAAATGTTTAATTTCTACAATCTGATTTCAATTCATCACCTCACCATCTGCGTGGCCAGTTTCCCCTACCTCGGTGCCTCCATAATGTGCGTACGCATGGGTCAAAGTTTCCGTACAGGTGCGCACATTCTCCCGTCAAGTTTGTTTTTATAGATCACAACTTGTGCGTGGGAAGTGGCGTACGCACATTTCAGGCCCTGTTTTGTGCGTACGCAACGGTTATAAATGAGACCCCAGGTGATTGTCAAACCCCCACTTCAACCCTGTACTTTGAGAAAATCATGTCTTTATATCTTATTTTAAACTGCTCTAAGTTTGGACATTGCTTTAGCTCCACATTAAAACTGTTCCATAGTTTCACTCCACAGATTGAAATACAAAAACTTTTCATGGTCTTACGAATACTATGCATTTTGAAATTAAATTTTCCCCTTAAATTATAACCCCCCTCTCGATCACTGAACAATTTTTGAATATTTCCTGGTAGCAGGTTATTTTTAGCCTTAAACATTATTTGTGCTGTTTGAAATTCCACTAGATCTGTACATTTTTATAATTTTGACTGAAAGAATAATGAGTTGGTGTGATCCAGATATCCCACATTGTAAATAATCCGTATTGCCCCTTTTTGGAGAATAGATAGTGAATGTAATGAACATTTGTAGTTGTAACATCCCTGTTATATTTCCCCAAATGCATTAGTAGTTCAAAAAAAACTTTTACAGCTTTAAATTCACATCTTAGTTCCCATGATATGAGGCAGCCCTGTGATACTGAGTGGGACATAATAATAATAATAATATTCAGTAACTTGTGGTGGAGACTTGCACAACAGTGAAATAAAAGGTAGACTGTTTCAAACGTAGAATGTTTATTTAACAAATGTAAAAAAATACAAGTTTATATCAATGAAAGCAAAAACATAAGAAGAGTCTGCAGGAGTTTCTAAGCTCTATGGTCACGTTGAGAGGGAGAGCTGCCACCATCCAATCCAGGACCACCATTGCGGGTATCACTGAAGGTGTAAAAAGTTAGAATGAGTATATTTAAATCTACATTGGCACATACTATGGGTTATATATTCTGCCTCTTTAATGTCCACTAACCCGTCACTGGTTTCTCCAAGGCTTTGCATCTCTCTTAGGGGTTCAGTCACACCAGATTCACTGAGAAAAATTCATATTAAACATGGGGACATGTTGGTGACATCATATCACAACAGTTAAACATATGAATAAAGGAACTTGGTGAATAACAATAATTGTATATTGATTACCTTGCTGGCTGTTGGTTGTTGGCTGTTGGTCTCTTTTTACAGAAACGTGCAAACCAAAATGAGCCTACTATTAGTAATACTATTAGTAGTGAACCACCTGTGGAATCAAGAGAGTTATATTAAGAAAATGGTATCAATATACAATAAATGCCACCGCATCATACAATTTTGATCTCACCTGATTGTTAGCAATTGAAAGACAAACATTTCAACCCTGCACAAAAGCAAGAAGACAGAGAATGGGAGAGTAAAAGCAAGTTGAATTAGTAGCAAAAAGCATAATTTTCCTTAATTCAACAATCAAGGCAGACATTGGTGACATGAAAGGTGAAAGAAAGATTCACCACTGGCTGCTGTCAATAGTTGCTTATCCAAAAGCAGAGGAAACGTGGCGTAAGCAGAATCACATTTACTGGTTCAGAACTTACAAACTCCACCAACAACATATGCACGATTTGCACGGCCCTCACGCGTTTCCTCTGTGGTGACTGTTGATGATGTGGTAGCTAGAAGAAAGAGGAAAAAACTCCAGTTGATGGCCAATCAAAAGAGTGAGCAACATGATGTAAAGTATGCAGGAAAAACTTACCACTGATGAAAGCACAAATGGTGCTGTGGTCTAGTGGAGAAAACAAGAGAAGTGTTATTAAGTGTTAATCAGAATTTGTTATTGGACATCAGAAAATAGATTGTACATGTATACAATTTTACAATTACAATTTTGTTGTCAAATTTTTTGTGGGAAATTCTAAATCATGATCAGTATGAACAGTTCAGTCAATCATCTTACAGTACATATTGAACAGGAATATTTCAACGAGAATAAAGACAAATCCAGAATCTAGTTTTACATCAAGGGTGTTTTGTGTTGCTTTTTGTGAAGAGTGCAGCGATTAAAAGTCAGCAAAAAATTGACAGCAGAGCGATTAAATGGCTAAGATGTGGTTGTGGGTTTTAGCAGGGTGCAGGGGGGGAATTTCCTTGAAACACAAAATTATTAACAAACAACAGCACCCTCGGCTGGAGTGATGAGTCCACTGCTCCTAAAAATACTCAGGACCGGTTAAATGCAGAGGTCAAATTTCATGTATGTACCTATATGTACAATGACAAATAAAGGTTTCTTCTTCTTAAACAGGTTTATGAAACCAATATTTGAGGTTTACACATAAAAAAAAAACAGGGATAGTAATGTGCATGTAAACACACTCAATCTGTGAAATCGTTTTCAGATTGATGACGGTGTGAGTGATTGCAAGAAAATCATAATGTACTGTATATTAAGGGCTTTAGAAAGTAAATATAAATACCTGTACATTTTTCCGTCCTAATATAACTGCCTTTCCCTTCAAATTCACAGTCACCATCTGTATCGATGGAAACGAATGCCCGACGGTCATGCTGGCAGACAGTATTGGGTGGTGGAGGGCCTGCACAATTTGCGATGTGAGTGTGAGTCGGGAGGAGATTGTCGTTGCAATATACTGAAGTCACATTAGCGGCACATCCTGGAATCTTGCAGTAAAACAGCTTCGCAGATCTGTTTCCACCTGTAACAACATACAGTATATCTATGAAATATCTCACAAAAACTTTTTCTTTATCATTAGAGTGGTTTTAACAAGAGGAGACTATACCGTGACTTGCTGTGACTGGAAAGCACTGAGTGAGTCCAGCAGCAAACAGCAGCAGAAAGATGAAGGTCAGCTCTGTCAAGACAAAAGTACAACCTAAACTGAAGACTCTCTAATGGTTGACACTGGACATAGTTTAAAGTTGGTAGATCGTCAGAAACTTACCATTCATGTTAGAGGTCGGTGCTGAGAAGGCTTCCTGGATCACAAACCACTGCTGCCTTCCACTGTTGATATATTGTTCCCCCCACACTTCCTGTTGGAGATATAGTTTCCCATCAGATATCATAACATTACAGAATTCCTAATTCTTCTCTACCCTGACACCCTCCTGTGAGGTTGTTTTTGCCTCCGACATTGGTACTTTCTCATATGACTTATATAATTACAACTTCCCCAATACATAGGCTACTAGCACATCTTCTTACTTTCGGTACGCCGACACCAGTGACTCATTTACCCTTGAACACGACACAACATGTCTTCCCTAAAGTTCATCACAGTAAACAGAAGCATTGCTACCTCTGTTAGTAACACTTGTTTCTTGTACAGATTTGTGGAATGAAGTTTGTCTTTGAGACATTTGAATATAATAGTGCACCTCTCACATGGACAAAGCTGAAAAACACTATCTATCAGAGAAGAGGTAAGTAAGTAAGTAAAGTTTATTTGTATAGCATCTTTCACAGATACAAAATCCCAAAGTGCTTTACATTAATAAAAATAATACATCAAGTCAAAATTAAGAGTAGCGATGACAGCGCAGGGCTGACCAGCTAAAATCACAACAAAACAAACAAATGAGGACAGAGACACATAAACAAGTAACAAGTTCAGAATACAGTCATTAAAAGGCCAATAAAAGCAATAAGTAAAATGGAGCAGTTATTCAGACAGATTAACAAAAGTCTGTCTAAATAAAAACGTGTTCAGCTGCTTTATAAAAATGTCACAGAACTCTGGGGAACGCAGCGATAGTGGGATGGCATTCCATAAATTGGGTGCAACAGCTTGGAAGGCACGGTCACCTCGGGTTTTGTAGTGGGTTTGGGGGACTGCAGTAATTTTTGGTCAAAAGACCTAAGAGCCCGATTTGGTGTGTACGGGAGGAGGAGGTCAGTGATATACTTGGGTGTTTGACCATGCAAGGCTCTAAAGGTTAGCACAAGTATTTTAAAATGGATACGAAATTTAATTGGAAGCCAGTGCAGAGAGGATTAAATAGGGGTGATAAGGGATCTCTTGTTATGTCTAGACAGATAGATAGATAGTAATTAGATGTCGACCGATATGGTTTTTTTATGGCCGATGCCGATGCTGATTTTTTACAGAATCAGGACACCCGATGGCCGATATATGATGCCGTTTTTTTTTTTGCCGATATGTTTGGCTGGTTTTCTTTTTTTCCTCCATTGGATAAAATATAACAGCTTAATAATAACAAATTATACACAAAATTTCTTAACTTAAGTAAACATTTAGTGAACAACGCGTATGGTCTGTCTCTCCAATCTGCATTTTGTGTCTGCACTGCAGTGCATATTTTATTTTGTGCATGATGGTTAATAGTAGTAATAGTACAGGGCTCAAAACCTTTTAAGCACCTTTCCAAAACTGTCCTAAAGCATGTTTTTTTATTTATGTTTGTTGACAGACACTGTTACAAGCTATATGGCCATAATCTAATTGATCAAAAAATAATAATAACTTTGTTCACTTGTATCACAAAGTCTGCTGCTCATAGACACGTTTAATGAGGAAGTGAACTTTTTGCTAAATGTTTCGACAAATTGCTCTTGTTTCCGTCCTCACACACAAACTTGCACTTATGACCAGCATTGTCAGCATCAACTCTAGTAATGTGTAATCATGTGTAGTTACTAAGAACAGAAGCTCTGGGGTTGTCTGCGCTGCAGCACCTTGCATGTGAGAGATGCTCCATCCAGCACACAGCTAACGTCACCAACGGAGAGAAATTCCCCGTTGCCAAAATGAGAATTGATTACGTCGGAGTTTATTAATACCACGGTCTGTAATAATTTAGCCCCCGAGCCCGTTACCGGGTTTCGGTACCAATCCCTACCTGTAAGTTAGCTGGTTGGAGGCTCGCTATCAATACAATTCCAAAGTATTTTCTCTCCAAAAGTAACATTTCATATCTAACCAATTAAATATATAGGGCTTTGAAAGAGAAGAATTTAAGCCTACCAGTTTCTCACAGTTACGACGTTGTTCTTCTCACGCACTCTTGCAAAGGTTAACCCACTGGGCTACATCTACTGAGGTTTGCTGGCAGAATGGCAATTTGATTGACACACAAGGGGCGATGTCACACCATACAATGTATGAAAACATTAAATGTTTAATATAGGCATGTAAAGTCAAAAAGGCTACAAAACTGGGACATTTTTCTTTACACAGTTACACAGTTCAGTGACATGTCTTGTTTATTTTGGCTACAAAGATGATGTGATGTCTTTAGAAAGCTAAGACAATCCTTGTTTCAATAGTATATGAAACTCATAATGCCCTTTGTTATTAATGTGACTGAAAATGAGTCAAATGTTTCACATTTTGTTTATCATTTTGGAAATTCTATTTGAATAAATGATATTTTTGAAAGCTAACCTCACCTTTTAATTGCCAAATAATAACATACACTCTTACCAGCGGTCAAAACAATGCCATTTACTGCTTTTAATATAGAAATAAAATGTATATTATGCATAATTGAGTTCGGCATTTTGGCCCGGCCCTCCAAAATATTTTCAGTTGCTCATTTGGCCCCCTGGGAAAAATAATTGCCCACCCCTGCCATACATCCATGTGTCACACGTGTTCCACAGCAAAAACAACACTGGGCTGCCCGCAGATGTGCCTTCTTGCTAATCGGCTCAATATGCTAAGGCATCGGCCGATGCCGATTATGAAAAAATGTCAAACAATCGGCCAGATTAATCGGCCGACCGATTAATCGGTCGACCTCTAATAGTAACAATATTGATCCCGAGGGAAATTCAAGTTTCGCATCACAGTTCCATAGTGCAAACATATTAGTAAAAACGGCACAAGTACATATTAGTAAAAAGACACAAGTAAGTAATACAGAGAATAAAAAATATACCAGATATAAAAATAACGAGATGAAGAAACTGTTAAAAATGAATATAGTGCAGGGTAACACCTGAGATAAGGGACTAATCAAAATGTGAATATAGTGCAGAAGAAACTGTTAGAAATGAATATAGTGCTGGGTAACAACTAAACAACTAGTAGCTTCGCAGATCTGTTTCCACCTGTAACAACATACAGTATATCTATGAAATATCTCACAAAAACTTTTTCTTTATCATTAGAGTGGTTTTAACAAGAGGAGACTATACCGTGACTTGCTGTGACTGGAAAGCACTGAGTGAGTCCAGCAGCAAACAGCAGCAGAAAGATGAAGGTCAGCTCTGTCAAGACAAAAGTACAACCTAAACTGAAGACTCTCTAATGGTTGACACTGGACATAGTTTAAAGTTGGTAGATCGTCAGAAACGTACCATTCATGTTAGAGGTCGGTGCTGAGAAGGCTTCCTGGATCACAAACCACTGCTGCCTTCCACTGTTGATATATTGTTCCCCCCACACTTCCTGTTGGAGATATAGTTTCCCATCAGATAACATAACATTACAGAATTCCTAATTGTTCTCTACCCTGACACCCTCCTGTCAGGTTTTTTTTTGCCACCAACATTGGTACTTTCTCATATGACTTACATCATTACCACTATTAAAAGCTGAGCAGCTGCATTTTGGACAGAGGTTGTATTGTTACTGTAGTGAACATGTCTGAACATGTCTGTATATTTCAATAACTGGAGAAAATTATATATGTTTGCTCTACTTGTGGAAATATACACATTTGGCAGTTCATCAGTAATACCTAATGAATGTAGTCTACAACAGGTGTTTTGTTCTACACTCATTGAAATACAGTAAATGGGTTGGACAATACAGTAAAATTCAACAGCATTACAAACTGCACACTCCAAAATATCCCTAAAGTTAAAATAAACACCTCTCTATAACATATAACCTTCAGGAAGGTATGCTTAATTGCAGGACTTTGTATTAGATTACATTAGTGTTAGCTAAGTGTACCTAAAAAAAACTGGCAGCTGTGTAAACCTAAATACTGTAGACATATTTTTTTCCAAAACTAAATCTAAACTTTTTTAATTTTGACTTTTAAACATACTAAAACACGTCTCTGATTAAGGACTCTCAACCAAATGAATGAGACACTGCGCAGATAGCCTCGCCTGCAGAGCCGGTGGTTGCTAACCAGGCTACTGTCAGATGCAGCGTTTGAACCAGGTCGTGAAGTTAGCAGGTAACGTTAATGAGATGTAGCCTATTTCGATTTAATGATAGTCTGAAATATAACCTACCTGGTAGGCTGATTACTAAAATAAATAGACATTAACCGCTACAGATCCGTGATCAAATGTCTTAAGATCGACCCACACATTCCCCGGGGCGTGACAAGAGGCGACTGATATGATAGCTTTGTTGTTACGCATAAACTTAAGGGTAGGCTGTATCTGTGCGTTGAAAGACCGCGGTGAAGTTAGTTTATAAGTTGGATAATGCTGTATTGATATATTCGACATTCACTCACTCCGTATCCAGCGGTGTCTTCTGGCTCCGTCTCCCCTGGTGTCGCAGGCAAGACAATAAACTCACCTCTGACAGGAATCGCGCTGAACAGCTGGGGGTGCATTCAGGGAACATCAATAAATTGGCTGCTAAGTAGCACAATAACAGCATGCTAACATGCCCATATACGAAAGTGAAATCCATTATTAGAACATTATACCTGGAATTATACTAAATAGTAGTGATGGTGAGATGAAGCTTCATGAAGCATTGAAGCTTTCCAGCAAATTGGTTCGGAAAAGGGTTCATTACTCGAGGCTTCATGTGCACACGCAACCACCTGGTGGCCAAAGAGTGTAAAACAGGCAGCTATGATCTTAACCATGTGATCTGTATTTTGCGCCAGTAAAGGCTGTTGGGAAAGACTATAAACAATGAAAAAAAATCTATTACCATGTAATCCATTTATATCTATATAATATATAGTATAATGTATATTTTCTAGGAAGTAAATAACATACATGTATAATAAACTGTAATTGTTTTGTGAGTAATGCATCTTATGTGTGCCAAGATCTGAACCACTTCTTGAACCAGTGACGCGGTATGGCCGGGCAGCGAGGCTTCGGACGTCATCAATGACGTCATTGGTCTAAAACGATACAAGCCTCGATACGCGCATCGCGGAAAACTTCCTGAATTACTCGACACACGCTCCGAAGCCTCGGCACAGCACGTAACATCACTACTAAATAGGCTATAGGTGTTACGCATATCTCAAGCCACAATCTCACGTCAACTTTAATGAGTCACATGGGAAGTTGTTGCTGGGCAACCGGAAGGAGAGGACGCTGGCGTTATCTGTTCGCCGCTTCTCCATACAACTCAACAGTTTAACGGTTTAACGGCTAGCAATAGTATATAACGTAAAGGATACTATTGTCGTCGCCTGCCGGTAAACCTTTTATTTATTTATTTTTTGTATCTGTTTTTGTACGGATTCTACCGGCTTTGACAACTGTCTACCTACCTGTTGCTGTCGGTTTGCCATCGCTCGGATGCTCCCGTTTCTGTTCATCGCGGCCACCGTGAGGTTTTCATCCGGAGCCGTTGTTGATTTGAACACTTTGAACACTTTGAACACTTTGGATACTTTCTACGTTTTGATGGCTTTCCTCGGCGCAGCACGTCCATGGCAAACGGCTGGCAACGGGCTGCTCTCCACCACTGGCATGATGCTGAATTGCTCCGCCGCTCAACTGATGAAATTCAACACCACTCCATCGTGCATATCGGTGGTTGAACGGCTTGGACTCCTTCGCCGGCCCCGTTGCATTCACAGAGGTTGCCGCAGAAAGTTTGTTTTTTCCCGGTCTGATCGGTCTGATCAACACGATCCCTCCGCTCTAAAAATTCAAACCGCCTCGTCCCCCCCAGGACTGGGCTCGGCACCATGGGTGGTCGGGCTTTCTGTTCCGCTGCCCCTCGTCTATGGAGCTCCCTACCTGACCATCTGAGGGCTCCACAAACTATCGACAGCTTTCAAAAGGGACTTGAAACCTTCCTTTTTTTTGCAGAAGCTACGACTTTTAAATGAACCTTGCTGGTTGCTGTTTTTACGCTGTTTTTTTATGATGTTAGCTTTTTATCTGTTTCTTATATTGTTGATTTTCCTGCTTTTACTTTGTAGCACTTTGAGATTTGTTTCAAATGAAAAGTGCGTTACAAATAAAATGTATTATTATTATTATTAAGTGAGAAGTGGGTGAACAGATGACAGTCACGTGCACATCTGGCCACAGATTTACTTTCCAGGAACCCTGCAGATTCACCGGTAAGCTCAATCTTGGCAAAGCAGTTCAAAATTAAAGCCTAAACCATAACAGTTAGGCCATAGGCTATATGAATTATGACAAGAGCTGGCTAAGATAGCATAAAACATGAAGTAGTTTGCCAGAGAGTTGTCTTTTTAACACCATCAAGAAATTAAGGTCCAGACTGAGTTTAACAAAAATGAAAATAGCAGCCTTTGACTGGTATAAATGGTGATGTTGTGTGTTGTAAGTAACCTTTCATTCTTCTGACTTGACAGGATGGCTTAAAGGCTACCAAGAAACACTATGAGGGGTAAATGTGCAACAGGTGCTTCAACAGGAAATGGTTGGTGTTCCAGTAAGCAATGAGAAAAGCAAGATGCTTTTCTGCAGCAAAGCAGAAGTGGAAATTCTTGAAAAAACATCTGAGATCCCAGCATTGACTTTTGAGTCAGATCTCTCCACTCAAAGTTGACTATTATGTGCATAAGATGTGTTTTTCCAGAGAGCTGTCTTTTTATTCACAATCAAATTCCTGCAATTTACAGTCAGTTGGTCTAGAAATTTCAGTGGAACTGAGTTTAACAGTGGTTTTAAAGGGCACAGAAAGTATGTGTAAGTCAAAAGTATTTGTAGTCATATTACAGTAAGTTATGTTTTGGGGTTTAATGAGAGTACTTAGGCTACTAAGGCCTTCTTCCTTTTTAGTATGTGTCAAACTCTGTATATTTGTATATTTGGTCATACAATATACTGCAATGACCTTTCATTTAGTCATTTCCACCAAGTGCTGAGTCAAGTCACAACCAACAGTGCAAATTGAAACGGAAACATTTACTGTGGAAAAAACACACGGAAACTGCTCAGTCTTTAAATATTCATTCACAGCTCAGCACAAATGGAAATAAAATAATACACTTCTTCTTCTCAAACTAAGAAGAGATGCATCCTGATGCAATCCCCCATACGGTATGTGCTTATTCGACTGGCCAAGTCCCAAACAGCCTCTGTAAAAAACACAGATTTATATTGTGAAAGATTATCATTAGAAATTTGGAGCCGGGTTGGAGATTCCTCTCATATCTTTGATGTGGGAAAAACATTTGAAAGAAAAGTCTATATTTAAAGGAAATAAAGAAGAATGTCCATTGTTGTTTCTTGTCTTATTCCCAGCATTTTAAGAATGGCTGGCGAAGGGCTTGATGAAACCAAGATCCATAGCTTTGACCAGACATGCGCGTGCTGCATCGATGGCCTCCTGCCTTTTGGGATTGTCCTCCGCCTTGCCAATCACGGAGAGGATTTCCAGCAGCTCACTCTCTATCAGCTTCTTGGCCAGCTCATTGTCGTCTGAGTTGAGCATGTTGTAGACAACCACAATGCCACGATGCTGTATAGAAGCGTTGGTATGGATACACAACCTCTGCAGAATCTCAAGCCACTGGGTGGTCTGTTGGGGGAGATCAGAGAGTCAGTGACACTGGTAAATGTGTGAAGGATGACCCAAAAATGTCACAAGCTGCTTTTCAACTTTTAACACTTGCAATCCAAAACAGTGGAACCTATGAGTAAGTTAGTGTACGTATAACTCAGCTATTTTTTTTATTTTCATTTTGGTTAAAGGGGATCTCCTCTGATTTTACTCGTGACCATCAGTTTACCTTTGACCTTTGAAAAACTGTCTTCAATGGCTCTGGTGAAGCTTGGACAGAAAATATCCCCTGATAATGTAATACTGATGTCATAAGCCTCAGCTTGGGCTCAAAGATGGCAAATTTATAACAGAGAACCATGGGTATTTTCCAGGCAGGGAGAGTGATGAAAATATGCTATTGAGATGTATTATTAAGTGTAGGATCCAGTGTTTTTAGAGGTTGACCAACTCAAAGTCCGGCCATCACAACCTCTGCTGCTTCCATTTTGACTATTCTTTTTTCTTAATGTGTCTCTCACAAGTCTCTCTCACACAACGTTATGGAAGTGCCATACTAAATCATTGCAGTAATGGTGACGTAGCAATTTGAAAACCAATCTTAACCTTAGTTACAGTATCATAGGCCTGAGTTTAAACCAGCTACAGATATTAGGCTGTTTTGTGAGATACCACAAAAATGCATGAAAAGTGTCACAAAAGTGAATTTTGTTGAAGTATTACAGATTAATGACATAATGCTTTTGCAATCTATACACAGAGACATTTGCTGCTGTGGATTCTGCCAGGTTGTGTAAGTTAACAGTTCCTGAGGGAAAGCAAACCAAGGAATTTCTGGGCATTTTTCATAGTGGGGCACACCTTTCAAAACAGACTCTGATGTGACACTATAATATTCTACAGTAAAACGCTGTGTACATACCACCAGGGTCAGTTTGTTGCAGAGCTTCTTCTGAGCAGCAGTGAGCATGGCGATAGCTCCAGCTGCAGCTGCCTGAATCTTGTCGTCGTCCTCGCCACATAGCAGTATCAGCAGCTTCAGCTTATCATTGCCATCTTGCAGATAACGCTCTTGGACCTAAGACACACAGAGTTGGCCTGTTGGACACCTGTTTCTCACTTTGACTATGCATCATCCATTATTATGTGAGGTTTTTAGCTGCTTGTCTCCCCTCACCTCTTTACATGTAACAAGGTTGCACATGCATTCAGTGGCCGCCTGTCTGATCTGCTCGTGATCCTCAAACATGTAGTTCTCAATCTCTGGCAGAGCTTTCTCCTTCACAATCTTTACTCTATGAAACAGATGGTGGTTAAGGTGATAACCCTCAATAAGGCAAAATCTGCAAGCTGCAGTGTGCTTGTAGGAAATGAGCTATTAAGCATCACAGTGACCATAATATCATGTGATGCTGAAAAACGTTACCTTAGTTTTTCACTGTAACCAGCCAAGTTGGTGAGGCTTCTCAGAGCTTCATAGTTCTCCATTCCGTCTCTGTCTGTCTGAAGGAGGCTAACTATAGGTCGCACCACCTCATACACCTGTAAACCAAGACAGACAGGGAATTGAATTTTTTTTTTTTAAGTAATTTGTATTCCAGCATATAGAGAGACAAAGAAACAAAGACAAAGGAAGGCAATGGCAAAAGTGAAAGAAGTGTAGGCAAGGGGAGACCAGCTCAGTAAATTTCCATTCACCTTCCCCCACTATCTTATCAAAGGGGACTGCCATAGAAATAAACAAAATCACTACTGTTGTCTTACCCTCTCACCAGGGAAGGCAATTTCTGGGTTGGAAATAGATGCAATCTTGGCAAGGGCGTGGCTGGCCTTCACCTTCCCAGCATCTGTTCCTTCCAGAGCAAGTGGTATCAAAGCCTGAGGGCAGAGCCAGAACAGTGGGGATATTTTTCAACAACCAGTTTGTTCAGTTAATGTTTGCCCAGTTTTCCAGGGAATCAGTTGTGGAACATGTGAAAACATCTACTTTCATTTAATTGTGACTTTGTGATGTGTCATAGATTCACACTACATTGATTGACAAACCTATCACTCACCTTTCCCCCACCTTGGGCCACAATAGTACCACGATCTTTGGGATCCATTGACAATGCCAAGAAAACCCTGAAGATATAAAATAGGTTCAAAAATAATATATTTCGAAGAAATGTTGCAGTTTAAGGAGAAATAAACAAGAAATTGAAAGTATACACTGTAGCTTGCATTCTCAAATCTCTGTAAGGGAGCATTTAGAAATGAACCAAAGTCCCGCTCGGTGAGCTGACGAAAATTCACCGTATCAAAGTGGGAATGGCAAATAAAAAGGCTTTCATTGGCATCAGCTGAACTGTAGTCGAGCTGTCATGACATGACTCATGAAATGTTTCCCCCCTACCTTGACAGCATCTCTTTGGTCTGGTCGGTCAGGATGGAGCTGTCAGCTTTGACCATGACAGCAAGCGCTGAAGTGATTCCAGCCTTCAGCAGCCTTTTCACTCTCTTGTCAATAAAGTCCTTCTTGTCCTGAGAAAAGAAAGTATACAATGTATATATGTATGTGTAACATAACCTGCTCCACCTATGTCAACTTTGTGATCTGTCTAAGAGAATGGTTTGGTTTCCTTTTCTTCCTCTTTTACCTTGGGGTGTTGCTCAGGCACATGTTGCTTTGAGAACTTGGCTAGTTGAACCAACTCAGGCAGGATATCCTTCTTTTCATAGCAGTTGGTGCAGTTGACCAGGGTGCACGCTACTGCATATATGACTGTCTTGTCCGTAGACTAAAAACACAGAGAAAGGAGAGAGGTTATTTCTAATATCTAATCAGATATACTCTATGTTTCTTCCTGTATGTTATTTTCATACCTTGGCCAGTTCAAACATGGCTTTCAGGGCAGCTTCATCCTCAACAAAGTCATCTTTCACGTCAGCATCATTTGTCAGATAAGCTAAACCCTCAATAGCCCACTTCCTAGTTTTGGTATCAATCTGGGGATTACAGAGCCACCTAGAAAAGTAAAAAAGAAAGTAATGATGACGTAGGATTGCACAATACAATGACATTCTGATACTGTATACATATTGTGAGGAATTATATCAATTTTGCATCAAAATTAGATAATAACTAATTATATATTTAAAATATGTTGATGCTAGTATCAGTTTTCTCATCGATTCTCTACATCTACCACCACTATCATTATGGATAATAACCTGCTAGATTCTAGCACAGTCAGTCTGTGTGAGTACTCACTTTCTGCACTGCTTGGCCAGCTTCTCTGTGGAGCCCTCAGCAAACTGCCTTAAAGAATAATCATCACCTCCAGCTGAACCCAGTTTACAGAGACCCTGCAGAGGACATGGACATGAGTATGCATACCAAAAAGATCTAGAAGTTGTATAGTCAAAGTGAAGTTCTATATTTTTTATGTATCAAAGGGAACTTCTGTACCCAGCGTAACAGTAGCTGCTCACTATGTTTTCCTGTACTGTCTTATACTGCTCATACTTTTAACTGTGATGTTTTTTGTATTGTTACTCTTTACTGTGCATGGGCTGTGGCCAAAAATCATTGAATAATAAAGTTCTACTCTGTTCCATTCTTCTCTTGGCACACTCACCACCAGCGAACGTATCTTAATCTTCTCATTCTTGGTCTTCTTGTAGATGTCCTTGAGCAGTGACACGCCGTTGGTGATGATAAAGGAGGCACGGCTCATTTTCGAGGCGGCATGGATCAGCGCCTCCACAGCAACCATCTGGTCCACCTCACGTTCGGAGCCACACAGTGCCACCATCATCTCCATTATGCCTTGCCGTCCAACCAGGGCGTTACCGACATCAAAGGGACCCTGAAGCAGCCCTGAGATGACGTTAATAGCATGAATGGTCTTGTCCATGTCGTTGGGGTCAATTTTGGACCTGTGGAAAATGAAGGAAGGACAAGGAAGGAAAAAAGAGTGTAAGTTATGTTGGCTTGGTCTCCATTTAGAAAGTTTTGGCTACAACACTGGTAAATGGTGAATCTGTATTTTATGGACATACCTGATATATTCATCACAAATGTCCCTGAAGTTGTCTCTCTCTGGGTCACATGTGAGGTCGTCATAGAGCTTGTTGAGGAGCATGCTGGCAATCATCTGTGTGTTCTCTGACATGGGCAGCTGGTCTGGCAGTTCGGTAACCTGACCACACACCTTGAGGATCTTCCTCAGACCTGGAGATCAAACACGGATATCTGGTGAATACACTTGGTCAGGGAGTCTGCAGCAATGGACTGTAGCTCCAACTAAATAAGTGACTCGATGCAGCTGTCTGGCTCACCGTGGTCAATGGTGAAGAGGGTCCTGGAGTTGTTTTTGTCTTTCTTGGAAATGCGAGGCACATTCTTGCTCAGGAGGTTCAGTGCCTGGTCTCTGCCGTGGCCAGACACTTTCTTACTAGCAACCATCTCCACCAGAGAGAGGAGAATGGTTTTCAGGTCTTTAGATGCATCTGCAGATGGACAGATGGTATAAAAGAACGTATGTCTCAGTCAGTAGTGCAGTGAAAAATACTAACAGCAGCATAGCCACAGCCATTTCTCTTTAACACTGTCTTTGATTCTCTGAAGTTTAGCTGAAGATTACAAATTAAGCTTTGTATAAGTCTCCATAATGAAATCTACTTTTTGTTACAGATACGGATGATTCATAGATTCTGTCTCACCCAAAACCAATGCCTCTTCTTTCCCATATTCCCTTTTATCTTCACCAGTGAGGGAGTCGTTGATGCACTGGAAGAGGTTGCAGGTGGCCAGTGCGATCTCCTCATTGTCAACAGCCATGATGCTGCACATCTTATCAACGCCCACCATGTGAATAACGGCCATGGCCTGTGTAGGGGCAGTGAAAAGAAAAATAAACTAAGTACATTTTGTGATGGCATCATATGGGTAGAAGTTGTACTTTTAAAGTTTGTGTCTGGAAAAGTTTGCATAGTTGGCAGTGTTGTCTTGCCAACTCTTTGATTTTCACTTTCACTTTGTCTTGACTCCTTTTTTATGAATATGCTCACCCGAGCTTTGTGTCCTGTGCACACCCCTGACAAAGTACGAACAGCAGCCAGGATCATCTCTGTGTTGCCCGTCTCTATCATGTTGAGCATCAGAGGCACTCCGTTGTTCTGGAAGATTCTCTCTGCTCCGGCATCTTCTCTTGAAAGCACAATCAGGTTGTTGGCAGCCTAGACATAAAAGAATAAATAGCAGAAGTTAAACCACAACTACGCACATCACATGCTGACAAACAATAAAAACAGGAAGGTCATTGACTGTTCTTGATTCATACTACAGAAAATACCCACTTTTTCCCGCTTGTCCTTTTCCATTTCGTCATCAAGGAGAATGTCAAACATGTTCTGTACCCTCGAATCTGTGGAGAATGTTGTCTTGAGCTGTGGAGAATCAAAATTAAACTTTCTTTTCCTGATGCTGACATGTCGAAATCATATAGACTACATGCATTTTGTTTGTGGTTCAGTATAAGTCCATCTGTCCTTAGTATCAAGAAACATTTACTTCTAATGCCACAACCAAACTAATCTGATTTATAGCCAACAGATCATTGTCGAATACATGTAGCAGTGCTGATTTAGTGTTGCTGAATGCATTTATGGAAAGTAATGTGTGTATCTTCTACATGAACCTCTATGTGTGGGTGTATTGTTCTTTTTAATGCTGACCTTGATCTGGATGTCTGCTCCCAGCCTGCGGAGAGTCTCCAGGAAGGTTTTATTCTTTGGTTCGAGGGTGGCACATCTCTGCACATCTTTGAAAGCCATGTCCAGTTTTCCTAGTTTCTCCAGTGCTTGACAACGCCGGTACAAGGCTTTAATATCTGCTGCATCAACATCAATTGCTATAAAAGAGGACGAAAGAGTTAGAATGAGCTTATGGCCTTTGGTGTAAGTTCACATTTGTTTTTGGTGTCATTGCTGCTATTATTTGGTTTGATTCTGTATTTATCACTCTACCTTTAGATGCATCAGATGCTGCATTGGTATAGTTTTCCTGTAAGAAAAACAGAAACATTTAAATAAAAGTCTAAACTTGCCAAAGAAAATGCAAATATAATCTATTTGGTATATGTTTCTTTTTGTGCCGCATGCTTTACCAAGCTGCTTACCTTTTTTAGGTAGCATGCAGATCGGTTCCTGTAAATGACAGCAAGCACTTTTTTGTCCTTGCATGCCTTAATGGATTTAGAGTAGCACTCAATAGCCTTTTCGGTATCTCCTGCCTGGAAGTGTTTGTTTCCCTCATCTTTTAACTGGATTGGGTCTTCCATCTGGTAGTGATAGGGATTTTCAGTTAGGACATCAAATCTACAGATCACATAACTTTGGGTTTTTCATGTAAAATCCAACCTGGTGGTCAACACTTATATTTGATCACAGCAATTTCAGTGTCATCAGTCAATCAAATGTAAATGCAATATTTCAACTGTAATAAAGCCACCAAAGCTTCATACCAAAATCACACATTTCAATCACATAAAGAGATTTCTGGATACAAACACAATTTTTCAAATAAGCTAAAGATCAAAAACACATCTGCCAAACAGTTTTACACGTTTTTGTCATATCAAAGGTAAAGAGCATTAGAATAAAAACATAGAGGAAGTTGAAAACGCATATGTATGGCATGTACGTGTACGTACAGTACAGACCCTTATTTCACATTCATCCTGGAGAATCGTAATCATCTGTCAGCATACTAATATTATTTAAAAGTACTGTATTAGAAATGTTTTTATTCTTACCATTGTCGGTAATCAGTGTCCTGCTGACCTGGATCTCGTGTAGCAAATGGCCATGCACATGTTATCTCTAACTTTAAATGGCCTCCCCTCAGGCCTTATTTGGGCACGGTCTCGTACCCCAGTTGGAGCCTTGCAACAAATGCCACTTTCCTAATGGACAGACACCTCCTGTCATCTGGGCACAGTCTATCCCCCTACTTATCCTAAGTACCCCCTGCATACCTGAATGTCACTCAAATGAAAAAAAACAACAGATCTGTGAAAGCCTTACAGTACCTTCAGGATTGTGTGGTGTGTCTCTTGCTCTGCGTAGACGGTCTGGACCTCTAGTCTCTAATGTTTGTTACAAACTTTTTCTGTCTTATGTAGCCACCCCCACCAACACCTCATTTTTATTTATAGTGAATCTCAATGAGGTGGGACAGAACCAAGGAGGGCCACACATCACACATAGGGGTTCACTGCAAGCACACTAAACCCCTGAAGAACAACTTTGTATCAAAGTTCTTCATAGACCATTATTACTAGTGTTGCAACAAATATCCTTCCAGTTTCTTTGAATTATCTGAGGCTTTATGAATAAAACTTCTTTTCCATTCAGTGAAGTCTGTGAGAGTGGCCCCCTCAAAGATGGTCTGCTCCTGATAAGGTCTATTTAGGGCACAGACAGCTGAGAACTCTCCAGCACAAATGCCTGATGCCAAAGTGTCGGGAGGGGGGTTAAAAGAGTTGTGTGTATGGAGACAGTGGGGGGGGGGAACTGACAGCTGCAGGACCACAGAGAAACCTGGTAGCTTCTGGAAAGAGAATGATCTCGAGACCATGAGTTGGGGTTAGGCATTTTGTTGTGATGGTTAGAATAAGGGTCAGGGGTAAGATAATGTACTATATCAAGAATCAGAGATACTTTATTGATCCCTGGGGAAATTGGGGAATCCAGTACAAATGTGTGTGTGTGTGTGTGTGTGTGTGTGTGTGTGTGTGTGTGTGTGTGTGTGTGTGTGTGTGTGTGTGTGTGTGTGTGTGTGTGTGTGTGTGTGTGTGTGTGTGTGTGTGTGTGTGTGTGTGTCTGTGTCTGTGTGTGTGTGTCTGTGTGTGTGTGTCTGTTGTTTGTGTGTAAAGTAGCTGGCTTTACATTTGTATGATTAGTTTACTGGTAGGCCTGAAAAAGCATATGTGTGGTTCATCTGTTTTCCAGTCTATTAAATGTCTGAGTCTCAGAAGCATTACACCCTCCCGGTGAAGCTCATCCCTGGCAGGTGAAACAAAGTGGCTGGCAACACCAAGAGTCGTTGAGGTAGCACGTCTGTCTGCAGCCATCTCCTGGTCAACAGTAGCAGTGACAAGGATTGGAATGCAGGCATTCCAAACTGGGAAACAAAATGCAGATATAGATAAAACCACGGCACCCAGCCTCTGCTTTGCCAACTGTGTGTTTTGGTATTTCACTGTATCAGAAAATTGCTCATTGCCAGAGTCAGTGATTGTCAGGCTTCACATAATCTATCTTGGTGATATTCAATTTAACTTTTTTTCAAATATGATGTGCATACGTCCTCAGTAGAATAATTTGGGGTACATCCAATTTTTTTTCACTTCTTCTCTTCACTACTAATCTTAACGGGAAGTGAGGAGCCATTGAGTTGGATGTTACAGACCATTTGGAACATTTTCTTTGCCACTCAGTTCTCATCACAGCAGTAAATGGCACCATTCCCGGTTTAAACATGAAGTATATTTTGTCAATGCTGTCAAATGTTAGGTGTGGTCACACACACACACACACACACACACACACATACACACATATACACACACACACACAAACATTAGTGTTAATAAGCTTGAGCACTCTCTGGCGATGGAATATGACATAGAAGATGTTCAATTATTTGGACAGCAGGTAGAATGGTTGCACCAAATCTGTAGTGATTCTTAGAGCTTGGGCTGTGACTTTTGGAGCCCTTGTGCCACTAGGTGGCATAATTCATCCACTACAGTAATTGTAAGTGACAATTGTACATTATTAAAGTGGAATTAATGTGTTAGTGTGCCACAGTGTTGCAACAACTTTTCAGATTCGTTACTTAAGTCAAAGTTGCAATACCACAATGCAAACACACTCTTTAAGTATCCTGCATTAAAAATGTTACTCAAGTAGAAGTATTATCAACAAATTGCACTTTAGTATCAAAAATAAAATTACTTGATTTGCAGGACAATTGGTATCAGTATTACATTTGTGTTATATTAAGATATATCATACTATTGCATTAATTATCACTGATGTGTATCAAAAGTCTGGAATAAGTGTAGAAATTAACACAAACTGGATAGTTAATAAATTGGAAATACTCAAGTAAAGTACAAGTATGTTTTGCACTTGAGTAACTTACATTCTTACTACTAGTAGTTCTTATTAGTACTTTACAATTAAGACTCAATTAGTTTGGGAATGCTACATAGAGGAGAAATCTCTCCTCAGTGGCTCTTCCTATGGCTTCTTCCATTTCCTCCCCTTTTTTTGGTTAAGTTTTTCCTCATCCGATGCGAGGGTCATAAAGGACAAGGATGTCGCATGCTGTACAAATTGTTGCCCCCTGAGGCAAATTTGTGACACTGAGCCATATAAATAAAGACGGACTTGACTTGACCAATCGCACATTTTTCAAATTTTGCCAGATTTTATTTTGAAAAATGCCCGACCGGAAACACTTTGCTATTCTCGGTAGCTACGTAATGCTAGCTCATTCTGTTGCCTGAGCCTGCATCTTCCTCCCCGACCAAAGACTGGCCAAACGCAAAAAAGCCTCATTTACCCGGCTCACGAAAAGTCGTTAGTCCTGTTGTCTGTTAACTGTTGAAGTAATGTAGAATGGCGTCGTGTTTTGGGAAGATTGTCGTCGGTACTTATGTGGAGATAAAGCGCAGTGATGGTAAGTTTCAGCCTGTCTATTCTCTCCCCGTCGCCCTGAGCAACTTGTTTGGAGATCTTTGTTGCTGCGGTGCTGTTGAATACAGCAACCCGTTGTCCCTGGCTGCGTAATGTTCACGTTAGCTGCACATAAAACATGAATATTATCTGTCAGGAGGCGCAGTGCTTAAACATGGCCAAAGCCTTTTGAATGAGCTCTCACCTTTGTTAGCTAGCTTCTCTCTGCGATTCAAGACACAGTTAGCTGTTAATTCATATCGTTTTGATAACATCAAATGCTTTCAATTGGAAATTAACGAAGCTAAAAACACTAATGTTAGCGCCGCTCTGTAACGTTACCCAAATAATTTACTCTATCATGGAATTGAAATTTAACATTGGCTAAGCTAAGCTAAATTGCTAACCAAGCTAGATGGGCTCCAGCTTTAGCTCTTGATTAGCTAAAGGGCTAACAGTAGCTAGTGTTGCCGGCTTTATTGCTGCAGTAACGCTGTGGTGAAACCCCAGCCACCATCCATTTAGCTAGTTGACGAGTAGTTTTCCTTTCTGGCTGTAGTTCATCACCAATGTAATTAATTTATTCGGGTTATTAAATGTTTAGCTGATAACTAAACTAACATCGTTTGTCATGGAAATCCTTTAATTGTCTAAAAATCAAGAGTAAAGATTAAGACCAAGATAAGATAAAGATGAAGAGAAAAAACATGATAGAAGAATAGAAAGCTTTATTGTCATTGTACATGGTACAACTAAATTTGGAGGGCTTCTCCTTAACAGTACAGTTACAAATAATAAATAAAAAAAGGAACAGACAGCTACAATACGCATTCATTCAACCATTATACACATAACATTCACAGTACCCATTCGTTCCCTACATAATACAGATATATTTGGAGTGCTACTCCAGATCAGTGCAATTAGAAGCTGTTTATAAATAGTGTAGCTATTTCACTAAAATAATAAATATTGCACAGTGTGGGGTGTTTACTGTTTGACAGTGTTTAGAGTTCTTATGGCCCAGGGGAAGAAACTGTTTGTGAGTCAAGAAACAGTTTGTGAGTCATCAATTATGCTATGTATTAATAATAATACCATAGAAAGACATATCCCAAGATCTTAGTTACTGCATTGATTATGTAGATAATTGTGGTTTTAGAAAGTTTCTTGGATCACCTCCACCTCTTACAAAAAACAAGGGAATCTAATTTTAGATAATGTAAATTATGCCAATATAGCGTTAGAATGAAGATAGATAAATAGATAGATAGATACTTTATTGATCCCAAAGGAAATTTAGGCATCCAGTAGCTTTAGACAACAAGTCCCAACACCGATACACCTTAAAAAAGATACAATCAAATAGAATAAAGTGAAATAAAATAAAAAATAAGATAACATAAGTACAGCAGTGAAGTGACAGTGTGCCAATGGTGCAAATAGCGCAAATAGTAGTGCAAATATAGCAAAGAAGTCAAACAAACAGTAGTGTATGAAACGCCCATGAGAGCTCTGTGCTTACTTTACAGAAGTACTGCAAATTGTAACCTACCATCAAGAAGAAGCTTGGATTACATTACACTCACTTCAGCTTCATCTTTTTTCAAGGGTTAACAGAGGAGTCGACAGGGAAAGAGCGAGGCGGCTTGTTGTGTGACTCTTCTCTATATGAATGTCAGCTTTATTCTGCCTGCCCTGTGTAGTTGTAGAGCATTGCTATATGGCCAGGCAGCCAAAGGTGACTGTAAAGTTTGTGTCATTCCTGCTGGCCCTTCCAGGATTAGGCTACACCCAGTTTTGCAATAAACCATTAAAAAACAAATACGGTTTTGAACAAAGCACTTCATTGAAAATAAACCGTTCAAAGCTAGTGGCAAGGGTGTGTTTTTAACTGTTGTATTGATTGTTGTTGATTGTGATGTCCTCAACTCCATCATCCCTGAGCCATTTGATTATACTGTCCTCAGTACTCTGAAGTCAGGGGTGAGATGTGAAAGAAACACTCAGCAGGCCTAGAGAGAGAAGCAGTCCTGTCTATCCATTTCCCTGCTGGTTGGTGTTGCATCCAGAGCAGGGATTGCCCTCTCTCCGGGGGGTTGGTGGTGGGGCTGGTTCAGATTCAAGCCAGATTCAGGCCAATACCCCATCTGTTGCAGACATCTCCCTGGATTCTGCCAGGAGTCTCACTCGTTCCCGTGCGTTTTTTTCCCTTCCTCATTCAGCGATATTAGATTCCCTGTTAAATGTTGGACATGGATTATCTGTTTTTGGGCATTCATTTTTGTGTGGAACATAGTGGTGTCTTTTATAGTAGAGTACTAGAGAGACATATGTCACCTACCAGCTTAGTGACCATGTACTGCATCATATTTCCCATCTGTGACATGTTGACACAGTTTCTTCAGTGCCTTTTTTGTAGTGAAACTGATGCTTTGAAGGCTATGTTTGTTACTCAGGCTTAGCAGAGTTTGAAGCACCCCATCTTATGTACCTTCAACTAGCCTACTGGTAGGGGTCAGCCTGAGCCCACCCATTCAGCCAGGTTTTGGTATAAAAGTGGGTCACAGTGGATAGTGCATTCAGTTCCAGAAAGTGCGTGTGTGTGACATGTGTGTGACGTGTATTTGAGGAAGAGGTAGAAAGGCTGGTACACTTTACCGGTACACTCATTTCTGGACAGAAATGAAATGTTCCTTTCATTAGCAAAGTCAGAGTGTACAGTTACACAACAGTGTGTGTGGATCTTGTATTATATAGTGTCTGCCACATGACTGATGCTGTGCTCAAGAACCTATCTGATAACTTTTTACTGAAACGATTAAAGATTTAATAATTCAATTTTGATCATAGGTTAACAATTTAAGTCACTTAGCAATTACAGACACCATATATTTGCTTTTTAAAAAGTAATTCTCTCTCTCTCTCTCTCTCTATCTATCTATCTATCTCTCTCTCTATCTATCTATATAAATGAAATATTAAGCTTCATTTGAGCTTGGACTGGTAACTGTCATTATAATATATTATTTCATAGAGTGAATGATAAGCAGAAGCATTTTTGATAGTAGTTTAATCAACAATAACAAATAATCTTCAGTTTCAGCCCTGTCACATTATGACGCCCTGACTTCTCTGGATGTGTAGGGAGAAACTTATTCTTACTGTAAAAAAATGTTGTCTTGGCCTCTAGATGCAACAGGTTAGACGGGCCCCCTTACATTCCCACCGTGTATATGGTGTTACAGTGGCTGTGGCCTCCATTCAGGTTGTATAGTCTGCACCATTGATAACTGTACATTTCTAAAAGCAGCGACCTTGCTTAGAATGTCTTTTCATGAGGAATTGCTCTTACTTTTACATTATGAACTTATCATGCCTTCAACCCCAGTCCACATATTCTGTTCATTAGTGTTTTTGGTTTAACATCCGCTGTCAACCGGTGCTGGCTTTTACACTGTATTATGTCAACAATGGAGATGAAGTGCTGTCAACATACAGTAAGGATGGCCCTGTGTGCTGGCTGATACGACAAACATTTTTTTTCTAATTGAGCAGAGAAAGAAACAGATCAGTTCATGTAACATTTATTTCTGTCAAGCTGGTTTACTCTCGTGATTTCATTGCTCTGTCCTCTTCTGTGATTTCCATTAGGATGGGCAAAACTAAATTGTGCGTAATTTAGGTAAGAAAGTGCTTCAAATCGTATATTTTAATGAACTTAAGCTTTACTGTCTGAATGTTATGTTACATAACAAGGCTTTTCCGCACAAGTGGTTTAGAGGAAGTTGTTGCTCTGCATTTACTTACGCACCGTGTTGTTTAATAGAGTCATATGAACCAATAGGAAGGCTGTGGTCTCAAATTTAACCACTGCCTTTAGCCAAAGGAAGCAGCAGTGATTTGGAGGGCCTTGCCTGACTCCCTGTCACCGTAAATCCTCTGAGTGCTGCAGTCACTGCAGCATGGCGTGCTCTCAACACTCTCCTTAAGTAGAGGTGTAACACCAAGCAACGCGTGCATGTTCCACGTTGCCACGGTTGTTTTGTAACCTACCGTGTCAGTTCACAGTTCAGCAGTGGATTATTTGCTCTCTTATTCACGTCTGGCTGTCTTACCACAGCCCAGACTTGGCAGATATTGGCATAGTTGTTACTGAAAGTACACTAAATAACGTTGCATGCACAGTTAGGCAGGTGACAAGTTAGAGGAAAACCTGAATAAATGAGTGGAGAAACATAACAATTGCAGAAGCCTCCATACCTGGCACAAGGGGTGACTGAATGATTGAAAGATGAAATGATGTGAATGATATGATCAAGACTTCCCAATCACCTGATCTCCAGCCGATTGAACACCTATGGGAGATTTTGGACTGGTGCTCTCCACCATCAAAACCAAACAGGGGAATGTCTTTTGTAAGAATGGTGGTTATCCTGTCTGTAGAGTTACAGCCAAGGTGCGTTGAAGCTATCGTGGCAGCTTGTGGTGGACCAACACCTTTAATATTTCACCCATCTGTTTGTAGTTTGTTGTGAATAGTGTTGCTGTGAACTGAACTTATTTTGTGTCTTTTAAATTACGTTATGCCTGTTCAAGATATAGGCTTGAAAGGCTACATGAGCTCCACCGTGTTTTATTGTGAATGAAGAAGATTGTTGTTATTAGCTCATATAATGCTGTCCCAATGAGCTTTTGTCGTCCATATTATAACATTGTAGCGTACTTAGACGTAGTACATACATATTTACTCTACCTTACTTTTCAATTATACTATTTTTCAAACCTTTGTCTCTGTTAGTATGAGCTCTGGGTTTGAGCTCTGACCCATTTATGGGGTCATTTCTGATGGAGGGATGGAGGGTAGGGCTGGGTTGTAAGGTTGACGGCATCATTATTGTTCATTACATTTTTATGGCAGTGGTTAATATCACGGTATGCTTTATGTATGCAAAATTACCATTGCATTTAAACGTGTAGCAATGTTAATTCAGATGATTTCGCTTGTCATTTTGGGGTAAAATGTAGCCTTTTTACTACAGAATATATCATATAACAGTATTGTCTAGTCATCGTCAATGTATGCATATCAAAACTGCAGTTGATTTACTAAGTATAGTGAATTTATTCTTTTGTTAATACAGTATATGGCATATGTCTCCCCTCTTAAGCCAGATGTTCCTGATCTGCAGAGTACACAAAATATTTTTTTCCCCAACTCTCCCTGTTTTAAGACACTAGATTAGCATTTTTTTTTTGCATTTTGCTAAATAAAACCATTGTAAGCTAAATCAGTGAAATGTTCAGCAGTTGAGAACACTAAAAGCATCTTTGCGCGCTAGCTCCCTGTCGGTGTGTCTCTGAATAATGGATACAGGAACATGGTGTTTCCCTGGGAATTTACAGCATACAGTCGGCTCCACATAGACAAAGATGGGAGGGCTGAGCAGGCTCTTTACAGCTGGTATTATTACGCTGCAGACAGAGAGGCGGAGAGAAGCATACAGGCTCACTGCAGCAGCTGTGCTCGACTCTATTATCAATGATTCTCTCCAATAGGTCATTATCAAACCTCATAGTCAGATCATACTAAGATCAGGCTAGCCTCAGCCTAATGCCTTGCTTTCATTTGAAATTTAAAGGACCCAATTGCTGCCAGATGCTTGAGGTGTCATAAAAATAAGATGTGCTGTTGGTTAGTATCAATGTTAGCACAGACATGACAGAAGTGTGACCAGTTCATGTGACTGAGATCACGATCACAATTTTAGTATAGAGAGTTTAGATACCGATAGATAGATATATTCAAAGCAATGGCCTCTGGTCTACTATTTGCATTACACCTGACCAAATTCTTCTTATGTGTAAAACAAGTTCAAATCTCAATTTTTTTTTTACTTTTCTAATTACAACTTGCTCAGAATCATTCATTTGGACAATAGAAATTTGTAGCATGATAATATAAATTCATATTATGCAATGATTAAGCTGAAAGCTGCTAAATAGTGTTATTGAATTCCACCCAGCCATATTTGCAGTGACAATACAGCTTGAAATATGAACACAGCTAATCAAAAACATATAACCCTTTTCAGGTTTTTCCAACCTTGCTGCATTTCCCCCAAAAAAACCCCAGTAGTAATTTACCAGGCCTCGGTACAGATCTGATCAGGCTTGCAGGTGGCAATTAGACCTATTGTAATTTACCCTACTAAATACATTACCTTGCTAATGCACAAGGTAAGGTATTAGTAAAATCCATTTTATGTTAACCTGCGTGTGCGTGTGTGCTTGTGTGTCAGAGAAAAAAACAAACAAAAATACTTTTTTATTGATATTTAATTATCCCTGTTATCTCTTTTTCATTACTAAAACATGAGGTGGCGAGTAGCGCATGCATGGCCATTATTGCTCTACCAAACTTGGGGCCCTAAAATAATTTGGGCCTTTGTAAGCTCTGCCGTCACTTTTGTTAGTGTTAGTCTGCCTATCTGATGTTTGTGTTTCCCCTGTCTATGATACTTTCACAGGACGTATTCACCAGGCAATGGTGACCTCACTGAATGAGGACAACGAGAGCGTCACAGTGGAGTGGATAGAAAATGGAGACACAAAAGGGAAAGAGGTAAATGACCATTTATTACCACTCAAAGCACCGGCATGTGCTTTTTTTTTTCTCCACAGCAATAAATAATGCATTCCAAGACATTCAGGAGCTGTGGTGATTACACAACCAGCCTGCATGTACTACAGTCCCATCAGACATCACCCTCCGTACACTGATGTGGATGACCTAACCAAAGATGCTCTATAACAAAGATGATGCATTATAAGCTCCGCCGTTGGTTTGAAATGGCGATCTGCAGCGATAGTTTCGTCCTCTGGTCTATTTTCTCCATGTGCCACGAGCAAATCTGGCAAGAAAACAGAGATGATAATCAATAAAAGATATAAATGATATACTGTTTTATAAATGATCTGATTCTTTTAAAAGATAAAATATGCATGCTTGCCAATGTTTTTGATTTTCCTCCCCCTCTCCCTGCTGTTCTCCTGGAGTTGCAATACCTCCGTTTTTTCCTCCCCACATGATCAAATTTAAAAAATCTTCCCATCCACTATATTTATTAGAAATAGCCTAGTATCACTGCTGTTTGTGATTGTGGTTTTTAAATGATGTAGGCTACCTATTCCACATATTTGTCAGTTGTGTCTAAACGGAGAGCGAGCAGACACACACAAGCAGACAGGCAGAGAGAAAAGAGCAGAGGAACAGAATCGCTTGTTGAGCAGAGAAACGCGCTTCCGGTGTGAACAGCCAGGCTACGGCTTGCGCGCCAATTGACACAGCTTGGCGCTTTGGCTTCCAGTGTGAACCTGGTGTAACTGTCTAATGCCAAACATCAGTCATGCAATATGTTATTATTTCTCCTCTGTTTCTGGACAGATTGACTTGGAGAGTATATTTGCACTCAACCCAGATGTGGCTCCAGATGAGGAAATTGCCCCTAGTCCAGAGACTCCACCCCCACCTACACCCACATGTGTGAAGGTCAACAAAATTGCAAAGGTGAGTACTGATATGCCACCCTATCTGGCAAAAACTGTAACAAATCGATGTAATATGATTTGGATGGTTTACACAAAAACACAACTTCTTTCTTTTTCTTTTGATTGTCTCCCTCCATGTGAGGGAGAGTCTAAAGTGCTTATGTGGCTGCAGTTTGCTGGACCTTAATATAGAACTTGGATCCCTTTAGGTAACCAACTAATTGGTCCTGTTAAGTACACTTTGTGGGTGCACAGTAGATTAGCACTGATCCACATCGACATGCTGACCCGGGGATTATTTTTGGTAAACATTGCTGTTGTGATTTAACCTGCTATACAGTACAATTTTCTTTTCAGTTTTCAACGTATAAAACATTTAAAGCAAGAACTGTGAGGCAATGTAAAATGAGATGATGTTGCTATAATATAAATAAAGGTATTTTACTTTACAATGTGCAGTTTAATTGGGTCAAAATGGGGCTCTGCCACTCTACTAGGATACCGTAATTTTGGCCTGTAACGGTTTTATAAGTGAAGCACTTTTGGTTGTGTAGCTCCATAACCTATAGAGTAGATCGAGTGATAAAGTATATCCATAACTTGTACAGAAATCATCCTCAACATCCACTTGGACTCAAGGATGGACTGATCAGATTTTGGTGGTCAAAGGTCACTGTGACTTCACAAAACACATTATTGGCCATAACTCAAGAATTCATCTGCTAATTATGACAATTTCACACAAGTGTCTAATAGGATAAAATGATGAAGTGATGACATTTGGACAGACATGCAACAGACATACAACTTGACTGGTTAGTGGAGGCATACAACTGCGAGGCGGTAAATCTAGTTTAAATATACTTTAAGTTGTGAGCATTGGCAGTGTCAACACAAACATTAGTGTTGATAAAGGAGGCCTCTGTACTCGGTACTAATCTGATTCTCAGGCTTTGTCTATTTCTGTATCTGTACATTGCAGAGGCAGGCGGAAGAGGTTGAAAACTGAATGGGGGGAAAAAAGGATGTATTGCATTTTCTTTTTCAGTTCAGCAGCTGTAAAATATGTAAAAGTGAAATTAGGATTCACTGAACCCTAATCCTCCTATCCTAGAATATCTTACTGTAGCTTTTGTTTTTTCTTGCAGAACCGTCGGACGATAGCACCTTCTAAGAATGAGACTCCGTCCAGGGATAATAGAGGTTTGTTTCATGCACTTCAAGGGGAATAGTATCATAATAATAATATCTTGTGCTTAAATCTTGAAAATGAACTTAGGAATCGTAAAGAAAAGCATTGGTCAGTACATACAAAACACACAAGTGACCAGTATTGTCACCTTACTTAGAACTCAGCCTAGATCTTGAGTTGCTAATTTAGGGTAAAAGTCACCCATGGTCAAACAGATTTTAATTAAAAAATTAGGTTAGTTAAATTTCAAGTTTAAGACAGTGGGTTCAGTTTTAATACCAAGTTCAAAAGTGGTGTTTTAGCAGCATGCCAGTCAAAATGTTTCTTTCCTTAATCTTTGTGGTTTCGTGTTTTCAGTGATTCCGACCCGGGCCAAACAACCACAGCCTCCACAACCAGAGCCTGCACCACCACCCCCATCTCTGCAGCCTATACAGCTCACTCAAGCTCAACAACAACAGCAACTGCAGAATGGTAACATGATAAAAACAGTCATTTGTAATTTAATTAACCTAAGCTTCGATCTAAGCACGACCTTTCTCCAGAAAAATTGTATTGTCAGGGAACCAGTTGTAAGCATTTGGCCTAAAGTTAAATACTCTCTGGGAGTTTAAATGCAAAATCCAGTTGATTTTTTAAAAATATGTTATCCAGTGAATTGTTAAAAATGCAATCACATTTTTAACATTTACAGTACTTTTGATCAATTTATTTAGGCCATCTGTAAAACTATTAATGTCTCATGTTTTTGTTGACCACGTGTTTATCACAGAAACCTCACATCACCCGATATCCAGAAACGAGTTGGGACAGCTTTGTATGTATCACCTGCATGTTTCCCCTGCCCTCAGTGCCTTATGTTGATAGAGTTCCAAATAGAAACTGAGAGCTCTCTAGTCTTACGAGAAGATTGTACACCCAAAATGTCTGCCAGATACTATTCCGAGCTGTGGTGTGGTGGTGAAGTAGCACAAACCCAATCCGTCCAGCAGACAGGCTTTCTGGGTATTAGACAGGGAGAAAAAAATGTTTGTGCTGCTGGATGACTGCGCTGTCTTTTCCCTGCTGTCTGATTTCTGGAGCCACACACAACCGCACACACGTGGAAAAGCCTGTGGCACTGTGCGTTGCTCCTCAAGGCTCAGGCGACAACAATAACCTTTTTCTTTATCATCCATTCCTTCCATCTGCTCACTGTCATTTGATGAACTAAGAGGAGAAGGAGAGAAACGCCTTGTTCTCCCGCTGCCTGTGAGACAGAGTAACCCACAAGTAGAGATGACCCAGCTCATCTTCTCCTCCTAGATTAGAGCAGATTATTAATCCCTCTGCCCTGATAGTCTGGGTTCTCAGGGGCTGGAGCCAACGGGAGGTCAGGACTGTATTACAGAGCTTCAGCCAGGCTTTACAGTGGGAAGCTGGGGCTGTAGCAGCGAGCTGGTGCTAATCAGATAATTGTTATGGTTACAAATTGTTTATGATTGATCTCAAGCAACACTAATACGTGGGTGGGCTGCGCTGGGAGATTTGGAATAAGCTTCTGTTTGATTGCTGGTTGATTGAAACAATTTTCTAATCATACTTGATTATAAAACCACCTCTAATTTTATTTGGAGTAATTGCAGTAATACAAGGCACATATATCACATTGTGAGTGATGTGTTTTAGCAGTCTGTCGGTCCAGTTGTGTTTTAGAATGCAGATAGAAGGGATAAATGGAGAGAGGAGATTTTGAACATACTGTAAAGGCCTTTTGTTGGTTATAAAGAGAAAGAAGCTAGTACCGGAGGCACTGTGTGCCAGCCTCTGCATCCCAGTCTGTGCTTGAGCTCTATCACTGTTCTGCTTTGTTGGAAATAGCCCCAAGTCTCCCTTCTGTTTGAAGGGCTACCATGAGGAAGGAAAGACTCACTGAGAGAAAGATACTGCTCAGGCCAAGGGAAAAGACTGAGGAAGTAGAAGAAACCATTTGGAAGAGGAATGAGAGAGGAAGAGACCATTTTACAAAGAAAGGCTATTGGCATATCCTGCGAAAGGTTGTAGAGTTACTGTTTCTCTTGTCTTTATGGCAGCGAGGAGGAAGTCAAACTGCGTGAAGGAGGTGGAGAAACTGCAGGAGAAGAGAGAGAGACGCCGGCTTCAGCAACAGGAGCTCAGGGAGAAGAGAGCTCAGGTACATAAATATTATTCACCTTTCTCCTTCCTAATAAACAAAATATATTCATTGAATACCTCTCGGCATTATCGATCCTACCTTTAAAGTGCTATATAAATAAAGCCTGCTTTTCTGTTCTTCTTGTATATAATGATCGATAACCTCAGTAGATTTTAATTGTGCTTTGTCTCAAGTATGTTCAAAGTAAAAGCTGTCGTAGCTGAATTAGATATTTTGCACTAACTTGAACTCCAGACACTCGCTGAGCTCCTTCTGATATTCGATGACCACTTACGTTCTTGACATTAAGACGATACATTGAAATACATGAGAATGATTTATCTATGGTGAATAAGCTGGCACCTCACTCACTGTCACTTTGTCTCTCCCGTCCCTCCTTCAGGAGGTGGATACCACCATCCCTAACTATGAGATCATGTACATGATCCGAGATTTCCGAGCCAGTCTAGACTATCGGCCCCTGACCACAGCAGATCTGGTGAGTAGATGTAGCTTCTCCTTCTCTCGTGATTGTTAGATATTGACCGTGAGCAACAATATAATAAAATGTCCGCCTTTGTTGCACTGTCCAGATTGAAGAGCACAGAATATGCGTTTGTGTGAGGAAACGTCCACTCAACAAGAAAGGTAAGGCCTTCTGTCAGTAACAACATTGGTCTTATGACCAATCATTATGTGTTGTACTCTATTTAAAATGTTTTCCACCAGAGTATTAAAGCTGAAGTAGGTGAGATTGGAGCAAATATGATTAGAAAAAGTTATTATTATTTTTTTTTTTGTTTTTATTTTTTTTTATCGTGACAGTAGTACATGAAACAGGTAACCTGAAAAAAATCATGTTCCTCTGTGTCCTACTGTGTCCTCCGGTGCTCCTAACGGCATCTGCAAGATTTCACTTACCGGAGGAAAACAAGCAGTAAGAACTGATCTGAGGTCCGCTGTCCAGCTGCCGTCTATGAGAGCTGGATGTCAATCACTCGCGAACTCCGACCAAACGGTCAAACTAGGCAGCGCTGATCAAATATGAATCAATATTATGTTACGTTAATGCCTATTTCTCGCCTCAAATGTTTTCAGAATCATCTTGTAGCGTACGGTTTAGCTGTAAAATGATAAAGTTTGTGACGCCGCCGTCCATTGTGAAATCTGGTGAAGGAACGCCAAGTTCCGGTCACATGACCGGAGCACAGCCAATAGGAACGCTCTCTCTCTCTGAAATGACCTGTGATTGGTCAAAGTCTCCCGTCACGGGTTAGATTTTCTAAAGCCTGAAAACAGAGACATGAGGAGGTGCAGAAGTCTAGTTATCTCTCAGAACACTTGAATTACAAGATGCTGAAAGGTTATTACGGATTTTTTGCCCAATGATGCCAAAAATATACTGCCTACTGCCACTTTAATGTGATTGAAAGTCTTGCCCTTGCTGTGTTCCAGAGTTGGCCATGAAGGATTTGGATGTGATCACCATCCCCAGTAAGGATGTGGTGATGGTTCATGAACCTAAACAAAAAGTGGACTTGACCCGCTACCTGGAGAACCAGACCTTCCGCTTTGATTACGCCTTTGATGACAGTACCACCAATGAGTTGGTTTACAGGTTTGTAGCACCAAGCTGTTTCTTGTGCGTGCTCTAATGTTTCACCGAAGTTCCACCTGAGTAGTCAATATGATGAGGATAAGGTGTTGTTTTATAGAACTGAATTAACATATTTCTTGTTTGTTTACATGATGGTTCGATGTTATATCTTGCTTTTGAAGAGATTAGTGAATAAATGTGTGTTCTGTCTCCTCCTGCAGGTTCACTGCCAGACCTCTAGTGGAGACCATTTTTGAGAGGGGCATGGCCACCTGCTTTGCCTATGGCCAGACAGGCAGTGGAAAAACACATGTGAGTCACGCAATGACTCTTTCGAAAAGCCAAAACCACATCACTTACTAGAGATCAAACCTAATTGTTCCTATTGAGAGTTTTGCTCTATTTTATTACCCTTGCATATCATTTGAGAATCCCTATATTATATTGTGTACTGAATTTTAGACTATGGGTGGAGATTTCTCTGGGAAGAACCAAGACTGCGCTAAAGGAGTTTATGCATTAGCTGGTAAGTCAGTAAGCTATGTTTTCTGTGCTAATTTATTGTTTTCTAGTGAGTAAAGGCATTCAAATAAAATTAGTTTGGGTATAATATTATAAAAAGTTTGGTTTGCTCTGGTGAAATTTTCAGATCTCTCATTTCTCTTCATGCAGCTCGGGATGTATTTCTCATGTTGAAGAAACCCAACTACAAGAAGTTAGATCTACAAGTGTACGCAACCTTCTTTGAAATCTACAGTGGAAAGGCAAGTGATATGTAATCATATGCTTTTTTCCCCCTAAATAAAACAAAAAACAATGCTGACTGTGTGTATGTATTGTTAGGTGTTTGACCTGCTGAATCGTAAAGCTAAGCTGAGGGTGCTGGAGGACGGGAAACAGCAAGTGCAGGTTGTGGGGCTTCAGGAGAAGGACGTCAAATGCACAGAGGAGGTCTTGAAACTCATAGAAGTGGGCAACAGCTGCAGGTATAACAACAGAAATGTTCTCAATCTAGTTGTTATTAGTGGTGCAAGACCTCTTGTATTTGTTCTTGTTATTATGATCATAGCATAACACTTATTTTTGTTCTGCATCAGATGAGGCAGCCACTTATCATGCAAATGACTCGTAATAGGATATGGCATCATATTCCTTGTACACCATGTTTGTGGCATATACTGTAACAGAAAGTCATGCAATTTTTTTTGCCTTTTCCCTCTCCAACAATTGTTCTTTTCTTGCTTTTTTCAACCCTGTTTGCTCGTTGTTCATCTTTATGTCTCCTTCCTCTCACTCCCAGAACATCAGGGCAGACATCAGCCAACGCCCACTCATCTCGCAGCCACGCCGTTTTCCAGATCATTCTTCGGAGGAAGGGGAAGATGCACGGAAAGTTCTCCCTCATCGACCTCGCAGGTAATGAGAGGGGGGCTGATACATCGAGTGCTGACCGCCAAACCCGTCTGGAGGGAGCTGAGATCAACAAAAGCCTGCTGGCCCTAAAGGTTTGTTTGTGGGCAACGATGGCCGTAGCTCTCAAAATACACGGTGATTCCAAATAGCTATTTTTTTATTTACCATACGATGTGTCTCTGCTTTTGTTTCAGGAGTGTATCAGGGCTCTTGGCCGCAACAAGCCCCACACTCCATTCAGAGCCAGTAAGCTCACCCAGGTCCTGAGAGACTCTTTCATCGGGGAAAATTCACGCACATGCATGGTCAGTTCATTGCCTTCATTAATAGCCTATGTCCATGTCTTCATACTGTATGTCTTCCAGATGGTATTCATTTCAATGATCTTCTCTTTCTCTGCACAGATTGCAACAATCTCTCCTGGTATGACATCCTGCGAGAATACCCTCAACACACTACGCTACGCCAACAGGTGGGAATATTTTGACCTACTACAGTGATTTGGACCATGCTTTATTGCCACAGGAATCAACAAAACTTATGCAATGTTATGAAATAATAGCTCCTTAAATTCCTCTATAATCCCCGGTGGTTTTTGTATAGATTGAAATTAGCTGTAACAATGTTGTTGTACATTTCTCTGCCTACTCAGTCAGTACTTCTGTCTGACTCTCTTGTATCCCCTCTCTTCTCTCTTTTTCCTGCTTTGTTTCTCTCTTCGCTCCCGCCCTCTGCTCCTCTGTGCCCTGGTGTGGCTGATGTCGTTGTGTAGAGTGAAGGAGTTTGGGATTAGTCCGTCGGACATCCCCTTCTCCCAGGGCGGTCAGGGGAGTCGCTCTGACCACTCGCCCACCAATACCTTTGAGTATGATGACTTTGCTGCTACCTCTCCCAGCAGGTCAAGCACCCCCCTAAGCACAGCACTGCACACTTACACACACAAAACACACACAATGCATGTGCTCCCTCCAGGTATTTATTACATCATCAATGAGCTCATTTTTAGCAGCTTTCATTCACTTCATCAGCTGTTCACTGTGGAAAACCTCCACCATTGTCTTGCCCTTTCTATTTTTCATCTGCATGATGTGACACTTTTCATCCTCCTCCCCTACTTTTTCGTTTTTTTATTCAACCTTTATTTAACGAGGAAATCCCTTGAGATAGAACCTCTTTTCCGAGGGAGACCTTTGACTTCCACCTTTATCTTTGGATAAGCTGTGGACATAACCTTTTCTCTTTTCACCGACTTCTGAAGAACAACACATCCGTCTGTCCATGTGGGTGTGTCTTTTATTTGTTCTGTGTGATGCCACCAACTGTGAAAGCTGGATGTGATTAGTCACAATGAATACATGGCGGATAAAAAGGTGACTTAATAAGGTGTTAGCTGCTGTGTTGCTCCAATAATGACACTAAAACATCCATGAAGCTGTTGAGTTAAAGCACCCAGGATGAGCTTTTGTTTGAGCAAACTCTCAGCAGGTAATCCCTCTCACATAGTCCTAATTGATTGGTGCTGTACCTGCAAGTCAGGTACAGGGAGGTAATTCCTCATCAGGTCTGTGAGACTTCATTAAACACAAGCTCTGACCATCCAGATTCCAGCCCTTAGGATTATAAATTCCTATGGGTGGCATGTAGTGGATCGCATTATATTGTACAGGTGAACCGGATATGTACGGTCTGTGACTGAAGTTAGCATGCCCATTATGAGAATAAACAAATGAAAGAATTATATTTGGGTTTAAATATTTGCAGAACCAACGCAGTCATCTTTCCCCATGCATGATGCCACTGCTGTCATGGTGCTACCATCCTGTGCTGTTTGTGAATACCTTTGACCCCGCAGTTAACATCATACCCCGAATCAAATAGCAGCCATGTTCAGAGTGGGCCTGTGCTATGAAAGAAATGGTTCCAACCAGCTCAATGTCTTTTCTCTGTAGGGTGAAGGAGCTGACGGTGGACACCAACCAAGTGATGGAGGGGGGTCGACCCAACATCCATACTAACAACCAGCTGGATCTTTTGGACGAGGACTGGCTGAGTATCTCGCCGCAGAGAGACGACCTCAAACTGCTCTGTGAGCAGAATGTAAGTACACAAGGTCTCGCAGTATATGTGACCTCATATCACAATATCAATATACAGCATGTTGTGGTATAATTCATTTTGTGGAAAATTAAGAAAAGAACTAGTCAGTCATTCATGTCTGTTTTTGGCTAATCTAACTAAAATGGAAGGAGTGGAGTGTTGAGTGCGAGCTCTTAAGATCTACGGGACCTTTATCAGTAGTGTGTTATGTACACACTGTGTAGTGTATTGAGAGGGGACCCCTGTTAACTGTTACACCACTGAAAGGCATGCTGGGTATGGCTCACTCTCTGTTACTTTCTGCAGTACATTCAAGAACAGATAAAGAGAGACCGGAGATCCACGAGACATACAGTATTTATTAGTAATTTTCTCGACAACCGTTCATCATATCGACTTCACACTTGGTGGGTGTATTGCTTAGGACCCAAGGAAGCACAGTGTTGAGTGTGAAGTTGTTTGGATGAGCAGTTCTCAAGAAAGCTGCAAGCAGCAATAGCAGAGGCCATGCAATCTGCCTGGTTCGAACAGGAACGTTTTGAACGGGCACTGCACTAGTGCAATTAAATTAACTACCTGTCAACAATTTTGGTATAGACAGTAGTGATGGCGAGTTGAAGCTTCATGAAGCATTGAAGCTTTCCAGCAAATTGGTTCGGAAAAGGGTTCATTTCTCGAGGCTTCATGTGCACACGCAACCACCTGGTGGCCAAAGAGTGTAAAACAGGCAGATATGATCTTAACCATGTGGTCTGTATTTTGCGCCAGTAAAGGCTGTTGGGAAAGACTATAAACAATGAAAAAAAATCTATTACCATGTAATCCATTTATATCTATATAATATATAGTATAATGTATATTTTCTAGGAAGTAAATAACATACATGTATAATAAACTGTAATTGTTTTGTGAGTAATGCATCTTATGTGTGCCAAGATCTGAACCACTTCTTGAACCAGTGACGCGGTATGGCCGGGCAGCGAGGCTTCGGACGTCATCAATGACGTCATTGGTCTAAAACGATACGAGCCTCGATACGCGCATAGCGAAAATCTTCCTGGATTACTCGACACACACTCCGAAGCCTCGGCACAGCACGTAACATCACTAATAGACAGTTTCTGTTTTTGAAACGGATTATAAACCTGCTTTTAAAGGGGTGTAAAGCTCTGGCACATGGCATGTATTCCAATAACTTATAGTTGAGATTTACAGTATTTAGCCCTTGTTGCTTGCGAGAAAGTCAGAAATGTATTTTGAGTCTTTTAAAGAATCAACATTATTTATAAGTGAACAATAATGTCCACTGGGATCCAGATTTCATCAGCGATATCAGAAAAGGTGTCTGTCGTGTGTTCAGTTTTTGTTGCTGTGGAAGCCATATTAAGTCTGTTTCTGTGTCCCTTGATGACCCTGTAAATATATTTCCCAGGAGGAGGAAGTGTCTCCCCAGCTCTTTACCTTCCACGAGGCAGTGTCTCAGTTAGTGGAGATGGAGGAGCAGGTCCTGGAGGACCATCGAGCTGTTTTCCAGGTCAGAATACTGAAGAAAACATACACAACTCTTTAAATACTCGCTCACATTTTTATGTCCACTTACATAAAGACAGATATGTCATCTGCTTTTAAGGGGGAACAATGGCCATTTTTAAAATATTGATATTATTCTGGAGGCTACAGACCTGCCAACCCTGGACACATTTTTTGAGTACCACTTTGGCGACTTAGATACGTCAGACGCGAATCACTGCTCTCCGCACAATTAATGACTTACTTTAATTATTACAGAATTTGCAGATATCAGTTTCCCACAGGATTTTGTGAGACTGTAGTGGGTGGACCTTGGGTGGAAGTTCTGATGCATTTTGAGAGCAGATGAGATCTATGAAGAACTTTGTGCTCTTGTGAACAGTTTTGTGCTCTAGCAGTGGTGGAATGAGACTAAGTACATTTAGGCTACTCAAGTACTGTATTTGTACAATTTTGAGGTACTTGCACTTTACTCGAGTATTTCCATTTTATGTAACTTTATACTTCTACTCCACTACATTTCAGAGGGAGGTAAGTACTTTTCTTAACATAAAAGAGATTCAAAGTGACAGTATGTTTATTTATATTGCAAATGTTGTTGAAATTCTATACACCATTCATATCACCACTGACAGGCAGTTAGTGTTTACTGTAATGGTGCTGCCACCTTGTGGTTTCCCGGTGCGCCCTTGCAATATGAGCATACATGAGCAAGTTGCAGTATTTTTTACATCATATTAGATAGCCGCCAGAATAATATCAATGTTTTAAAAATGGCTGTTGTTCCCCTTTAAGGACTTTTGTAATTTCATTGATGATGGTATGCAGATACAGCAAGATTCACACTTTGACATGTCTAAACATTGTAAACATTAAATAAAGGCAGTTTTCCATGTTCTCTATAGAAAACACAACGCTTCTAACACATATATTGGTAACGTCTGTGTGAAGGCTACAATAATTAAGAGGTCATACTTCTCTGCTTCTGGAACGATTTCATCTTGGGCTGTCATAAAATAAATATGCACTTGTATGTGTCCTCTGTGAGCAGGAGTCTATCCGGTGGCTGGAAGATGAAAAGGTGCTGCTGGAGATGACAGAGGAGGTGGATTATGACGTAGAGTCGTACGCCACTCAACTGGAGCAAATCCTAGACCAGAAGATAGACATCCTCATTGAGCTCCGAGGTATGACTGAAACACACGTTTGGCCCGTTGATGACAATCCATCCTGCTGCAGCAAACACTAATCAATGTTTTACGATCATGTCTTTTCCTCTCAGATAAAGTGAAGTCATTCCGCTCTACACTCCAGGAGGAGGAGCAAGCCAGTAAGCAGATCAATCCCAAGAGGCCACGTGCTCTTTAGATGCTGGAGGCTGAAAAGGTTAAGTGGCACATACAGATTCATAACCACTAGATGATCGGCACAGCTTGGGCTATCTCTAGCAGCTGTGAAAATACGAATAAAAGGACTGTCTGATTTACCAACAGGCTCAAGGAACTGCATTTATTATGATCCCTCTCCTAACAAAACTGACTGTTCACTCACTATGGTCTCGTTAGAAAACTTAGGAAGGAAGTAGTTTAGTTTTATTTCCTTCGTGGAGAATGTTTAGTCTCCCCTCTCTGTTCTTATTAAATTATTTTCTTTTATACTTGTTTGTACTTTCTTTGAACAGAATATTTTTGACCTGGTTTCTGAAGAGATCTTCATTGAACATGTTTTCAAGGTTTACCGCACAAAACCAGTATTTCTGGTTGCTCTGGCTGACACGTCTGCATGTGCACTCTGTGATAGCGTATGTACGCCACTGTCCTCAGTTTTCATGCTTTTGGGTCCTCAGTTGGCATTGTAAAGTCATCTCATTATAAGCGATCTCTTCTCTGTTTTCCTTCCTTCTCAGAGCTTTTACCAGTTTGGAAGTAGCTTTTAACTACACTGAGCTTCTTCCTTTGTGTTTCTTTCCTTGTGTCCCTGAGAGGTTTTTACATGTAGTTTGCTTCAGTTTGTGCCATGTCATTCTATGTGGCAACTGACTTAAAAACTCTTACTTAACGTAAACCATGTTTTCCAGCCCCGTTTAACACTTTGTTACAAAACTAGAAAAAAACTGCTCTTAATAAATGTATAGTGAAGACCACTGATCTACCATCGGTTATGTTTCAGTGTTTGCACCGGATGTAATGCTGGATGAAGTAATAAAGATTCATGTGTTTCATTTAAAGGGCTTTTGTGACAATGAGTTACCCAAATAAAAGGGACTGAATAACTTCCACCAAGAGCCATCTTCTACCACCTTTGAGTAGAAATGGACTACGTTATAAACCCCGCTGACTTTAACATCATATTCCTCTGTCTGTAAGTAGAAGCACAACATCAACACAGATATCATCTTGTTATATCCTAAGATATTTTGGCCAAATGTGCAATTGTCCATATTTGCTACACATTTCATGGTGAACTAAAATTTAAAAAAAGAATTTACATAAAGCATGTATCATGTGGCATTACACTTAATATTTAATATAATATAATCATAGTATAGTATGTAGAAAAAAGTTTTTAAAAAGTCATAGTATGGCGTGTCAAAAAAAGTTATGGTATAGTATGTCGACTTTTCTTCGACATACTATACTATAACATTTTTATGACTATTTTTGACATACTATATTATGACTTTTTTCAACATACTATACTATGACTTTCAATTTTTTCGAAATACTATACTATGAGATTTTTAAGACATACTATACTATGATTTGTTTTATTTATTTGACATAATATACTATGACTTTTTTTTCTTTTCAACATACTATACTATGACTTTTTTTTTCGACATACTGTACTGTCGAAAAATGTAAACATTTTTACTTGTTTTTCAACACACTATACTATGATTTTTAATTTGTCGACATACTATACTATGTCTTTTGTTCGACATACTATGTGACTTTTTTAATTTCTTTCAACATAATGATTTTTTTTCGACATAATATACTATGACTTTCTTTCGACATATTATACAAGGACTTTTTATTTTATCGACATACTATACTATGACTTTATTTCAACAAACTATGCTATGACTACTTTTATTTTTTTTGACATACTATACTATGACTTTTTATTTTTTTGACGTTCTATACTATGACTTTTTTTTCCTGAAATACTATACTATGACTTTTTAAAATGTTTCAACATACTATACTATGCCTTTTGTTTTCGACATACTAAACTGTTGAAAAATGTAAAACATTTTTACTTGTTTTTCGACACACTATACAATGAATTTCTTAATTTTTCGACATACTATGACTTTTTTAATTTTTTCGATATACTATGACTTATTTTTTCGACATACTATACTAGGACTTATTTTTTCGACATCCTATACTATGACTTTTTCAATTTTTTTGACATACTATACTATGACTTTTGTTCGACTTACTAAATGACTTTTTTAATTTTTTTGACATACTATACAATGACTTTTTTTTCAATATACTATACTTTTTTTAAACATAATATACTATGACTGTTAATTTTTTAGACATACTATACTGTGACTTTTTTTGACATACTATACTATGACCTTTTTCAAAAAAAATGTCAACATACTATACTATGACATTTTTTCATGAAAATTTTCGACATTCTGTACTATGAGGTTTTTTTTTCCACAGAATTAATCGACATACTATACTCTGACTTTTTTCATGAAAATTTACGACATACTATACCAGGGGTCAGGAACCTTTTTGACTGGGAGAGCCATAAAAGCCAAATATTTCTAAATATATTTCATTGAGAGCCATATAGTATTTTTAACGTATAATAAATTAAATATGTCTTACTTTTAATGCGACTTCTGGTGCTGCATGGTTTTGCTGATGGCCTTGTAGTCTGGTTCATACGTGGTGAGGTTGAGCTTCATGCAGGCGTTGAGGCTTCCATCAGTTAAACGTGAGCGTAGGTTGGTCTTAATGTTCCACATATGCGAGAATGACTGTTCACATGCATATGTAGAGCCAAACATGGTCAATACGGCAATACTCACACGCTGCATTGTGTGGTATGTCACAGGAAGCTCGTTCCAAGTTTTAAGAATCAGCTGGTCTTCAGGTTGAAGATTTTTCATTTCTGTCCACTTGTGTTCCCTCGCCAGCTCTGCTCGCTGTCGCGCAAGACTTTCCAACTCTCCATTAAGTGACTTGAACTTACTCATCCACATGTCTGATGCCTTCAGGTCAGCAACTTCCAGCTCAAAGTCTCCGATAAAGACCCCGGGGATGCATGTCAGGTCGATTTTGTCCACTGCACACTCATGTGGATGAGTGATGAACTTGAAAAGACCAGTGCGCGCACGAAATTCTCCAAAACGTGCTTTGAATGACTGCAGGAGATTGGACGTAAAGCCAGCTAGCTGCTGGAGATCCAGATGTTGAGTGGAGTCACTTGCTAAGCATGCATCTCTAAATTGTTGCAGTCTTTCAAAGTGCAGAAGACGACCTGTTTCAATGTCCCTGAGAAAGACTTCCAGCTTGCTTTCAAATGCAAACACTGCTTGTTGAAGGGATGAGATTGTATTTCCAATACCTTGCATTTTCACATTGAGCTGGTTCAGATGGCCAGTTATGTCCACGAGATAGTGAAACTGCAGGAGCCAGTCAGTGTTGTCTAGCTCAGGATGCTTGACGCCTTTCATTTCAAGAAAAGTCCGGATTTCACTCAGGCAAGCTGCAAAACGGCTGATCACCTTCCCCCTTGACAACCAACGCACGTTGCTGTGTAAAAGCAGACCGGGATAATGATTCCCAACTTCTTCTAACAGAGCTTTAAACTGGCGATCATTTAAAGCTCGGGCAACAATAAAGTTGACCACTCGAATGACCAGCGACATCACCTCACCAAGCTCCTGGCCACACGTCTGAGCGCAAAGCGCCTCCTGGTGCAGGATGCAATGAAAACTTAGGATGGCTCTCTTTTCATGTTCACGGAGAAGCGCTACAAATCCTTTGTTCTTCCCCAACATACAGGGTGCACCATCAGTACAGACAGAAATAAGTTTATCCATCGGTAGTTTTTTTTCTTTAGCAAACTCCATAAAAGACGTGAATAAATCCTCTCCTCTTGTTGTCCCTTTCATTGGTAAACAGCCAAGCTTTCCTCACGCAGTGTGTCACCTGCAGCATACCTGGCAATTATACTGCACTGAGATAGATGGCTAACGTCTGTTGACTCATCTAACGCGAGAGAAAAGTATGTCCCGGCGTTTATGTCCTTAATTTGTGTTTCCTCGACTTGATTTGCCATCATGATGCTACGATCGTGCACAGTTCTTGCTGACAGGGGCATGTCTTTTATTCGTTTGATTATCTTGTCTTTATTTGGGAAGTCATCAAACAGTTCATTGGCCACATCAAGCATGAATGTTTTGGCATACTCGCCATCTGTGAATGGCTTTCCATTCCTTACTATTGCCAAAGCACCCGCAAAGCTAGCGGAATTCCCGTCACCTTGCTTGGTCCACACACGTAGTTGCTGCTGAATCGTCTGCACTCTCCGCTGTAGCTCCTCGCATGCCCTTTTCCTGCTGTCCCCCGCTGGATATTTCGATGCAAATGAAGCATGGTGCGTATCGAAGTGCCGCTTTATATTTGACCGTTTCATCGATGCAATTTTATCATTGCATATTAGACATACCGCAGATCCTGCTCTCTCCACAAATGCAAATTCCTCTGTCCACGCAGCCTGGAATGCACGGTAATCATCGTCTTTTTGTCTTTTCGCCATCTTTTCCGTTACAAGGGTTGAAGCGGATAAACTAGTTGGCTATCTGATATAATTGATTTCCTCACCTTTACAATGACCCGGACATGCTCGCGAGCCATTGGTTCCCGACCCGACCCACGGGTGACCCGTGACCCGTGAAATTTATCTTCAAAACTAATTTCTGTTTACTTTAAAATGACACAGTATTATTAAGAAATATCATAAGTATTTAAAAATCAGTTCCAAACTGATTTTTTTTTTTTTTAATTTTTTTTTTTCAACTCAAAATTGTCTGGGAGCCATATGCCGTCACCGGAAGAGCCATATATGGCTCGCGAGCCATAGGTTCCCGACCGCTGTACTATACTATGACATTGAAAATATTCATGAAAAACGTCATAGTATAGTATGTAGATTCATTTTGTGGAAAAAAAAAGTCGTCGAAAATTTTCATGAAAAAAAAAGTCATACTATAATATGTCGGAAATTTTCATGAAAAACGACATAGTATAGTATGTAGATTAATTTTGTGGAAAAAAAACTCGTCGAAAATTTTCATGAAAAAATGGCATAGTATAGAATGTTGAAAATGTTCATGAAAAACATCATCGTATAGTATGTAGATTAATGTGGAAAAAAAACTCATGTCGAAAATTTTTCATGAAAAAAAAAAGTCATACTATAGTATGTCGAAAATTTTCAGGAAAAAATGTCATAGTATAGAATGTCGAAAATGTTCATGAAAAACGCATAGTATAGTATGTAGATATATTTGTGGAAAAAAAACTCATGTCGAAAATTTTCATGAAAAAAAAAAGTCATACTATAGTCTGTCGAAAATTTTCATGAAAAAAAGTCATAGTATAGTATGTAGATTCATTTTGTGGAAAAAAAACTCTTGTTGAATATTTTCATGAAAAAAATGTCATAGTATAGAATGTCGAAAATGTTCATGAAAAACGTCATAGTATAGTATGTAGATTAATTTTGTGGAAAAAAAACTCGTCGAAAATTTTCATGAAAAAATGTCATAGTATAGAATGTCGAAAATGTTCATGAAAAATGTCATAGTATAAAATGCTGAAAATTTTCATGAAAAACGTCATAGTATAGTATGTAGATTCATTTTGTGGAAAAAAAACTCATGTCGAATATTTTCATGAAAAAAAAAAATCATACTATAGTATGTCGAAAATTTTCATGAAAAAATGTCATAGTATAGAATGTCGAAAATTTTCATGAAAAACGTCATAGTATAGTATGTAGATTAATTTTGTGGAAAAAAAAATCATGTCGAAAATTTTCATGAAAAAAAAAGTCATACTATAGTCTGTCGAAAATTTTCATGAAAAAAAAAGTCATACTGTAGTCTGTCGAAAATTTTCATGAAAAACGTCATAGTATAGTATGTAGACACATTTTGTGGAAAAAAAAAAAAGTCATATAGTATGACTTTTTTTTCATGAAAATTTTCGACGGGTTTTTTTTTCACAAAATTAATCTACATACTATACTATGACGTAATTCATTAAAATTTTCGACATATTACATTTTTTCATTAAAATATTCGATATACGAAAATGTCGAAAATTTTCATGAAAAAAAAAGTCATACTATAGGATGACTTTTTTTTTCATGATTATTTTCGACGAGTTTTTTTTCCACAAAATTAATCTACATACTATACTATGACGTTATTCATGAACATTTTCGACATTCTATACTATGACATTTTTTAATGAAAATTTTTGACATACTATAGTATGACTTCTTTTTTTTCATGAAATTTTCGACAAGTTTTTTTTCTACAAAATTAATCTACATAATATACTATGACGTTTTTCATGAAAATTTTCGACATTCTATACTATGACATTTTTTCATGAAAATTTTCGACATTCTATACTATGACATTTTTTCATGTCATATAGTATGACTTTTTTTTTCATGAAAATTTTCGACGAGTTTTTTTTTCACAAAATTAATCTACATACTATACTATGACGTTATTCATTAAAATTTTCGACATTCTATACTATGATATTTTTTAATGAAAATTTGACATACTTTAGTATGACTTTTTTTTTTCATGAAAATTCTCGACATGGGTTTTTTTTTTTCACAAAATTAATCTACATACTATACTATGACGTAATTCATTAAAATTTTCGACATATTACATTTTTTCATTAAAATTTTCGATATACGAAAATGTCGAAAATTTACATGAAAAAAAGTCATACTATAGTATGATTTTTTTTTTTCATGATTATTTTCGACATGAGTTTTTTTTCCACAAAATTAATCTACATACTATACTATGACGTTATTCATTAAAATTTTCGACGTGAAATTTTTTCATGAAAATTTTCGATATACGAAAATGTCGAAAATTTTCATGAAAAAAAGTCATACTACAGTATGACTTTTTTTTTTTCATGAAAATTTTCGACGAGTTTTTTTTCCACAAAATTAATCTACATACTATACTATGACGTCATTCATTAAAATGTTCGACATTCTATACTATGACATTTTTTCATGAAAATTTTCGACGAGTTTTTTTTTCACAAAATTAATCTACATAATATACTATGACGTTTTTCATGAAAATTTTTCGACATATGTCATGAAAATTTTCGACATTCTATACTATGACATTTTTTCATGAAAATTTTCGACATACTATAGTATGACTTTTTTTTTCATGAAATATTTTCGACGAGTTTTTTTTTCACAAAATTAATCTACATAATATACTATGACGTTTTTCATGAAAATTTTTCGACATATGTCATGAAAATTTTCGACATTCTATACTATGACATTTTTTCATGAAAATTTTCGACATACTATAGTATGACTTTTTTTTTCATGAAATATTTTCGACGAGTTTTTTTTTCACAAAATTAATCTACATAATATACTATGACGTTTTTCATGAAAATTTTTCGACATATGTCATGAAAATTTTTGACATTCTATACTATGACATTTTTTCATGAAAATTTTCGACGAGTTTTTTTTTCACAAAATTAATCTACATACTATACTATGACGTTATTCATTAAAATTTTCGACATTCTATACTATGACATTTTTTTACGAATATTTTCGTATGACTTTTTTCATGAAAATTTTCGAAAATATTCGTAAAAAATTGTCATAGTATTGAATATTGAACATTTTCATGAAAAAAGGCATAGTATAGTCTGTCGATTAATTTGGTGGAAAAAAAACTCAGTTTAAAATTTCGACATTTTCAAGAAAAAAGTCATGCTATAGTATGACTTTTTTTGAAAATTGACGAAATTTTAAACTGAGTTTTTTTTCCACCAAATTAATCGACAGACTATACTATGCCTTTTTTCATGAAAATTTTCGACATTCTATACTATGACATTTTTTTACGAATATTTTCGTATGACTTTTTTCATGAAAATTTTCGAAAATATTCGTAAAAAAATTGTCATAGTATTGAATATCGAAATTTTTCAGGAAAAAAGGCATAGTATAGTCTGTCGATTAATTTGGTGGAAAAAAAACTCAGTTTAAAATTTCGACATTTTCAAGAAAAAACTCATGCTATAGTATGACTTTTTTTGAAAATTGACGAAATTTTAAACTGAGTTTTTTTTCCACCAAATTAATCGACAGACTATACTCTGCCTTTTTTCATGAAAATTTTCGACATTCTATACTATGACATTTTTTTACGAATATTTTCGTATGACTTTTTTCATGAAAATTTTCGAAAATATTCGTAAAAAATTGTCATAGTATTGAATATCGAAAATTTTCAGGAAAAAAGGCATAGTATAGTCTGTCGATTAATTTGGTGGAAAAAAAACTCAGTTTAAAATTTCGACATTTTCAAGAAAAAAGTCATGCTATAGTATGACTTTTTTTGAAAATTGACGAAATTTTAAACTGAGTTTTTTTTCCACCAAATTAATCGACAGACTATACTATGCCTTTTTTCATGAAAATTTTCGACATTCTATACTATGACATTTTTTTACGAATATTTTCGTATGACTTTTTTCATGAAAATTTTCGAAAATATTCGTAAAAAATTGTCATAGTATTGAATATCGAAAATTTTCATGAAAAAAGGCATAGTATAGTCTGTCGATTAATTTGGTGGAAAAAAAACTCATTTAAAATTTCGCATTCTATACTATGACATTTTTTCATGAAAATTTTCGACATGAGTTTGTTTTTCCACCAAATTAATCGACAGACTATACTATGCCTTTTTTCATGAAAATTTTCGACATTCTATACTATGACATTTTTTTACGAATATTTTCGTATTACTTTTTTCATGAAAATTTTCGAAAATATTCGTAAAAAATTGTCATAGTATTGAATATCGAAAATTTTCATGAAAAAAGGCATAGTATAGTCTGTCGATTAATTTGGTGGAAAAAAAACTCAGTTTAAAATTTCGACATTTTCAAGAAAAAACTCATGCTATAGTATGACTTTTTTTGAAAATTGACGAAATTTTAAACTGAGTTTTTTTTCCACCAAATTAATCGACAGACTATACTATGCCTTTTTTCATGAAAATTTTCGACATTCTATACTATGACATTTTTTTACGAATATTTTCGTATGACTTTTTTCATGAAAATTTTCGAAAATATTCGTAAAAAATTGTCATAGTATTGAATATCGAAAATTTTCATGAAAAAAGGCATAGTATAGTCTGTCGATTAATTTGGTGGAAAAAAAACTCAGTTTAAAATTTCGACATTTTCAAGAAAAAACTCATGCTATAGTATGACTTTTTTTGAAAATTGACGAAATTTTAAACTGAGTTTTTTTTCCACCAAATTAATCGACAGACTATACTATGCCTTTTTTCATGAAAATTTTCGACATTCTATACTATGACATTTTTTTACGAATATTTTCGTATGACTTTTTTCATGAAAATTTTCGAAAATATTCGTAAAAAATTGTCATAGTATTGAATATCGAAAATTTTCATGAAAAAAGGCATAGTATAGTCTGTCGATTAATTTGGTGGAAAAAAAACTCAGTTTAAAATTTCGACATTTTCAAGAAAAAACTCATGCTATAGTATGACTTTTTTTGAAAATTGACGAAATTTTAAACTGAGTTTTTTTTCCACCAAATTAATCGACAGACTATACTCTGCCTTTTTTCATGAAAATTTTCGACATTCTATACTATGACATTTTTTAACGAATATTTTCGTATGACTTTTTTCATGAAAATTTTCGAAAATATTCGTAAAAAATTGTCATAGTATTGAATATCGAAAATTTTCATGAAAAAAGGCATAGTATAGTCTGTCGATTAATTTGGTGGAAAAAAAACTCAGTTTAAAATTTCGACATTTTCAAGAAAAAAGTCATGCTATAGTATGACTTTTTTTTTTCATGAAAATTTTCGACGAGTTTTTTTTCCACAAAATTAATCTACATACTATACTATGACGTTATTCATTAAAATGTTCGACATTCTATACTATGACATTTTTTCATGAAAATTTTCGACATACTATAGTATGACTTTTTTTTTCATGAAATATTTTCGACGAGTTTTTTTTTCACAAAATTAATCTACATAATATACTATGACGTTTTTCATGAAAATTTTCGACATTCTATACTATGACATTTTTTCATGAAAATTTTCGACATACTATAGTATGACTTTTTTTTTCATGAAAATTTTCGACATGAGTTTGTTTTTCCACAAAATTAATCTACATACTATACTATGACGTTATTCATTAAAATTTTCGACATTCTATACTATGACATTTTTTTACGAATATTTTCGTATGACTTTTTTCATGAAAATTTTCGAAAATATTCGTAAAAAATTGTCATAGTATTGAATATCGAAAATTTTCATGAAAAAAGGCATAGTATAGTCTGTCGATTAATTTGGTGGAAAAAAAACTCAGTTTAAAATTTCGACATTTTCAAGAAAAAACTCATGCTATAGTATGACTTTTTTTGAAAATTGACGAAATTTTAAACTGAGTTTTTTTTCCACCAAATTAATCGACAGACTATACTATGACTTTTTTCATTAAAATTTTCGACATTCTATACTATGACATTTTTTTACGAATATTTTCGTATGACTTTTTTCATGAAAATTTTCGAAAATATTCGTAAAAAATTGTCATAGTATTGAATATCGAAAATTTTCATGAAAAAAGGCATAGTATAGTCTGTCGATTAATTTGGTGGAAAAAAAACTCAGTTTAAAATTTCGACATTTTCAAGAAAAAACTCATGCTATAGTATGACTTTTTTTGAAAATTGACGAAATTTTAAACTGAGTTTTTTTTCCACCAAATTAATCGACAGACTATACTATGCCTTTTTTCATGAAAATTTTCGACATTCTATACTATGACATTTTTTTACGAATATTTTCGTATGACTTTTTTCATGAAAATTTTCGAAAATATTCGTAAAAAATTGTCATAGTATTGAATATCGAAAATTTTCATGAAAAAAGGCATAGTATAGTCTGTCGATTAATTTGGTGGAAAAAAAACTCAGTTTAAAATTTCGACATTTTCAAGAAAAAAGTCATGCTATAGTATGACTTTTTTTTTTCATGAAAATTTTCGACGAGTTTTTTTTCCACAAAATTAATCTACATACTATACTATGACGTTATTCATTAAAATGTTCGACATTCTATACTATGACATTTTTTCATGAAAATTTTCGACATACTATAGTATGACTTTTTTTTTTCATGAAAATTTTCGACGAGTTTTTTTTCCACAAAATTAATCTACATACTATACTATGACGTTATTCATTAAAATGTTCGACATTCTATACTATGACATTTTTTCATGAAAATTTTCGACATACTATAGTATGACTTTTTTTTTCATGAAAATTTTCGACATGAGTTTGTTTTTCCACAAAATTAATCTACATACTATACTATGACGTTATTCATGAAAATTTTCGACATTCTATACTATGACATTTTTTTACGAATATTTTCGTATGACTTTTTTCATGAAAATTTTCGAAAATATTCGTAAAAAATTTTCATAGTATTGAATATCGAAAATTTTCATGAAAAAAGGCATAGTATAGTCTGTCGATTAATTTGGTGGAAAAAAAACTCAGTTTAAAATTTCGACATTTTCAAGAAAAAACTCATGCTATAGTATGACTTTTTTTGAAAATTGACGAAATTTTAAACTGAGTTTTTTTTCCACCAAATTAATCGACAGACTATACTATGCCTTTTTTCATGAAAATTTTCGACATTCTATACTATGACATTTTTTTACGAATATTTTCGTATGACTTTTTTCATGAAAATTTTCGAAAATATTCGTAAAAAATTGTCATAGTATTGAATATCGAAAATTTTCATGAAAAAAGGCATAGTATAGTCTGTCGATTAATTTGGTGGAAAAAAAACTCAGTTTAAAATTTCGACATTTTCAAGAAAAAAGTCATGCTATAGTATGACTTTTTGAAAATTGACGAAATTTTAACTGAGTTTTTTTCCACCAAATTAATCGACAATATTATTTTTATAAATTTTCATTCTATACTATGACATTTTTATGAAAATTTTACATTGATGACTTTTTTTTTTATGAAATATTTTCGACGAGTTTTTTTTAAAATAATCTACATAATATACTATGACTTTTTCGAATTTTACATCTATACAAACATTTTTTCAGAAAATTTTCGAATCTATATATGACTTTTTTTTTCATAAATTTTCACAAGATTTTTTTTCAAAAATTATCTAAACTTATACGATTTTATTAAAATTTTCGACATTCTATACTATGACTTTTTTTAGAAATTTTCGTATATTTTTCAAAAATTTTAAATATTTAAAATTGATTTTATTGAAAATGAAATTTATGTAAAAATGATAGTTTGATTAATTTTAAAAAAACTCATTAAATTTCGAATTTTCAAGAAAAATCATTTAAATTTTTTAAATTGACAAATTAATCTGATTTTTTTTCAAAATTTGACAGACTATACTTGCTTTTTTCAAAAATTTAATATACTATGACATTTTTTTAGAAAATTTTCGTAGAATTTTATAAAATTTTAAATATTTAAATTTATTAATTCGAAAATTTTCATAAAAAGCATAGTATAGTTTCGATAATTTTGAAAAAATTTAAAATTTCGAATTTCAAAAAAATCATGTATAGTATGACTTTTTGAAAAAGAATTAACTGATTTTTTAAAATTAACGACAATAAATGCTTTTTTCAAAATTTCGACATCTATACTATGACTTTTTTTAGAATATTTTTGACTTTTTTATGAAATTTTCAAATATTCGTAAATTATAGTTTTATCGAAAATTTTCATAAAAAGCATAGTATAGTTTCGATTAATTTTGAAAAAAAACTAGTTAAAATTTCGAATTTTAAAAAAAACTCATTATATTGATTTTTGAAAATAGAATTAACTGAGTTTTTTTAAAATTAATCGAAGTAACTTGCCTTTTTTCAGAAAATTCGACATCTATACTATGACTTTTTTTAAAATTTACTATTTTACTTTTATAATTTAGATTTTCTAAAATTTTATTAATTTTACCCCAAATTTTCATGAAAAAAGGCATAGTATAGTCTGTCGATTAATTTGGTGGAAAAAAAACTCAGTTTAAAATTTCGACATTTTCAAGAAAAAAGTCATGCTATAGTATGACTTTTTTTGAAAATTGACGAAATTTTAAACTGAGTTTTTTTTCCACCAAATTAATCGACAGACTATACTATGCCTTTTTTCATGAAAATTTTCGACATTCTATACTATGACATTTTTTTACGAATATTTTCGTATGACTTTTTTCATGAAAATTTTCGAAAATATTCGTAAAAAATTGTCATAGTATTGAATATCGAAAATTTTCATGAAAAAAGGCATAGTATAGTCTGTCGATTAATTTGGTGGAAAAAAAACTCAGTTTAAAATTTCGACATTTTCAAGAAAAAAGTCATGCTATAGTATGACTTTTTTTGAAAATTGACGAAATTTTAAACTGAGTTTTTTTTCCACCAAATTAATCGACAGACTATACTATGCCTTTTTTCATGAAAATTTTCGACATTCTATACTATGACATTTTTTTACGAATATTTTCGTATGACTTTTTTCATGAAAATTTTCGAAAATATTCGTAAAAAATTGTCATAGTATTGAATATCGAAAATTTTCATGAAAAAAGGCATAGTATAGTCTGTCGATTAATTTGGTGGAAAAAAAACTCAGTTTAAAATTTCGACATTTTCAAGAAAAAAGTCATGCTATAGTATGACTTTTTTTGAAAATTGACGAAATTTTAAACTGAGTTTTTTTTCCACCAAATTAATCGACAGACTATACTATGCCTTTTTTCATGAAAATTTTCGACATTCTATACTATGACATTTTTTTACGAATATTTTCGTATGACTTTTTTCATGAAAATTTTCGAAAATATTCGTAAAAAATTGTCATAGTATTGAATATCGAAAATTTTCATGAAAAAAGGCATAGTATAGTCTGTCGATTAATTTGGTGGAAAAAAAACTCAGTTTAAAATTTCGACATTTTCAAGAAAAAAGTCATGCTATAGTATGACTTTTTTTGAAAATTGACGAAATTTTAAACTGAGTTTTTTTTCCACCAAATTAATCGACAGACTATACTATGCCTTTTTTCATGAAAATTTTCGACATTCTATACTATGACATTTTTTTACGAATATTTTCGTATGACTTTTTTCATGAAAATTTTCGAAAATATTCGTAAAAAATTGTCATAGTATTGAATATCGAAAATTTTCATGAAAAAAGGCATAGTATAGTCTGTCGATTAATTTGGTGGAAAAAAAACTCAGTTTAAAATTTCGACATTTTCAAGAAAAAAGTCATGCTATAGTATGACTTTTTTTGAAAATTGACGAAATTTTAAACTGAGTTTTTTTTCCACCAAATTAATCGACAGACTATACTATGCCTTTTTTCATGAAAATTTTCGACATTCTATACTATGACATTTTTTTACGAATATTTTCGTATGACTTTTTTCATGAAAATTTTCGAAAATATTCGTAAAAAATTGTCATAGTATTGAATATCGAAAATTTTCATGAAAAAAGGCATAGTATAGTCTGTCGATTAATTTGGTGGAAAAAAAACTCAGTTTAAAATTTCGACATTTTCAAGAAAAAAGTCATGCTATAGTATGACTTTTTTTGAAAATTGACGAAATTTTAAACTGAGTTTTTTTTCCACCAAATTAATCGACAGACTATACTATGCCTTTTTTCATGAAAATTTTCGACATTCTATACTATGACATTTTTTTACGAATATTTTCGTATGACTTTTTTCATGAAAATTTTCGAAAATATTCGTAAAAAATTGTCATAGTATTGAATATCGAAAATTTTCATGAAAAAAGGCATAGTATAGTCTGTCGATTAATTTGGTGGAAAAAAAACTCAGTTTAAAATTTCGACATTTTCAAGAAAAAAGTCATGCTATAGTATGACTTTTTTTGAAAATTGACGAAATTTTAAACTGAGTTTTTTTTCCACCAAATTAATCGACAGACTATACTATGCCTTTTTTCATGAAAATTTTCGACATTCTATACTATGACATTTTTTTACGAATATTTTCGTATGACTTTTTTCATGAAAATTTTCGAAAATATTCGTAAAAAATTGTCATAGTATTGAATATCGAAAATTTTCATGAAAAAAGGCATAGTATAGTCTGTCGATTAATTTGGTGGAAAAAAACTCAGTTTAAAATTTCGACATTTTCAAGAAAAAAGTCATGCTATAGTATGACTTTTTTTGAAAATTGACGAAATTTTAAACTGAGTTTTTTTTCCACCAAATTAATCGACAGACTATACTATGCCTTTTTTCATGAAAATTTTCGACATTCTATACTATGACATTTTTTTACGAATATTTTCGTATGACTTTTTTCATGAAAATTTTCGAAAATATTCGTAAAAAATTGTCATAGTATTGAATATCGAAAATTTTCATGAAAAAAGGCATAGTATAGTCTGTCGATTAATTTGGTGGAAAAAAAACTCAGTTTAAAATTTCGACATTTTCAAGAAAAAAGTCATGCTATAGTATGACTTTTTTTGAAAATTGACGAAATTTTAAACTGAGTTTTTTTTCCACCAAATTAATCGACAGACTATACTATGCCTTTTTTCATGAAAATTTTCGACATTCTATACTATGACATTTTTTTACGAATATTTTCGTATGACTTTTTTCATGAAAATTTTCGAAAATATTCGTAAAAAATTGTCATAGTATTGAATATCGAAAATTTTCATGAAAAAAGGCATAGTATAGTCTGTCGATTAATTTGGTGGAAAAAAAACTCAGTTTAAAATTTCGACATTTTCAAGAAAAAAGTCATGCTATAGTATGACTTTTTTTGAAAATTGACGAAATTTTAAACTGAGTTTTTTTTCCACCAAATTAATCGACAGACTATACTATGCCTTTTTTCATGAAAATTTTCGACATTCTATACTATGACATTTTTTTACGAATATTTTCGTATGACTTTTTTCATGAAAATTTTCGAAAATATTCGTAAAAAATTGTCATAGTATTGAATATCGAAAATTTTCATGAAAAAAGGCATAGTATAGTCTGTCGATTAATTTGGTGGAAAAAAAACTCAGTTTAAAATTTCGACATTTTCAAGAAAAAAGTCATGCTATAGTATGACTTTTTTTGAAAATTGACGAAATTTTAAACTGAGTTTTTTTTCCACCAAATTAATCGACAGACTATACTATGCCTTTTTTCATGAAAATTTTCGACATTCTATACTATGACATTTTTTTACGAATATTTTCGTATGACTTTTTTCATGAAAATTTTCGAAAATATTCGTAAAAAATTGTCATAGTATTGAATATCGAAAATTTTCATGAAAAAAGGCATAGTATAGTCTGTCGATTAATTTGGTGGAAAAAAAACTCAGTTTAAAATTTCGACATTTTCAAGAAAAAAGTCATGCTATAGTATGACTTTTTTTGAAAATTGACGAAATTTTAAACTGAGTTTTTTTTCCACCAAATTAATCGACAGACTATACTATGCCTTTTTTCATGAAAATTTTCGACATTCTATACTATGACATTTTTTTACGAATATTTTCGTATGACTTTTTTCATGAAAATTTTCGAAAATATTCGTAAAAAATTGTCATAGTATTGAATATCGAAAATTTTCATGAAAAAAGGCATAGTATAGTCTGTCGATTAATTTGGTGGAAAAAAAACTCAGTTTAAAATTTCGACATTTTCAAGAAAAAAGTCATGCTATAGTATGACTTTTTTTGAAAATTGACGAAATTTTAAACTGAGTTTTTTTTCCACCAAATTAATCGACAGACTATACTATGCCTTTTTTCATGAAAATTTTCGACATTCTATACTATGACATTTTTTTACGAATATTTTCGTATGACTTTTTTCATGAAAATTTTCGAAAATATTCGTAAAAAATTGTCATAGTATTGAATATCGAAAATTTTCATGAAAAAAGGCATAGTATAGTCTGTCGATTAATTTGGTGGAAAAAAAACTCAGTTTAAAATTTCGACATTTTCAAGAAAAAAGTCATGCTATAGTATGACTTTTTTTGAAAATTGACGAAATTTTAAACTGAGTTTTTTTTCCACCAAATTAATCGACAGACTATACTATGCCTTTTTTCATGAAAATTTTCGACATTCTATACTATGACATTTTTTTACGAATATTTTCGTATGACTTTTTTCATGAAAATTTTCGAAAATAGTATAGTCTGTCGATTAATTTGGTGGAAAAAAAACTCAGTTTAAAATTTCGACATTTTCAAGAAAAAAGTCATGCTATAGTATGACTTTTTTTGAAAATTGACGAAATTTTAAACTGAGTTTTTTTTCCACCAAATTAATCGACAGACTATACTATGCCTTTTTTCATGAAAATTTTCGACATTCTATACTATGACATTTTTTTACGAATATTTTCGTATGACTTTTTTCATGAAAATTTTCGAAAATATTCGTAAAAAATTGTCATAGTATTGAATATCGAAAATTTTCATGAAAAAAGGCATAGTATAGTCTGTCGATTAATTTGGTGGAAAAAAAACTCAGTTTAAAATTTCGACATTTTCAAGAAAAAAGTCATGCTATAGTATGACTTTTTTTGAAAATTGACGAAATTTTAAACTGAGTTTTTTTTCCACCAAATTAATCGACAGACTATACTATGCCTTTTTTCATGAAAATTTTCGACATTCTATACTATGACATTTTTTTACGAATATTTTCGTATGACTTTTTTCATGAAAATTTTCGAAAATATTCGTAAAAAATTGTCATAGTATTGAATATCGAAAATTTTCATGAAAAAAGGCATAGTATAGTCTGTCGATTAATTTGGTGGAAAAAAAACTCAGTTTAAAATTTCGACATTTTCAAGAAAAAAGTCATGCTATAGTATGACTTTTTTTGAAAATTGACGAAATTTTAAACTGAGTTTTTTTTCCACCAAATTAATCGACAGACTATACTATGCCTTTTTTCATGAAAATTTTCGACATTCTATACTATGACATTTTTTTACGAATATTTTCGTATGACTTTTTTCATGAAAATTTTCGAAAATATTCGTAAAAAATTGTCATAGTATTGAATATCGAAAATTTTCATGAAAAAAGGCATAGTATAGTCTGTCGATTAATTTGGTGGAAAAAAAACTCAGTTTAAAATTTCGACATTTTCAAGAAAAAAGTCATGCTATAGTATGACTTTTTTTGAAAATTGACGAAATTTTAAACTGAGTTTTTTTTCCACCAAATTAATCGACAGACTATACTATGCCTTTTTTCATGAAAATTTTCGACATTCTATACTATGACATTTTTTTACGAATATTTTCGTATGACTTTTTTCATGAAAATTTTCGAAAATATTCGTAAAAAATTGTCATAGTATTGAATATCGAAAATTTTCATGAAAAAAGGCATAGTATAGTCTGTCGATTAATTTGGTGGAAAAAAAACTCAGTTTAAAATTTCGACATTTTCAAGAAAAAAGTCATGCTATAGTATGACTTTTTTTGAAAATTGACGAAATTTTAAACTGAGTTTTTTTTCCACCAAATTAATCGACAGACTATACTATGCCTTTTTTCATGAAAATTTTCGACATTCTATACTATGACATTTTTTTACGAATATTTTCGTATGACTTTTTTCATGAAAATTTTCGAAAATATTCGTAAAAAATTGTCATAGTATTGAATATCGAAAATTTTCATGAAAAAAGGCATAGTATAGTCTGTCGATTAATTTGGTGGAAAAAAAACTCAGTTTAAAATTTCGACATTTTCAAGAAAAAAGTCATGCTATAGTATGACTTTTTTTGAAAATTGACGAAATTTTAAACTGAGTTTTTTTTCCACCAAATTAATCGACAGACTATACTATGCCTTTTTTCATGAAAATTTTCGACATTCTATACTATGACATTTTTTTACGAATATTTTCGTATGACTTTTTTCATGAAAATTTTCGAAAATATTCGTAAAAAATTGTCATAGTATTGAATATCGAAAATTTTCATGAAAAAAGGCATAGTATAGTCTGTCGATTAATTTGGTGGAAAAAAAACTCAGTTTAAAATTTCGACATTTTCAAGAAAAAAGTCATGCTATAGTATGACTTTTTTTGAAAATTGACGAAATTTTAAACTGAGTTTTTTTTCCACCAAATTAATCGACAGACTATACTATGCCTTTTTTCATGAAAATTTTCGACATTCTATACTATGACATTTTTTTACGAATATTTTCGTATGACTTTTTTCATGAAAATTTTCGAAAATATTCGTAAAAAATTGTCATAGTATTGAATATCGAAAATTTTCATGAAAAAAGGCATAGTATAGTCTGTCGATTAATTTGGTGGAAAAAAAACTCAGTTTAAAATTTCGACATTTTCAAGAAAAAAGTCATGCTATAGTATGACTTTTTTTGAAAATTGACGAAATTTTAAACTGAGTTTTTTTTCCACCAAATTAATCGACAGACTATACTATGCCTTTTTTCATGAAAATTTTCGACATTCTATACTATGACATTTTTTTACGAATATTTTCGTATGACTTTTTTCATGAAAATTTTCGAAAATATTCGTAAAAAATTGTCATAGTATTGAATATCGAAAATTTTCATGAAAAAAGGCATAGTATAGTCTGTCGATTAATTTGGTGGAAAAAAAACTCAGTTTAAAATTTCGACATTTTCAAGAAAAAAGTCATGCTATAGTATGACTTTTTTTGAAAATTGACGAAATTTTAAACTGAGTTTTTTTTCCACCAAATTAATCGACAGACTATACTATGCCTTTTTTCATGAAAATTTTCGACATTCTATACTATGACATTTTTTTACGAATATTTTCGTATGACTTTTTTCATGAAAATTTTCGAAAATATTCGTAAAAAATTGTCATAGTATTGAATATCGAAAATTTTCATGAAAAAAGGCATAGTATAGTCTGTCGATTAATTTGGTGGAAAAAAAACTCAGTTTAAAATTTCGACATTTTCAAGAAAAAAGTCATGCTATAGTATGACTTTTTTTGAAAATTGACGAAATTTTAAACTGAGTTTTTTTTCCACCAAATTAATCGACAGACTATACTATGCCTTTTTTCATGAAAATTTTCGACATTCTATACTATGACATTTTTTTACGAATATTTTCGTATGACTTTTTTCATGAAAATTTTCGAAAATATTCGTAAAAATTGTCATAGTATTGAATATCGAAAATTTTCATGAAAAAAGGCATAGTATAGTCTGTCGATTAATTTGGTGGAAAAAAAACTCAGTTTAAAATTTCGACATTTTCAAGAAAAAAGTCATGCTATAGTATGACTTTTTTTGAAAATTGACGAAATTTTAAACTGAGTTTTTTTTCCACCAAATTAATCGACAGACTATACTATGCCTTTTTTCATGAAAATTTTCGACATTCTATACTATGACATTTTTTTACGAATATTTTCGTATGACTTTTTTCATGAAAATTTTCGAAAATATTCGTAAAAAATTGTCATAGTATTGAATATCGAAAATTTTCATGAAAAAAGGCATAGTATAGTCTGTCGATTAATTTGGTGGAAAAAAAACTCAGTTTAAAATTTCGACATTTTCAAGAAAAAAGTCATGCTATAGTATGACTTTTTTTGAAAATTGACGAAATTTTAAACTGAGTTTTTTTTCCACCAAATTAATCGACAGACTATACTATGCCTTTTTTCATGAAAATTTTCGACATTCTATACTATGACATTTTTTTACGAATATTTTCGTATGACTTTTTTCATGAAAATTTTCGAAAATATTCGTAAAAAATTGTCATAGTATTGAATATCGAAAATTTTCATGAAAAAAGGCATAGTATAGTCTGTCGATTAATTTGGTGGAAAAAAAACTCAGTTTAAAATTTCGACATTTTCAAGAAAAAAGTCATGCTATAGTATGACTTTTTTTGAAAATTGACGAAATTTTAAACTGAGTTTTTTTTCCACCAAATTAATCGACAGACTATACTATGCCTTTTTTCATGAAAATTTTCGACATTCTATACTATGACATTTTTTTACGAATATTTTCGTATGACTTTTTTCATGAAAATTTTCGAAAATATTCGTAAAAAATTGTCATAGTATTGAATATCGAAAATTTTCATGAAAAAAGGCATAGTATAGTCTGTCGATTAATTTGGTGGAAAAAAAACTCAGTTTAAAATTTCGACATTTTCAAGAAAAAAGTCATGCTATAGTATGACTTTTTTTGAAAATTGACGAAATTTTAAACTGAGTTTTTTTTCCACCAAATTAATCGACAGACTATACTATGCCTTTTTTCATGAAAATTTTCGACATTCTATACTATGACATTTTTTTACGAATATTTTCGTATGACTTTTTTCATGAAAATTTTCGAAAATATTCGTAAAAAATTGTCATAGTATTGAATATCGAAAATTTTCATGAAAAAAGGCATAGTATAGTCTGTCGATTAATTTGGTGGAAAAAAAACTCAGTTTAAAATTTCGACATTTTCAAGAAAAAAGTCATGCTATAGTATGACTTTTTTTGAAAATTGACGAAATTTTAAACTGAGTTTTTTTTCCACCAAATTAATCGACAGACTATACTATGCCTTTTTTCATGAAAATTTTCGACATTCTATACTATGACATTTTTTTACGAATATTTTCGTATGACTTTTTTCATGAAAATTTTCGAAAATATTCGTAAAAAATTGTCATAGTATTGAATATCGAAAATTTTCATGAAAAAAGGCATAGTATAGTCTGTCGATTAATTTGGTGGAAAAAAAACTCAGTTTAAAATTTCGACATTTTCAAGAAAAAAGTCATGCTATAGTATGACTTTTTTTGAAAATTGACGAAATTTTAAACTGAGTTTTTTTTCCACCAAATTAATCGACAGACTATACTATGCCTTTTTTCATGAAAATTTTCGACATTCTATACTATGACATTTTTTACGAATATTTTCGTATGACTTTTTTCATGAAAATTTTCGAAAATATTCGTAAAAAATTGTCATAGTATTGAATATCGAAAATTTTCATGAAAAAAGGCATAGTATAGTCTGTCGATTAATTTGGTGGAAAAAAAACTCAGTTTAAAATTTCGACATTTTCAAGAAAAAAGTCATGCTATAGTATGACTTTTTTTGAAAATTGACGAAATTTTAAACTGAGTTTTTTTTCCACCAAATTAATCGACAGACTATACTATGCCTTTTTTCATGAAAATTTTCGACATTCTATACTATGACATTTTTTTACGAATATTTTCGTATGACTTTTTTCATGAAAATTTTCGAAAATATTCGTAAAAAATTGTCATAGTATTGAATATCGAAAATTTTCATGAAAAAAGGCATAGTATAGTCTGTCGATTAATTTGGTGGAAAAAAAACTCAGTTTAAAATTTCGACATTTTCAAGAAAAAAGTCATGCTATAGTATGACTTTTTTTGAAAATTGACGAAATTTTAAACTGAGTTTTTTTTCCACCAAATTAATCGACAGACTATACTATGCCTTTTTTCATGAAAATTTTCGACATTCTATACTATGACATTTTTTTACGAATATTTTCGTATGACTTTTTTCATGAAAATTTTCGAAAATATTCGTAAAAAATTGTCATAGTATTGAATATCGAAAATTTTCATGAAAAAAGGCATAGTATAGTCTGTCGATTAATTTGGTGGAAAAAAAACTCAGTTTAAAATTTCGACATTTTCAAGAAAAAAGTCATGCTATAGTATGACTTTTTTTGAAAATTGACGAAATTTTAAACTGAGTTTTTTTTCCACCAAATTAATCGACAGACTATACTATGCCTTTTTTCATGAAAATTTTCGACATTCTATACTATGACATTTTTTTACGAATATTTTCGTATGACTTTTTTCATGAAAATTTTCGAAAATATTCGTAAAAAATTGTCATAGTATTGAATATCGAAAATTTTCATGAAAAAAGGCATAGTATAGTCTGTCGATTAATTTGGTGGAAAAAAAACTCAGTTTAAAATTTCGACATTTTCAAGAAAAAAGTCATGCTATAGTATGACTTTTTTTGAAAATTGACGAAATTTTAAACTGAGTTTTTTTTCCACCAAATTAATCGACAGACTATACTATGCCTTTTTTCATGAAAATTTTCGACATTCTATACTATGACATTTTTTTACGAATATTTTCGTATGACTTTTTTCATGAAAATTTTCGAAAATATTCGTAAAAAATTGTCATAGTATTGAATATCGAAAATTTTCATGAAAAAAGGCATAGTATAGTCTGTCGATTAATTTGGTGGAAAAAAAACTCAGTTTAAAATTTCGACATTTTCAAGAAAAAAGTCATGCTATAGTATGACTTTTTTTGAAAATTGACGAAATTTTAAACTGAGTTTTTTTTCCACCAAATTAATCGACAGACTATACTATGCCTTTTTTCATGAAAATTTTCGACATTCTATACTATGACATTTTTTTACGAATATTTTCGTATGACTTTTTTCATGAAAATTTTCGAAAATATTCGTAAAAAATTGTCATAGTATTGAATATCGAAAATTTTCATGAAAAAAGGCATAGTATAGTCTGTCGATTAATTTGGTGGAAAAAAAACTCAGTTTAAAATTTCGACATTTTCAAGAAAAAAGTCATGCTATAGTATGACTTTTTTTGAAAATTGACGAAATTTTAAACTGAGTTTTTTTTCCACCAAATTAATCGACAGACTATACTATGCCTTTTTTCATGAAAATTTTCGACATTCTATACTATGACATTTTTTTACGAATATTTTCGTATGACTTTTTTCATGAAAATTTTCGAAAATATTCGTAAAAAATTGTCATAGTATTGAATATCGAAAATTTTCATGAAAAAAGGCATAGTATAGTCTGTCGATTAATTTGGTGGAAAAAAAACTCAGTTTAAAATTTCGACATTTTCAAGAAAAAAGTCATGCTATAGTATGACTTTTTTTGAAAATTGACGAAATTTTAAACTGAGTTTTTTTTCCACCAAATTAATCGACAGACTATACTATGCCTTTTTTCATGAAAATTTTCGACATTCTATACTATGACATTTTTTTACGAATATTTTCGTATGACTTTTTTCATGAAAATTTTCGAAAATATTCGTAAAAAATTGTCATAGTATTGAATATCGAAAATTTTCATGAAAAAAGGCATAGTATAGTCTGTCGATTAATTTGGTGGAAAAAAAACTCAGTTTAAAATTTCGACATTTTCAAGAAAAAAGTCATGCTATAGTATGACTTTTTTTGAAAATTGACGAAATTTTAAACTGAGTTTTTTTTCCACCAAATTAATCGACAGACTATACTATGCCTTTTTTCATGAAAATTTTCGACATTCTATACTATGACATTTTTTTACGAATATTTTCGTATGACTTTTTTCATGAAAATTTTCGAAAATATTCGTAAAAAATTGTCATAGTATTGAATATCGAAAATTTTCATGAAAAAAGGCATAGTATAGTCTGTCGATTAATTTGGTGGAAAAAAAACTCAGTTTAAAATTTCGACATTTTCAAGAAAAAAGTCATGCTATAGTATGACTTTTTTTGAAAATTGACGAAATTTTAAACTGAGTTTTTTTTCCACCAAATTAATCGACAGACTATACTATGCCTTTTTTCATGAAAATTTTCGACATTCTATACTATGACATTTTTTTACGAATATTTTCGTATGACTTTTTTCATGAAAATTTTCGAAAATATTCGTAAAAAATTGTCATAGTATTGAATATCGAAAATTTTCATGAAAAAAGGCATAGTATAGTCTGTCGATTAATTTGGTGGAAAAAAAACTCAGTTTAAAATTTCGACATTTTCAAGAAAAAAGTCATGCTATAGTATGACTTTTTTTGAAAATTGACGAAATTTTAAACTGAGTTTTTTTTCCACCAAATTAATCGACAGACTATACTATGCCTTTTTTCATGAAAATTTTCGACATTCTATACTATGACATTTTTTTACGAATATTTTCGTATGACTTTTTTCATGAAAATTTTCGAAAATATTCGTAAAAAAATGTCATAGTATAGAATGTCGAAAATTTTCATGAAAACAGGCATAGTATAGTCTGTCGATTAATTTGGTGGAAAAAAAACTCAGTTTAAAATTTCGACATTTTCAAGAAAAAAGTCATGCTATAGTATGACTTTTTTTGAAAATTGACGAAATTTTAAACTGAGTTTTTTTTCCACCAAATTAATCGACAGACTATACTATGCCTTTTTTCATGAAAATTTTCGACATTCTATACTATGACATTTTTTTACGAATATTTTCGTATGACTTTTTTCATGAAAATTTTCGAAAATATTCGTAAAAAATTGTCATAGTATTGAATATCGAAAATTTTCATGAAAAAAGGCATAGTATAGTCTGTCGATTAATTTGGTGGAAAAAAAACTCAGTTTAAAATTTCGACATTTTCAAGAAAAAAGTCATGCTATAGTATGACTTTTTTTGAAAATTGACGAAATTTTAAACTGAGTTTTTTTTCCACCAAATTAATCGACAGACTATACTATGCCTTTTTTCATGAAAATTTTCGACATTCTATACTATGACATTTTTTTACGAATATTTTCGTATGACTTTTTTCATGAAAATTTTCGAAAATATTCGTAAAAAATTGTCATAGTATTGAATATCGAAAATTTTCATGAAAAAAGGCATAGTATAGTCTGTCGATTAATTTGGTGGAAAAAAAACTCAGTTTAAAATTTCGACATTTTCAAGAAAAAAGTCATGCTATAGTATGACTTTTTTTGAAAATTGACGAAATTTTAAACTGAGTTTTTTTTCCACCAAATTAATCGACAGACTATACTATGCCTTTTTTCATGAAAATTTTCGACATTCTATACTATGACATTTTTTTACGAATATTTTCGTATGACTTTTTTCATGAAAATTTTCGAAAATATTCGTAAAAAATTGTCATAGTATTGAATATCGAAAATTTTCATGAAAAAAGGCATAGTATAGTCTGTCGATTAATTTGGTGGAAAAAAAACTCAGTTTAAAATTTCGACATTTTCAAGAAAAAAGTCATGCTATAGTATGACTTTTTTTGAAAATTGACGAAATTTTAAACTGAGTTTTTTTTCCACCAAATTAATCGACAGACTATACTATGCCTTTTTTCATGAAAATTTTCGACATTCTATACTATGACATTTTTTTACGAATATTTTCGTATGACTTTTTTCATGAAAATTTTCGAAAATATTCGTAAAAAATTGTCATAGTATTGAATATCGAAAATTTTCATGAAAAAAGGCATAGTATAGTCTGTCGATTAATTTGGTGGAAAAAAAACTCAGTTTAAAATTTCGACATTTTCAAGAAAAAAGTCATGCTATAGTATGACTTTTTTTGAAAATTGACGAAATTTTAAACTGAGTTTTTTTTCCACCAAATTAATCGACAGACTATACTATGCCTTTTTTCATGAAAATTTTCGACATTCTATACTATGACATTTTTTTACGAATATTTTCGTATGACTTTTTTCATGAAAATTTTCGAAAATATTCGTAAAAAATTGTCATAGTATTGAATATCGAAAATTTTCATGAAAAAAGGCATAGTATAGTCTGTCGATTAATTTGGTGGAAAAAAAACTCAGTTTAAAATTTCGACATTTTCAAGAAAAAAGTCATGCTATAGTATGACTTTTTTTGAAAATTGACGAAATTTTAAACTGAGTTTTTTTTCCACCAAATTAATCGACAGACTATACTATGCCTTTTTTCATGAAAATTTTCGACATTCTATACTATGACATTTTTTTACGAATATTTTCGTATGACTTTTTTCATGAAAATTTTCGAAAATATTCGTAAAAAATTGTCATAGTATTGAATATCGAAAATTTTCATGAAAAAAGGCATAGTATAGTCTGTCGATTAATTTGGTGGAAAAAAAACTCAGTTTAAAATTTCGACATTTTCAAGAAAAAAGTCATGCTATAGTATGACTTTTTTTGAAAATTGACGAAATTTTAAACTGAGTTTTTTTTCCACCAAATTAATCGACAGACTATACTATGCCTTTTTTCATGAAAATTTTCGACATTCTATACTATGACATTTTTTTACGAATATTTTCGTATGACTTTTTTCATGAAAATTTTCGAAAATATTCGTAAAAAATTGTCATAGTATTGAATATCGAAAATTTTCATGAAAAAAGGCATAGTATAGTCTGTCGATTAATTTGGTGGAAAAAAAACTCAGTTTAAAATTTCGACATTTTCAAGAAAAAAGTCATGCTATAGTATGACTTTTTTTGAAAATTGACGAAATTTTAAACTGAGTTTTTTTTCCACCAAATTAATCGACAGACTATACTATGCCTTTTTTCATGAAAATTTTCGACATTCTATACTATGACATTTTTTTACGAATATTTTCGTATGACTTTTTTCATGAAAATTTTCGAAAATATTCGTAAAAAATTGTCATAGTATTGAATATCGAAAATTTTCATGAAAAAAGGCATAGTATAGTCTGTCGATTAATTTGGTGGAAAAAAAACTCAGTTTAAAATTTCGACATTTTCAAGAAAAAAGTCATGCTATAGTATGACTTTTTTTGAAAATTGACGAAATTTTAAACTGAGTTTTTTTTCCACCAAATTAATCGACAGACTATACTATGCCTTTTTTCATGAAAATTTTCGACATTCTATACTATGACATTTTTTTACGAATATTTTCGTATGACTTTTTTCATGAAAATTTTCGAAAATATTCGTAAAAAATTGTCATAGTATTGAATATCGAAAATTTTCATGAAAAAAGGCATAGTATAGTCTGTCGATTAATTTGGTGGAAAAAAAACTCAGTTTAAAATTTCGACATTTTCAAGAAAAAAGTCATGCTATAGTATGACTTTTTTTGAAAATTGACGAAATTTTAAACTGAGTTTTTTTTCCACCAAATTAATCGACAGACTATACTATGCCTTTTTTCATGAAAATTTTCGACATTCTATACTATGACATTTTTTTACGAATATTTTCGTATGACTTTTTTCATGAAAATTTTCGAAAATATTCGTAAAAAATTGTCATAGTATTGAATATCGAAAATTTTCATGAAAAAAGGCATAGTATAGTCTGTCGATTAATTTGGTGGAAAAAAAACTCAGTTTAAAATTTCGACATTTTCAAGAAAAAAGTCATGCTATAGTATGACTTTTTTTGAAAATTGACGAAATTTTAAACTGAGTTTTTTTTCCACCAAATTAATCGACAGACTATACTATGCCTTTTTTCATGAAAATTTTCGACATTCTATACTATGACATTTTTTTACGAATATTTTCGTATGACTTTTTTCATGAAAATTTTCGAAAATATTCGTAAAAAATTGTCATAGTATTGAATATCGAAAATTTTCATGAAAAAAGGCATAGTATAGTCTGTCGATTAATTTGGTGGAAAAAAAACTCAGTTTAAAATTTCGACATTTTCAAGAAAAAAGTCATGCTATAGTATGACTTTTTTTGAAAATTGACGAAATTTTAAACTGAGTTTTTTTTCCACCAAATTAATCGACAGACTATACTATGCCTTTTTTCATGAAAATTTTCGACATTCTATACTATGACATTTTTTTACGAATATTTTCGTATGACTTTTTTCATGAAAATTTTCGAAAATATTCGTAAAAAATTGTCATAGTATTGAATATCGAAAATTTTCATGAAAAAAGGCATAGTATAGTCTGTCGATTAATTTGGTGGAAAAAAAACTCAGTTTAAAATTTCGACATTTTCAAGAAAAAAGTCATGCTATAGTATGACTTTTTTTGAAAATTGACGAAATTTTAAACTGAGTTTTTTTTCCACCAAATTAATCGACAGACTATACTATGCCTTTTTTCATGAAAATTTTCGACATTCTATACTATGACATTTTTTTACGAATATTTTCGTATGACTTTTTTCATGAAAATTTTCGAAAATATTCGTAAAAAATTGTCATAGTATTGAATATCGAAAATTTTCATGAAAAAAGGCATAGTATAGTCTGTCGATTAATTTGGTGGAAAAAAAACTCAGTTTAAAATTTCGACATTTTCAAGAAAAAAGTCATGCTATAGTATGACTTTTTTTGAAAATTGACGAAATTTTAAACTGAGTTTTTTTTCCACCAAATTAATCGACAGACTATACTATGCCTTTTTTCATGAAAATTTTCGACATTCTATACTATGACATTTTTTTACGAATATTTTCGTATGACTTTTTTCATGAAAATTTTCGAAAATATTCGTAAAAAATTGTCATAGTATTGAATATCGAAAATTTTCATGAAAAAAGGCATAGTATAGTCTGTCGATTAATTTGGTGGAAAAAAAACTCAGTTTAAAATTTCGACATTTTCAAGAAAAAAGTCATGCTATAGTATGACTTTTTTTGAAAATTGACGAAATTTTAAACTGAGTTTTTTTTCCACCAAATTAATCGACAGACTATACTATGCCTTTTTTCATGAAAATTTTCGACATTCTATACTATGACATTTTTTTACGAATATTTTCGTATGACTTTTTTCATGAAAATTTTCGAAAATATTCGTAAAAAATTGTCATAGTATTGAATATCGAAAATTTTCATGAAAAAAGGCATAGTATAGTCTGTCGATTAATTTGGTGGAAAAAAAACTCAGTTTAAAATTTCGACATTTTCAAGAAAAAAGTCATGCTATAGTATGACTTTTTTTGAAAATTGACGAAATTTTAAACTGAGTTTTTTTTCCACCAAATTAATCGACAGACTATACTATGCCTTTTTTCATGAAAATTTTCGACATTCTATACTATGACATTTTTTTACGAATATTTTCGTATGACTTTTTTCATGAAAATTTTCGAAAATATTCGTAAAAAATTGTCATAGTATTGAATATCGAAAATTTTCATGAAAAAAGGCATAGTATAGTCTGTCGATTAATTTGGTGGAAAAAAAACTCAGTTTAAAATTTCGACATTTTCAAGAAAAAAGTCATGCTATAGTATGACTTTTTTTGAAAATTGACGAAATTTTAAACTGAGTTTTTTTTCCACCAAATTAATCGACAGACTATACTATGCCTTTTTTCATGAAAATTTTCGACATTCTATACTATGACATTTTTTTACGAATATTTTCGTATGACTTTTTTCATGAAAATTTTCGAAAATATTCGTAAAAAATTGTCATAGTATTGAATATCGAAAATTTTCATGAAAAAAGGCATAGTATAGTCTGTCGATTAATTTGGTGGAAAAAAAACTCAGTTTAAAATTTCGACATTTTCAAGAAAAAAGTCATGCTATAGTATGACTTTTTTTGAAAATTGACGAAATTTTAAACTGAGTTTTTTTTCCACCAAATTAATCGACAGACTATACTATGCCTTTTTTCATGAAAATTTTCGACATTCTATACTATGACATTTTTTTACGAATATTTTCGTATGACTTTTTTCATGAAAATTTTCGAAAATATTCGTAAAAAATTGTCATAGTATTGAATATCGAAAATTTTCATGAAAAAAGGCATAGTATAGTCTGTCGATTAATTTGGTGGAAAAAAAACTCAGTTTAAAATTTCGACATTTTCAAGAAAAAAGTCATGCTATAGTATGACTTTTTTTGAAAATTGACGAAATTTTAAACTGAGTTTTTTTTCCACCAAATTAATCGACAGACTATACTATGCCTTTTTTCATGAAAATTTTCGACATTCTATACTATGACATTTTTTTACGAATATTTTCGTATGACTTTTTTCATGAAAATTTTCGAAAATATTCGTAAAAAATTGTCATAGTATTGAATATCGAAAATTTTCATGAAAAAAGGCATAGTATAGTCTGTCGATTAATTTGGTGGAAAAAAAACTCAGTTTAAAATTTCGACATTTTCAAGAAAAAAGTCATGCTATAGTATGACTTTTTTTGAAAATTGACGAAATTTTAAACTGAGTTTTTTTTCCACCAAATTAATCGACAGACTATACTATGCCTTTTTTCATGAAAATTTTCGACATTCTATACTATGACATTTTTTTACGAATATTTTCGTATGACTTTTTTCATGAAAATTTTCGAAAATATTCGTAAAAAATTGTCATAGTATTGAATATCGAAAATTTTCATGAAAAAAGGCATAGTATAGTCTGTCGATTAATTTGGTGGAAAAAAAACTCAGTTTAAAATTTCGACATTTTCAAGAAAAAAGTCATGCTATAGTATGACTTTTTTTGAAAATTGACGAAATTTTAAACTGAGTTTTTTTTCCACCAAATTAATCGACAGACTATACTATGCCTTTTTTCATGAAAATTTTCGACATTCTATACTATGACATTTTTTTACGAATATTTTCGTATGACTTTTTTCATGAAAATTTTCGAAAATATTCGTAAAAAATTGTCATAGTATTGAATATCGAAAATTTTCATGAAAAAAGGCATAGTATAGTCTGTCGATTAATTTGGTGGAAAAAAAACTCAGTTTAAAATTTCGACATTTTCAAGAAAAAAGTCATGCTATAGTATGACTTTTTTTGAAAATTGACGAAATTTTAAACTGAGTTTTTTTTCCACCAAATTAATCGACAGACTATACTATGCCTTTTTTCATGAAAATTTTCGACATTCTATACTATGACATTTTTTTACGAATATTTTCGTATGACTTTTTTCATGAAAATTTTCGAAAATATTCGTAAAAAATTGTCATAGTATTGAATATCGAAAATTTTCATGAAAAAAGGCATAGTATAGTCTGTCGATTAATTTGGTGGAAAAAAAACTCAGTTTAAAATTTCGACATTTTCAAGAAAAAAGTCATGCTATAGTATGACTTTTTTTGAAAATTGACGAAATTTTAAACTGAGTTTTTTTTCCACCAAATTAATCGACAGACTATACTATGCCTTTTTTCATGAAAATTTTCGACATTCTATACTATGACATTTTTTTACGAATATTTTCGTATGACTTTTTTCATGAAAATTTTCGAAAATATTCGTAAAAAATTGTCATAGTATTGAATATCGAAAATTTTCATGAAAAAAGGCATAGTATAGTCTGTCGATTAATTTGGTGGAAAAAAAACTCAGTTTAAAATTTCGACATTTTCAAGAAAAAAGTCATGCTATAGTATGACTTTTTTTGAAAATTGACGAAATTTTAAACTGAGTTTTTTTTCCACCAAATTAATCGACAGACTATACTATGCCTTTTTTCATGAAAATTTTCGACATTCTATACTATGACATTTTTTTACGAATATTTTCGTATGACTTTTTTCATGAAAATTTTCGAAAATATTCGTAAAAAATTGTCATAGTATTGAATATCGAAAATTTTCATGAAAAAAGGCATAGTATAGTCTGTCGATTAATTTGGTGGAAAAAAAACTCAGTTTAAAATTTCGACATTTTCAAGAAAAAAGTCATGCTATAGTATGACTTTTTTTGAAAATTGACGAAATTTTAAACTGAGTTTTTTTTCCACCAAATTAATCGACAGACTATACTATGCCTTTTTTCATGAAAATTTTCGACATTCTATACTATGACATTTTTTTACGAATATTTTCGTATGACTTTTTTCATGAAAATTTTCGAAAATATTCGTAAAAAATTGTCATAGTATTGAATATCGAAAATTTTCATGAAAAAAGGCATAGTATAGTCTGTCGATTAATTTGGTGGAAAAAAAACTCAGTTTAAAATTTCGACATTTTCAAGAAAAAAGTCATGCTATAGTATGACTTTTTTTGAAAATTGACGAAATTTTAAACTGAGTTTTTTTTCCACCAAATTAATCGACAGACTATACTATGCCTTTTTTCATGAAAATTTTCGACATTCTATACTATGACATTTTTTTACGAATATTTTCGTATGACTTTTTTCATGAAAATTTTCGAAAATATTCGTAAAAAATTGTCATAGTATTGAATATCGAAAATTTTCATGAAAAAAGGCATAGTATAGTCTGTCGATTAATTTGGTGGAAAAAAAACTCAGTTTAAAATTTCGACATTTTCAAGAAAAAAGTCATGCTATAGTATGACTTTTTTTGAAAATTGACGAAATTTTAAACTGAGTTTTTTTTCCACCAAATTAATCGACAGACTATACTATGCCTTTTTTCATGAAAATTTTCGACATTCTATACTATGACATTTTTTTACGAATATTTTCGTATGACTTTTTTCATGAAAATTTTCGAAAATATTCGTAAAAAATTGTCATAGTATTGAATATCGAAAATTTTCATGAAAAAAGGCATAGTATAGTCTGTCGATTAATTTGGTGGAAAAAAAACTCAGTTTAAAATTTCGACATTTTCAAGAAAAAAGTCATGCTATAGTATGACTTTTTTTGAAAATTGACGAAATTTTAAACTGAGTTTTTTTTCCACCAAATTAATCGACAGACTATACTATGCCTTTTTTCATGAAAATTTTCGACATTCTATACTATGACATTTTTTTACGAATATTTTCGTATGACTTTTTTCATGAAAATTTTCGAAAATATTCGTAAAAAATTGTCATAGTATTGAATATCGAAAATTTTCATGAAAAAAGGCATAGTATAGTCTGTCGATTAATTTGGTGGAAAAAAAACTCAGTTTAAAATTTCGACATTTTCAAGAAAAAAGTCATGCTATAGTATGACTTTTTTTGAAAATTGACGAAATTTTAAACTGAGTTTTTTTTCCACCAAATTAATCGACAGACTATACTATGCCTTTTTTCATGAAAATTTTCGACATTCTATACTATGACATTTTTTTACGAATATTTTCGTATGACTTTTTTCATGAAAATTTTCGAAAATATTCGTAAAAAATTGTCATAGTATTGAATATCGAAAATTTTCATGAAAAAAGGCATAGTATAGTCTGTCGATTAATTTGGTGGAAAAAAAACTCAGTTTAAAATTTCGACATTTTCAAGAAAAAAGTCATGCTATAGTATGACTTTTTTTGAAAATTGACGAAATTTTAAACTGAGTTTTTTTTCCACCAAATTAATCGACAGACTATACTATGCCTTTTTTCATGAAAATTTTCGACATTCTATACTATGACATTTTTTTACGAATATTTTCGTATGACTTTTTTCATGAAAATTTTCGAAAATATTCGTAAAAAATTGTCATAGTATTGAATATCGAAAATTTTCATGAAAAAAGGCATAGTATAGTCTGTCGATTAATTTGGTGGAAAAAAAACTCAGTTTAAAATTTCGACATTTTCAAGAAAAAAGTCATGCTATAGTATGACTTTTTTTGAAAATTGACGAAATTTTAAACTGAGTTTTTTTTCCACCAAATTAATCGACAGACTATACTATGCCTTTTTTCATGAAAATTTTCGACATTCTATACTATGACATTTTTTTACGAATATTTTCGTATGACTTTTTTCATGAAAATTTTCGAAAATATTCGTAAAAAATTGTCATAGTATTGAATATCGAAAATTTTCATGAAAAAAGGCATAGTATAGTCTGTCGATTAATTTGGTGGAAAAAAAACTCAGTTTAAAATTTCGACATTTTCAAGAAAAAAGTCATGCTATAGTATGACTTTTTTTGAAAATTGACGAAATTTTAAACTGAGTTTTTTTTCCACCAAATTAATCGACAGACTATACTATGCCTTTTTTCATGAAAATTTTCGACATTCTATACTATGACATTTTTTTACGAATATTTTCGTATGACTTTTTTCATGAAAATTTTCGAAAATATTCGTAAAAAATTGTCATAGTATTGAATATCGAAAATTTTCATGAAAAAAGGCATAGTATAGTCTGTCGATTAATTTGGTGGAAAAAAAACTCAGTTTAAAATTTCGACATTTTCAAGAAAAAAGTCATGCTATAGTATGACTTTTTTTGAAAATTGACGAAATTTTAAACTGAGTTTTTTTTCCACCAAATTAATCGACAGACTATACTATGCCTTTTTTCATGAAAATTTTCGACATTCTATACTATGACATTTTTTTACGAATATTTTCGTATGACTTTTTTCATGAAAATTTTCGAAAATATTCGTAAAAAATTGTCATAGTATTGAATATCGAAAATTTTCATGAAAAAAGGCATAGTATAGTCTGTCGATTAATTTGGTGGAAAAAAAACTCAGTTTAAAATTTCGACATTTTCAAGAAAAAAGTCATGCTATAGTATGACTTTTTTTGAAAATTGACGAAATTTTAAACTGAGTTTTTTTTCCACCAAATTAATCGACAGACTATACTATGCCTTTTTTCATGAAAATTTTCGACATTCTATACTATGACATTTTTTTACGAATATTTTCGTATGACTTTTTTCATGAAAATTTTCGAAAATATTCGTAAAAAATTGTCATAGTATTGAATATCGAAAATTTTCATGAAAAAAGGCATAGTATAGTCTGTCGATTAATTTGGTGGAAAAAAAACTCAGTTTAAAATTTCGACATTTTCAAGAAAAAAGTCATGCTATAGTATGACTTTTTTTGAAAATTGACGAAATTTTAAACTGAGTTTTTTTTCCACCAAATTAATCGACAGACTATACTATGCCTTTTTTCATGAAAATTTTCGACATTCTATACTATGACATTTTTTTACGAATATTTTCGTATGACTTTTTTCATGAAAATTTTCGAAAATATTCGTAAAAAATTGTCATAGTATTGAATATCGAAAATTTTCATGAAAAAAGGCATAGTATAGTCTGTCGATTAATTTGGTGGAAAAAAAACTCAGTTTAAAATTTCGACATTTTCAAGAAAAAAGTCATGCTATAGTATGACTTTTTTTGAAAATTGACGAAATTTTAAACTGAGTTTTTTTTCCACCAAATTAATCGACAGACTATACTATGCCTTTTTTCATGAAAATTTTCGACATTCTATACTATGACATTTTTTTACGAATATTTTCGTATGACTTTTTTCATGAAAATTTTCGAAAATATTCGTAAAAAATTGTCATAGTATTGAATATCGAAAATTTTCATGAAAAAAGGCATAGTATAGTCTGTCGATTAATTTGGTGGAAAAAAAACTCAGTTTAAAATTTCGACATTTTCAAGAAAAAAGTCATGCTATAGTATGACTTTTTTTGAAAATTGACGAAATTTTAAACTGAGTTTTTTTTCCACCAAATTAATCGACAGACTATACTATGCCTTTTTTCATGAAAATTTTCGACATTCTATACTATGACATTTTTTTACGAATATTTTCGTATGACTTTTTTCATGAAAATTTTCGAAAATATTCGTAAAAAATTGTCATAGTATTGAATATCGAAAATTTTCATGAAAAAAGGCATAGTATAGTCTGTCGATTAATTTGGTGGAAAAAAAACTCAGTTTAAAATTTCGACATTTTCAAGAAAAAAGTCATGCTATAGTATGACTTTTTTTGAAAATTGACGAAATTTTAAACTGAGTTTTTTTTCCACCAAATTAATCGACAGACTATACTATGCCTTTTTTCATGAAAATTTTCGACATTCTATACTATGACATTTTTTTACGAATATTTTCGTATGACTTTTTTCATGAAAATTTTCGAAAATATTCGTAAAAAATTGTCATAGTATTGAATATCGAAAATTTTCATGAAAAAAGGCATAGTATAGTCTGTCGATTAATTTGGTGGAAAAAAAACTCAGTTTAAAATTTCGACATTTTCAAGAAAAAAGTCATGCTATAGTATGACTTTTTTTGAAAATTGACGAAATTTTAAACTGAGTTTTTTTTCCACCAAATTAATCGACAGACTATACTATGCCTTTTTTCATGAAAATTTTCGACATTCTATACTATGACATTTTTTTACGAATATTTTCGTATGACTTTTTTCATGAAAATTTTCGAAAATATTCGTAAAAAATTGTCATAGTATTGAATATCGAAAATTTTCATGAAAAAAGGCATAGTATAGTCTGTCGATTAATTTGGTGGAAAAAAAACTCAGTTTAAAATTTCGACATTTTCAAGAAAAAAGTCATGCTATAGTATGACTTTTTTTGAAAATTGACGAAATTTTAAACTGAGTTTTTTTTCCACCAAATTAATCGACAGACTATACTATGCCTTTTTTCATGAAAATTTTCGACATTCTATACTATGACATTTTTTTACGAATATTTTCGTATGACTTTTTTCATGAAAATTTTCGAAAATATTCGTAAAAAATTGTCATAGTATTGAATATCGAAAATTTTCATGAAAAAAGGCATAGTATAGTCTGTCGATTAATTTGGTGGAAAAAAAACTCAGTTTAAAATTTCGACATTTTCAAGAAAAAAGTCATGCTATAGTATGACTTTTTTTGAAAATTGACGAAATTTTAAACTGAGTTTTTTTTCCACCAAATTAATCGACAGACTATACTATGCCTTTTTTCATGAAAATTTTCGACATTCTATACTATGACATTTTTTTACGAATATTTTCGTATGACTTTTTTCATGAAAATTTTCGAAAATATTCGTAAAAAATTGTCATAGTATTGAATATCGAAAATTTTCATGAAAAAAGGCATAGTATAGTCTGTCGATTAATTTGGTGGAAAAAAAACTCAGTTTAAAATTTCGACATTTTCAAGAAAAAAGTCATGCTATAGTATGACTTTTTTTGAAAATTGACGAAATTTTAAACTGAGTTTTTTTTCCACCAAATTAATCGACAGACTATACTATGCCTTTTTTCATGAAAATTTTCGACATTCTATACTATGACATTTTTTTACGAATATTTTCGTATGACTTTTTTCATGAAAATTTTCGAAAATATTCGTAAAAAATTGTCATAGTATTGAATATCGAAAATTTTCATGAAAAAAGGCATAGTATAGTCTGTCGATTAATTTGGTGGAAAAAAAACTCAGTTTAAAATTTCGACATTTTCAAGAAAAAAGTCATGCTATAGTATGACTTTTTTTGAAAATTGACGAAATTTTAAACTGAGTTTTTTTTCCACCAAATTAATCGACAGACTATACTATGCCTTTTTTCATGAAAATTTTCGACATTCTATACTATGACATTTTTTTACGAATATTTTCGTATGACTTTTTTCATGAAAATTTTCGAAAATATTCGTAAAAAATTGTCATAGTATTGAATATCGAAAATTTTCATGAAAAAAGGCATAGTATAGTCTGTCGATTAATTTGGTGGAAAAAAAACTCAGTTTAAAATTTCGACATTTTCAAGAAAAAAGTCATGCTATAGTATGACTTTTTTTGAAAATTGACGAAATTTTAAACTGAGTTTTTTTTCCACCAAATTAATCGACAGACTATACTATGCCTTTTTTCATGAAAATTTTCGACATTCTATACTATGACATTTTTTTACGAATATTTTCGTATGACTTTTTTCATGAAAATTTTCGAAAATATTCGTAAAAAATTGTCATAGTATTGAATATCGAAAATTTTCATGAAAAAAGGCATAGTATAGTCTGTCGATTAATTTGGTGGAAAAAAAACTCAGTTTAAAATTTCGACATTTTCAAGAAAAAAGTCATGCTATAGTATGACTTTTTTTGAAAATTGACGAAATTTTAAACTGAGTTTTTTTTCCACCAAATTAATCGACAGACTATACTATGCCTTTTTTCATGAAAATTTTCGACATTCTATACTATGACATTTTTTTACGAATATTTTCGTATGACTTTTTTCATGAAAATTTTCGAAAATATTCGTAAAAAATTGTCATAGTATTGAATATCGAAAATTTTCATGAAAAAAGGCATAGTATAGTCTGTCGATTAATTTGGTGGAAAAAAAACTCAGTTTAAAATTTCGACATTTTCAAGAAAAAAGTCATGCTATAGTATGACTTTTTTTGAAAATTGACGAAATTTTAAACTGAGTTTTTTTTCCACCAAATTAATCGACAGACTATACTATGCCTTTTTTCATGAAAATTTTCGACATTCTATACTATGACATTTTTTTACGAATATTTTCGTATGACTTTTTTCATGAAAATTTTCGAAAATATTCGTAAAAAATTGTCATAGTATTGAATATCGAAAATTTTCATGAAAAAAGGCATAGTATAGTCTGTCGATTAATTTGGTGGAAAAAAAACTCAGTTTAAAATTTCGACATTTTCAAGAAAAAAGTCATGCTATAGTATGACTTTTTTTGAAAATTGACGAAATTTTAAACTGAGTTTTTTTTCCACCAAATTAATCGACAGACTATACTATGCCTTTTTTCATGAAAATTTTCGACATTCTATACTATGACATTTTTTTACGAATATTTTCGTATGACTTTTTTCATGAAAATTTTCGAAAATATTCGTAAAAAATTGTCATAGTATTGAATATCGAAAATTTTCATGAAAAAAGGCATAGTATAGTCTGTCGATTAATTTGGTGGAAAAAAAACTCAGTTTAAAATTTCGACATTTTCAAGAAAAAAGTCATGCTATAGTATGACTTTTTTTGAAAATTGACGAAATTTTAAACTGAGTTTTTTTTCCACCAAATTAATCGACAGACTATACTATGCCTTTTTTCATGAAAATTTTCGACATTCTATACTATGACATTTTTTTACGAATATTTTCGTATGACTTTTTTCATGAAAATTTTCGAAAATATTCGTAAAAAATTGTCATAGTATTGAATATCGAAAATTTTCATGAAAAAAGGCATAGTATAGTCTGTCGATTAATTTGGTGGAAAAAAAACTCAGTTTAAAATTTCGACATTTTCAAGAAAAAAGTCATGCTATAGTATGACTTTTTTTGAAAATTGACGAAATTTTAAACTGAGTTTTTTTTCCACCAAATTAATCGACAGACTATACTATGCCTTTTTTCATGAAAATTTTCGACATTCTATACTATGACATTTTTTTACGAATATTTTCGTATGACTTTTTTCATGAAAATTTTCGAAAATATTCGTAAAAAATTGTCATAGTATTGAATATCGAAAATTTTCATGAAAAAAGGCATAGTATAGTCTGTCGATTAATTTGGTGGAAAAAAAACTCAGTTTAAAATTTCGACATTTTCAAGAAAAAAGTCATGCTATAGTATGACTTTTTTTGAAAATTGACGAAATTTTAAACTGAGTTTTTTTTCCACCAAATTAATCGACAGACTATACTATGCCTTTTTTCATGAAAATTTTCGACATTCTATACTATGACATTTTTTTACGAATATTTTCGTATGACTTTTTTCATGAAAATTTTCGAAAATATTCGTAAAAAATTGTCATAGTATTGAATATCGAAAATTTTCATGAAAAAAGGCATAGTATAGTCTGTCGATTAATTTGGTGGAAAAAAAACTCAGTTTAAAATTTCGACATTTTCAAGAAAAAAGTCATGCTATAGTATGACTTTTTTTGAAAATTGACGAAATTTTAAACTGAGTTTTTTTTCCACCAAATTAATCGACAGACTATACTATGCCTTTTTTCATGAAAATTTTCGACATTCTATACTATGACATTTTTTTACGAATATTTTCGTATGACTTTTTTCATGAAAATTTTCGAAAATATTCGTAAAAAATTGTCATAGTATTGAATATCGAAAATTTTCATGAAAAAAGGCATAGTATAGTCTGTCGATTAATTTGGTGGAAAAAAAACTCAGTTTAAAATTTCGACATTTTCAAGAAAAAAGTCATGCTATAGTATGACTTTTTTTGAAAATTGACGAAATTTTAAACTGAGTTTTTTTTCCACCAAATTAATCGACAGACTATACTATGCCTTTTTTCATGAAAATTTTCGACATTCTATACTATGACATTTTTTTACGAATATTTTCGTATGACTTTTTTCATGAAAATTTTCGAAAATATTCGTAAAAAATTGTCATAGTATTGAATATCGAAAATGTTCATGAAAAAAGGCATAGTATAGTCTGTCGATTAATTTGGTGGAAAAAAAACTCAGTTTAAAATTTCGACATTTTCAAGAAAAAACTCATGCTATAGTATGACTTTTTTTGAAAATTGACGAAATTTTAAACTGAGTTTTTTTTCCACCAAATTAATCGACAGACTATACTATGCCTTTTTTCATGAAAATTTTCGACGAGTTTTTTTTCCACAAAATTAATCTACATACTATACTATGACGTTTTTCATGAACATTTTCGACATTCTATTCTATGACATTTTTTCATGAAAATTTTCGAAATGAGTTTTATTTCCACAAAATTAATCTACATACTATACTATGACGTTTTTCATGAAAAGTTGACATTCTATACTATGACATTTTTTCATGAAAATTTTCGACATACTATAGTATGACTTTTTTTTTCATGAAAATTTTAGACATGAGTTTTTTTTCCCTAAAATTAATCTACATACTATGCTATGACATTTTTCATGAAAATTTTCGACATTCTATACTATGACATTTTTCCATGAAAATTTTCGACATACTATAATATGACTTTTTTTTTTCATGAAAATTTTCGACGAGTTTTTTTTCCACAAAATTAATCTACATACTATACTATGACATTTTTCATGAAAATGTTCGAAATTCTATACTATGACATTTTTTCGACATACTATAGTATAATTTTTTTTTTTTCATGAAAATTTTCGACGAGTTTTTTTTCCACAAAATTAATCTACATACTATACTATGACGTTTTTCATGAACATTTTCAACATTCTATTCTATGACGTTTTTCATGAAAATTTTCGACATTAAAAACTGACATTTTTTCACGAAAATTTTCGACATACTATAGTATGACTTTTTTTTCATGAAAATTTTCGACATACTATAGTATGACTTTTTTCATGAAAATTTACGACATTCTAAACTATGACATTTTTTCACGAAAATTTCGACATACTATAGTATGACTTTTTCTTCCACAAAATGAATCGAAAGACTACTATGCCTTTTATCATGAAACTTTTCGACATTCTATACCATGACATGTTTTCGACATACTAAACTATTAGTTTTTTTTCCACAAAATGAATCGACATACTATACTATGCCTTTTTCATGAAAATGTTAGACATTCTAAACTATGAGGGGGTTTTTTTCCAATAAATGAATCGACATACTATACTAAGCCTTTTTTCACGAAAATATTCGACATACTATACTATACCTTTTTTCACGAAAATTTTCGACATACTATAGTATGACTTTTCTTTTTTCATGAACATTTTCGACATTCTATTCTATGACATTTTTTCATGAAAATTTTCGACATGAGTTTTATTTCCACAAAATTAATCTACATACTATAGTATGACGTTTTTCATGAAAAGTTTCGATATTCTATACTATGACATTTTTTCATGAAAATTTTCGACATTCTAAAGTATGACATTTTTTCATGAAAATTTTCTACATTCTAAACTATGACATTTTTTCACGAAAACTTTCGACATACTATAGTATGACTTTTTTTTCATGAAAATTTTCGACATACTATTGTATGACTTTTTTCATGAAAATTTTCGACATACTATAGTATGACTTTTTTCATGAAAATTTTCGACATTCTAATATGACATTTTTTCACGAAAATTTTCTACATTCTAAACTATGACATTTTTTCACGAAAACTTTCGACATACTATAGTATGACTTTTTTCATGAAAATTTTCGACATACTACAGTATGACTTTTTTCATGAAAATTTTCGACACTAAACTGAGTTTTTTTTCACGAAAATTTTAGACATTCTAAATTATGAGTTTTTCTTCTACAAAATGAATCGACAGACTATACTATGCCTTTTATCATGAAACTTTTCGACATTCTATACGATGACATTTTTTCATGAAAATTTTCGACATACTAAACTATTAGTTTTTTTTCCACAAAATGAATCGACATACTATACTATGCCTTTTTTCACGAAGATTTTCGACATTTTCATGAAATAGTCATACTATAGTATGACTTTTTTTTTTTCATGAAAATTTTCGGCGAGTTTTTTTTCCACAAAATTAATGTACATACTATACTATGACGTTATTCATGAAAATTTTCGACATTCTATACTATGACATTTTTCCATGAAAATTTTCGACATGAGTTTTTTTTCCACAAAATTAATCTACATACTATACTATGACGTTATTCATGAAAATTTTCGACATTCTATACTATGACATTTTTCCATGAAAATTTTCGACATACTATATGACTTTTTTTTTTCATGAAAATTTTCGACATGAGTTTTTTTTCCACAAAATTAATCTACATACCATACTATGACGTTTTTCATGAAAATTTTCGAAATTCTATACTATGACATTTTTTCGACACACTATAGTATAATTTTTTTTTTTTCATGAAAATTTTCGACGAGTTTTATTTCCACAAAATTAATCTACATACTATAGTATGACGTTTTTCATGAAAAGTTTCGATATTCTATACTGACATTTTTTCATGAAAATTTTCGACATTCTAAAGTATGACATTTTTTCACGAAAATTTTCTACATTCTAAACTGACATTTTTTCACGAAAATTTTCGACATACTATAGTATGACTTTTTTTTCATGAAAATTTTCGACATACTATAGTATGACTTTTTTTTTTCATGAACATTTTAGACATTCTAAACTATGAGTTTTTTTTCACGAAAATTTTAGACATTCTAAATTATGAGTTTTTCTTCCACAAAATGAATCGACAGACTATACTATGCCTTTTATCATGAAACTTTTCGACATTCTATACCATGACATTTTTTCATGAAAATTTTCGACATACTAAACTATTAGTTTTTTTTCCACAAAATGAATCGACATACTATACCATGACATTTTTTCATGAAAATTTTCGACATACTAAACTATTAGTTTTTTTTCCACAAAATGAATCGACATACTATACTATGACGTTATTCATGAAAATTTTCGACATTCTATACTATGACATTTTTCCATGAAAATTTTCGACATACTATAATATGACTTTTTTTTTTCATGAAAATTTTCGACATGAGTTTTTTTTCCACAAAATTAATCTACATACTATACTATGACGTTTTTCATGAAAATTTTCGAAATTCTATACTATGACATTTTTTCGACACACTATAGTATAATTTTTTTTTTTTCATGAAAATTTTCGACGAGTTTTATTTCCACAAAATTAATCTACATACTATAGTATGACGTTTTTCATGAAAAGTTTCGATATTCTATACTGACATTTTTTCATGAAAATTTTCGACATTCTAAAGTATGACATTTTTTCACGAAAATTTTCTACATTCTAAACTGACATTTTTTCACGAAAATTTTCGACATACTATAGTATGACTTTTTTTTCATGAAAATTTTCGACATACTATAGTATGACTTTTTTTTTTCATGAACATTTTAGACATTCTAAACTATGAGTTTTTTTTCACGAAAATTTTAGACATTCTAAATTATGAGTTTTTCTTCCACAAAATGAATCGACAGACTATACTATGCCTTTTATCATGAAACTTTTCGACATTCTATACCATGACATTTTTTCATGAAAATTTTCGACATACTAAACTATTAGTTTTTTTTCCACAAAATGAATCGACATACTATACCATGACATTTTTTCATGAAAATTTTCGACATACTAAACTATTAGTTTTTTTTCCACAAAATGAATCGACATACTATACTATGACGTTATTCATGAAAATTTTCGACATTCTATACTATGACATTTTTCCATGAAAATTTTCGACATACTATAATATGACTTTTTTTTTTCATGAAAATTTTCGACATGAGTTTTTTTTCCACAAAATTAATCTACATACTATACTATGACGTTTTTCATGAAAATTTTCGAAATTCTATACTATGACATTTTTTCGACACACTATAGTATAATTTTTTTTTTTTCATGAAAATTTTCGACGAGTTTTTTTTCCACAAAATTAATCTACATACTATACTATGACGTTTTTCATGAACATTTTCGACATTCTATTCTATGACATTTTTTCATGAAAATTTTCGACATGAGTTTTATTTCCACAAAATTAATCTACATACTATAGTATGACGTTTTTCATGAAAAGTTTCGATATTCTATACTATGACATTTTTTCATGAAAATTTTCGACATTCTAAAGTATGACATTTTTTCACGAAAATTTTCTACATTCTAAACTATGACATTTTTTCACGAAAATTTTCGACATACTATAGTATGACTTTTTTTTCATGAAAATTTTCGACATACTATAGTATGACTTTTTTTCATGAACATTTTAGACATTCTAAACTATGAGTTTTTTTTCACGAAAATTTTAGACATTCTAAATTATGAGTTTTTCTTCCACAAAATGAATCGACAGATATACTATGCCTTTTATCATGAAACTTTTCGACATTCTATACCATGACATTTTTTCATGAAAATTTTCGACATACTAAACTATTAGTTTTTTTTCCACAAAATGAATCGACATACTATACTATGCCTTTTTCATGAAAATGTTAGACATTCTAAACTATGAGGGGGTTTTTCTTCCACAAAATGAATCGACAGACTATACTATGCCTTTTATCATGAAACTTTTCGACATTCTATACCATGACATTTTTTCATGAAAATTTTCGACATACTATAATATGACTTTTTTTTTTTCATGAAAATTTTCGACATGAGTTTTTTTTCCAAAAATTAATCTACATACTATACTATGACGTTTTTCATGAAAATTTTCGAAATTCTATACTATGACATTTTTTCGACACACTATAGTATAATTTTTTTTTTTTCATGAAAATTTTCGACATGAGTTTTTTTTCCACAAATTAATCTACAAACTATACTATGATGTTTTTCATGAACATTTTCGACATTCTATTCTATGACATTTTTTCATGAAAATTTTCGACATGAGTTTTATTTCCAAAAAAATTAATCTACATACTATAGTATGACGTTTTTCATGAAAAGTTTCGATATTCTATACTATGACATTTTTTCATGAAAATTTTCGACATTCTAAAGTATGACATTTTTTCACGAAAATTTTCTACATTCTAAACTGACATTTTTTCACGAAAATTTTCGACATACTATAGTATGACTTTTTTTTCATGAAAATTTTCGACATACTATAGTATGACTTTTTTTTTTCATGAACATTTTAGACATTCTAAACTATGAGTTTTTTTTCACGAAAATTTTAGACATTCTAAATTATGAGTTTTTCTTCCACAAAATGAATCGACAGACTATACTATGCCTTTTATCATGAAACTTTTCGACATTCTATACCATGACATTTTTTCATGAAAATTTTCGACATACTAAACTATTAGTTTTTTTTCCACAAAATGAATCGACATACTATACTATGACGTTATTCATGAAAATTTTCGACATTCTATACTATGACATTTTTCCATGAAAATTTTCGACATACTATAATATGACTTTTTTTTTTCATGAAAATTTTCGACATGAGTTTTTTTTCCACAAAATTAATCTATATACTATACTATGACGTTTTTCATGAAAATTTTCGAAATTCTATACTATGACATTTTTTCGACACACTATAGTATAATTTTTTTTTTTCATGAAAATTTTCGACGAGTTTTTTTTCCACAAAATTAATCTACATACTATACTATGACGTTTTTCATGAACATTTTCGACATTCTATTCTATGACATTTTTTCATGAAAATTTTCGACATGAGTTTTATTTCCACAAAATTAATCTACATACTATAGTATGACGTTTTTCATGAAAAGTTTCGATATTCTATACTATGACATTTTTTCATGAAAATTTTCGACATTCTAAAGTATGACATTTTTTCACGAAAATTTTCTACATTCTAAACTATGACATTTTTTCACGAAAATTTTCGACATACTATAGTATGACTTTTTTTTCATGAAAATTTTCGACATACTATAGTATGACTTTTTTTCATGAACATTTTAGACATTCTAAACTATGAGTTTTTTTTCATGAAAATTTTAGACATTCTAAATTATGAGTTTTTCTTCCACAAAATGAATCGACAGATATACTATGCCTTTTATCATGAAACTTTTCGACATTCTATACCATGACATTTTTTCATGAAAATTTTCGACATACTAAACTATTAGTTTTTTTTCCACAAAATGAATCGACATACTATACTATGCCTTTTTCATGAAAATGTTAGACATTCTAAACTATGAGGGGGTTTTTCTTCCACAAAATGAATCGACAGACTATACTATGCCTTTTATCATGAAACTTTTCGACATTCTATACCATGACATTTTTTCATGAAAATTTTCGACATACTATAATATGACTTTTTTTTTTCATGAAAATTTTCGACATGAGTTTTTTTTCCAAAAATTAATCTACATACTATACTATGACGTTTTTCATGAAAATTTTCGAAATTCTATACTATGACATTTTTTCGACACACTATAGTATAATTTTTTTTTTTTCATGAAAATTTTCGACATGAGTTTTTTTTCCACAAATTAATCTACAAACTATACTATGATGTTTTTCATGAACATTTTCGACATTCTATTCTATGACATTTTTTCATGAAAATTTTCGACATGAGTTTTATTTCCAAAAAAATTAATCTACATACTATAGTATGACGTTTTTCATGAAAAGTTTCGATATTCTATACTATGACATTTTTTCATGAAAATTTTCGACATTCTAAAGTATGACATTTTTTCACGAAAATTTTCTACATTCTAAACTGACATTTTTTCACGAAAATTTTCGACATACTATAGTATGACTTTTTTTTCATGAAAATTTTCGACATACTATAGTATGACTTTTTTTTTTCATGAACATTTTAGACATTCTAAACTATGAGTTTTTTTTCACGAAAATTTTAGACATTCTAAATTATGTATTATATAATAATTAGTATGTCGAAAAAAGTCATGACTTTTTTTGACATCCTATACTATGACTTTTTACTTTTCCACATACTATAGTTTTACTTTTTTGGCATAATATACTATGAGTTTTGTGACTTTTTTCAACATACTTTATAATGACTTTGTTCAACATACTGTACAATGACTTTTCGACATACTACACAATGACTTTCTTTTTTACATACTATGCCTTTTTTAATACTTGTTTCGACATACTATACTAAGCCTTTTTTCTGAATTTTTTCGACATACTATACTATGACTGACTTTTTTCGACACACTGTACTATGACCTTGGCTTTTTTCGACATGCTATACTATGCCTTCATCTGAATTTTTTCCGACCTGCTATAATATTACTTTTTTTGACATACTATACTATGAGTTTAATGACATTTTTGACATACTATACTATGACTTTTTCCTGAAGTTGAGGCAGCAATCTCAGTTTTCCAATGCTAACCTCTCCTTTCTGGTCTGCTAGTCAATTTCCTTCTAGTGTTGTCAAAAATTCTTAAGTATCGATACTGAATATTTTAAATGGTTTCAATACTCATTTTCCACAGTATCGATACACAGGTACCAGCTGCGCTTTCTGCTCTTTCTTCTCTCCAACAGTGCATTAACACACACACATTTGATAAAAATCTAAGATTTTATGCCGTCAATGTTATGTCAATTTGGTGTCGAAAATGGTATTGAATATCGATATTTTTCAAGGTATTGTATCAAAGTTGGAAATTCCAGTATCGTGACGACACTAGTTCCTTCAGTTTGTGTTCAGCTTGGAACAAGGCTTCCTCCTTATCCAAAGCTTGCTTTTGTTGTAAAGTTGCTCCACGTGTAAGAAAGAGCAGCATTATCTGCTTGAGCCTTCACACAAGCAGCTGCTGGAGGAGCTGGTTATGTTGGCTCTCCCACTAGATAGGATTGAAGCATTGTCATCCATTTGGAAATGTTTTAAAATAGGGGGGGGGTCTTTTTGCCATGCCTCTACTTCATCTTGAAATCCTTGTAGGTAGCCTTTGGCATGTACACAAAGGCACATTTCTCTGTGTCATCTTCCATCCAGGCAATAATTGTTACACATAGTACGCAAGTTCAATAAATTCCAAATACAAATAATTGAAATTAGCACTGTGAACATGTTCCTCTAATCATCCATTAATGATATAATAAGATTCCGTTTGCTGGTTAACTGTGATAATTTTGCCCGCCATAAATCGTTTAGACGTTTTAGTCTTGAGCCTTAGAGTAGGTTTAGGGGTTCTTTCGATATTCCATTCAACTCAACATCAGCTGACAGCTCCACCATCAAGCAAACAGTCCACATCCATACACATCATCAGCATTAACATGTGACAGCCTCCACGGTTCATTCACAACCCAAACATTTCAATCCACGTCCACAATCCATTCCAAGTCAAACAATTTTCACCAAGAGTCCAACTTCAACTTGGGTCCCTTGTTTCAAAGCATCCCAACGGATGCAGATTTTTTTTCAAATAATGTGTTTGCTTATAAGATTTTCAACATGCAGACGCACATCAGAGATTCCAACACGCTTTCCACACCAAACCATAAAAGGAGCAGAGCGATGAGTTGTATTATTTACCGTGATTGAAAAGTTGCTTGTGGCAGGTTGGCTCCAACAGTTATGATCCAATAATATTTACAGGTAACAAAAGGAAGTTAACGAAGTGGTGGAAAAAATGTGTGCTGGCGTCTTCACGTGCTGACTAACTAAAAAACACACCATCGTAATGATCCATGTCGGCAGGTGAGTCAAGGCTTCAAAATAAAAGCACAAGGCTTCAAAATAAAAGCACAAAAAATTGGGGCTCAGTTATCAAAAATGGCTCAAACAACTATCCTTTGACTTTTTTTGACACTATACTATGACATTTAAGACATACTATACTATGACTTTTTTCAACATATGACTTTTATATTACTTTTTTCGACATAGGCTACTATACTACACTATGACTTGTTATGACTCTTTATGACATACCATACTATGACTTTTGGTGACCTTTTTGACATAATATGTGATGACTTTTTTGTCTTTTTTATGAAATATTATACTATTCATTTGACAGACTATACTATGGGGGAGAAAAAATAACAAGAAACATGTGACATAGCAAAAAAAAACAACTTGTAGACAGTCTCAATTTATTTTAAGGAAACTGCACACAAAAATTTAGACTTAAAGATTTACCTTTTCCATGAGGAGGTAATTTTGACATCAAAATTGTAGATTCTTTTAGATTAGAATAATCATCCATTACAGATTATTTTGAATGAATGAAAAACAGTTGATTTTAGTAGATCATTTGGGGGAAAAAGGGTTGAAAATAAATAAGTAGCAGATGTTCAATTTACACCATGAAGTCATCAATGTCCATGGACCTGGCTCTCTTCTCACTGAATTCAGCCTCCTGCAAAATGCCCTCAATCTTCTTGCTGATGCTGAAGTCTGCTGGGACTTCCTGTCAACATGGAGCACAAGACTTCAGATTCAAAGTGGCTGAGGAGTGATCTTAAAAGTGTAGTTTCACTTGAACACTTGAAAGTCCAACATGGCTGAAAAAACTACAATATGACTCACCACATTGTGAACAGAGCAGTGAATTCTGTAGTTCTTTTCCAGCAGCTGTTCTACTGCAGCGGACCTGAAAATTATAAATCGTATTTTTTTTTCCCTCTTTTTTGACAGAACAGATTTGGATTAGGGAGGCAGTGTGTGCAGCAAGCAGGCACTTACTTGAAAGCAACATTGTGGGTTTTGTTTTTTTCTTACAAAGGCTATTCTGGCCAGGCCATCCCACTCCTTTATAGGAGAAAAGAAAACACAACGTTAAATATCTACAATTACCTCCTGTTTTGACCAACTGCATTTTCACAGCATTAACTATTAAAGAGTCAAACCTCACCTGGAAGTCAACTGGAGGAGGAGGATTTTTTGGTTCTATCCTGACAACACTTGACTCCACTTTTGGAGGAGGACGGAAATTATTCTTCCCCACCTGATCAAGGGGAAAAAAATCAACACTGAGACACCAGAAAAACCTTGATGAGGGTAAACCATCTAAAGACGCTGTCATGATGTTTCTGTTTTCTAGAGAGTCCCTGTTAGCATGTTAGACAAACACCAGAGAGCACACTGACCTTCATGAGATGGTCGACCCGAGCCAGTAGTTGTGTGTTGATGGACAGTCTGCAGTACAGCTTGTCTCCAGGTGGGGCAACAAGTCGCATGGCAAACTTTCTATGGAACATCAACACGTCACTCCTGAGCAAAAGTAAAACACAAAAGAGTTGCTAAATGCTCAACGTGGACAGACAAAGAACACAGTTAAAAACTCTTAGTGGGCCTCCGGTTGTTTCTTACCTGAAGAAAGGTCGATGCAGCAGGAGCTTGAAGATTTGATGAAATCTGCACGAATAAGAAATGTCAAGTTTGAGATAAATGTATTGAATGACACAGAATCAACTGTGTGCAGTGTGGAGGAACCATGTCTTCACTTGGTAAGGTAAATTAGCCACACACACATCAAAGAAAGGCAGATCTGATTTTAGTACATCCCCAACTAATATTTGAAGTTTGGCCTGCATGGGTCTGTTGGAAAACACAATATCGTTTTATTAGATCATGTAGCCATTTTTTTTATTTAATTGCAGATACTTTGCAAATATATGCGGTGGCAGAGTGCTGTTGTCTCCACTCACGTGCACTGTACTCTTTTCTGAAGTTCAGCCACTAGTCTGCAGTCCAACTCACAGGCCACCACCTGCAGAAACAACAATTTATGTTATGACTGAACACTGACAATCAATTATTTTACTGTAACACACACACAGATCACAACAGAAGAAGGTGAATGAGGAATGTAAACTGGACATTTTATTATTATTATTATTATTATTATTATTATTATTATTATTATTATTATTATTATAACCTTTATTTACCAAGGATAGTCCCATTGAGATTTTGAATCAAATTTGCAAGGGGGTCATGGCCAAGATGGCATTTTACATGTTTCACACAAGCACCACATAAAATCACAAACAACACACTTCAAAACAATGTAAAAACGTAAAACATTTCAAATAAAAGAGACAACAGACTTAAAAAAAAAAAACAGTAAATTACGTCAACCAAAGAATTTTCATTCAGTGCCAGGACAAGTACTTTCAGTGCTAAAATAATCCTTAATCCCGTTTTTTTAAATCTTGCATGTTTATAAAATAATCTCGTTTAAAATGTCTCTGTACCTCACAACAAGATGAGGGCCCTAAACATTTCTACATTAGTTTTATTTTGTAAGGGTCTCACCGGAAGCACTAGTATATTGTGTCTATCTAGCTTGACACCACCAGACTCAATGGTCCTTATGACAAAGTGTGTTCATTGCCTTCTAGCTGCACACTTCATTGGCAATAATACAAACAGTACTGATTGTCACTAATATCTAATTCGTAAAGCTATGGAAACTATCAGGTAATGTGATAAATACTTGGGGATATTTTATGGATAGTTACTCAGAGAGCTGAACACTCATAACAACTGTTAACTCTACTAGCATCGAGGCAAACACATAATGTTGTAGGTCTGCTAACTTATCTGATAACATTTTACATTAACCAGCGTTGTAGTTACATATTGTGTCCACAGGAGGGCAGCAGTGAGCGATCAAGTGTTCAAAGAGTCAAGATAGAATCAATAGCATACCACAAACATTTCCGGTAGGGACTATCAAATTAAAATATTCAAATACAGATGTAGTTGCATATTGAAGCCACCAGAGGGCAGTAATTAACTATTATCGCCAGCAGCTTTAACAGGTCAGTTAGTGACATGTTTAACTTTCTAATGATTTGAATACTTTGGACTGTGTTGAAAGCTAATGAGGAGCTACAGTGGAGTGGTAAAGTTCTCAAACTAAAGAAATGAAAAATGATGGAAAACAATATTTTCACTGAGGTATAGGTTAAAAAAAAAAAAAAAACTAATAACCCTGGCAACACAACTAAATTCTGACCAAAGAAACCATTATTCTGACGTTTATAGTGCTGAGCGTTTAAAAGGCTTTAAAAGTGTACATGAGTGCATGGGGCAAACTCAGGATAAGGACAACAAAAAGATGTGAAAAAGTAACATCACATTGAAGTCACACATTATGACCTCATTTTGGCAATTATTAAATGCAATACTAAAGTATTTTCACACTATACTACGACATTTTTTTACTATATTTGTATGCCATACAATGACATTTTTTATATATTTCTCTATGGCATACTATATTATGACTTTATTTCCGACATTTTTACAACATTTTTTGTGGCATAACCTAGAAGGCTGAACACTCATGATCTTGACAACCGTTAACTCTACCAGCATCAAGGCAAACACATAATGTAGTAGGTCTACCCACTTTAGCTCAATTTTTTTAAAGATTAACCAGCGTTGCAGTTACACATTGTGTCCACAGGAGGGCAGCAGTGAACCATGAAGCGTTACAAGAGTCAAGACAGAATCAATAGCATATCACACATACTTCCGGTACGGACTATCAAAATAAAACATCCAAATAGAGATGTGGTTGCATATTGTAACCACTAGAGGGCAGTAATTAACTATCAAGTGTTCTATTGTATTGTAGCCACTATGGAAACATGATGTCATTATTCATCTTCTTTTTCCTATCGTTCAATGATTCAATATAGTTATTATATCGCCCCCACCCCCCTAGTTGTATTGTAGTTCATTACAATACAACTGAGAATATTTGCTACTTTTCTGTGTCATATTATTGTAAATTGAATATCTTTGGGTTTTGCACTGTTGCTTGGGCAAATCAAGCAATTTGAATGCATCTCCTTGGGCTCTGGGAAATTCTGATGGGTATTACTAAAATGTTTTGACATTATTTTTCCTTTTTTTTTACAAAATGATTAATTAAAAAGATACAAATTACTTGCTAAGAAGTGATCAATAGTTGTAGCCTCAGTGTGCAGTACCATTTAGTCAGATGGTGTTAGCACAGAACAAGAAAAGGGTGACATAGAAAGAAAACTTGTGGACAATCTGAATTTATTTTAAGGAGACTGCACACACAAAAATCTACATTTGTTAAATATTTACTTTTTCCACAAGGAGGTAATTTTGACATAAACATTGTAGATTGTTTTCCATTAGAATAATCATCCATTACAGATTATTTTAAAAGAATGACAAACTCACACACAGTGAGGCCCTGTTCAAACCTGGTACATACGTCCTGAGTTCCGGTGCTCTGCACAGAGCTGACAACCACCCACCCGCCTGTCGGCTCGCTCTCATTCTCGGCTCTCTGAAGCTCTGTACCCCGCTGTTTCCTGGCAAAGGCAGCGGCACGGAGGTCCCCCAGGACCGCCGGTACAATAACCTTATATTTTGATGTTAATAAAATGAACCCAAATTCACGAATATGTAGGATATTCTACTGACTTTCCTGTAATAATATATATTATAATATATTCCTGTATTAGCCATGTGTTTACTACGTGTCTATTTGCATAAAGAGCGGAGAAGTGAGATCGGATCACAAGTGATCACTCAAGACGTATGTGGAGACACATTCTAATGCCAGGTGTGAAGAGACGTACTTAAAGCTGTCTGAACAGGGCCTGACAGACCCTCACACAACCAAGAGGGTTTATACAGCTTCCATCTGCCAAAAGCTGCCCGTGCATGTCCAGGGACACTTAATCTATACTCATAAGGGGTAAAATACCACACTCAATATGAGCTCTTCAAGTGTATCCTCCGATATTCTTTGTACATTTCATTCAACTATTTCGACATTAGAAATCCAGGTCCTCCAAACAAAGCTCCAGAAGAGAAAAGATCAGTCAGACAATCCATTTCTCATGTGATCTCTCATCATGAAGGCAGGAGAGTCATAGCACTGCTCTGCTCAGTTCCCTCTGCCATTTAAGAAAAGTGGATCCCTGCAGAGTTGAAGGCATGAAGCAGCCTGAGGATGAAGAAAACACTCTTAATTAAAACAGGTCAAAATAGATATTTATTTTAGTAGATTATTTTGGAAAAAAGGGTTGAAAATAAATAAGTAGCAGATGATCAACTTACACCATGAAGTCATCAATGTCCATGGACCTGGCTCTCTTCACACTGAATTCAGCCTCCTGCAAAATGCCCTCAATTTTCTTGCTGATGCTGAAGTCTGCTGGGACTTCCTGTCAAGATGGAGCACAAGACTTCAGATTCAAAGTGGCTGAGGAGTGATCTTAAAAGTGCAGTTTCAAAACACTTGAGAGTCCAACATGGCTAAAAAAACTGCACTATGACTCACCACATTGTGAACAGAGCAGTGAATTCTGTAGTTCTTTTCCAGCAGCTGTTCTACTGCAGTGGACCTGAAAATTATAAATCGTATGTTTTTTTCCTCCACACACTTTTTTGACAGAACAGACTTGGGCTACGTTCACATTACAAACAAATGTGACCCAAATCCAATTATTTTGTTCTCATGTGAAACAAATCAGATGTTTTCAGATTAGCGTGGACACAGAAATCCGATTTTTTTTCAATCACATCTGGGCCAGTTTCATATGTGGTCCTAAATCCGATACATATCCGATACACTGGTCATGCGACCGCTGTGAGAATGGTCACATAGGAATTCATGTGTTTATTTCCATGTTATACCTCATTAATCAGGTGCAGATCACTGTGTCGGAGTGGTCCGTTAAAAATACAGAAGAAGAAGAACCTCTCTCTCCGCGGTGTGCGTCAACCAGCAACCGATAATGTTAGTTACCTGACAAAAAATACTTTGTCTTTTTTACCGAGTTCTTCGGCGTCATGTTTCACTCAGTAGAACTCCGATGTAATAAATCAGCAGTTACAAAAAATGTGTAAACTGCGTCGTTAAGGCAGACGATCTGGGATATTCTTATTCTATTCTGCTAGATTATCGGGGAAACATCATGTTTATTTACTTTACATGGAGCTAAAATGAATAGACAAGTATGTTGAATCATGTTCGCCGAATGAGTTAAGTTTAACAGTATGTCAATGGAGGTTTCCCCCCCCGACACTAGGAAACTTATCAAACAGACTTCTCACAATTCGCTCAGTTCATCTGATAAATTCGTCATATTTCACAAAGCAGAATTCTGATTTAATGAAATTATAAATAATGTGTGGACGTGCCGACCGGCGGTGTTTCGGGATGTCAAACAGTTAAGTTACACATCGTACTTAAGTTTATTTAACTTAGTTTACAGAAGAGCTGTTAAAGTGAAATATCAGCCGAAATAAAAAGTCTTTTTTTAGGAGTCATATAAAGTCATACGTTATGATTTAGGAGTAACATCTGTGTAATGGAGAACCCAGATCGGTTAAATTGAGCAATATGTTAACAGAGTCTGGCAGTCACTGGACAACTCCAGTGTGTATTTTCAGAACAGTGTGCCGCCGGACAGGAGTCCCTCGCGTGTGTGTGTGACGTTATTGGTTGCATTTGAGGCGTTTCAAAGCAGAGATCCATTCACATTGATGTCAGATATGGGTCACTTCAAACATGAATGTGAACAGTCTAGGCAGAAAGATCGGATGTGGGCAAAAAAAAATCAGAATTGAGCATTAAAAGGGGAACACCACCCAAATTAAAAATCACAATATGTTATTTCCATGGCCTATGAAAGTTCAATTAATGTGTGACTTAGGGCTGTCAAGCGATTCAAATATTTAATCGTGATTAATCGCATGATTGTCCATAGTTAATCATGATTAATCGCAAATTAATCACACATTTTTTTATCTGTTCAAAAAGTACCTTAAAGGTAGATTTGTCAACTATTTAATACTCTTATCAACATGGGAGTGGACAAATATGCTGCTTTACGCAAATGTATGTAAATATTGGGCATGTCTGTAAAGGGGAGACTCGTGGGGACCCATAGAACCCATTTTCATTCAAATAGCCATGTCAGTTTTTCCTCGCCAAAATGTAGGTTAAGTTTGCAGCGTTATTTAGCCTCCTTTGCAACACGCTAGTATGTCATGGTACCAATGGATTCCTTAGGTGTTCTAGTTTCGTATGATGCTGGTATCTTCACTTGAGTTTTAAACAAACAGAACGTTCCTCTGGGTCCTCTCAGTGTCATCTAGAACATCTCTCCCATTCATCGTCTATGGAGCAGTTCCACATTTTATACCCTATGACATCACAAGTTTGAGTTTTAGCACTCTGGTTTTGGGATTTAGGAGAGGGTTGTTCATGTTTACTAATATTTTCAGGACTGTCTCAGACCATACGAATAACATGTATGAATTTTGAAAATTGGCGTAGTTCCCCTTGAAGCCCTGTAATGTGAACGTAGCCTTGGATTAGGGAGGCAGTGTGTGCAGCAAGCAGGTACTTACTTGAAAGCTGCATGGAGGGTTTTGTTTTTCCTTACAAAGGCTATTCTGACCAGGCCATCCCACTCCTTTATAGGAGAAAAGAAAACACAACGTTAAATCCACAATTTACCTCCTGTTTTGACCAACTGCATTTTCACAGCATTAACTATTAAAAGAGTCAAACCTCACCTGGAAGTTAACTGGAGGAGGAGGATTTTTCGGTTCTATCCTGACAACACTTGACTCCACTTTTGGAGGAGGACGGAAATTATTCTTCCCCACCTGATCAAGAGGAAAACATCAACACTGAGACACCGGAAAAACCTTGATGAGAGTAAACCATCTAAAGACTCTGTCATGATGTTTCTGTTTGAGTCGCTGTTAGCATGTTAGACAAACACCAGAGAGCACACTGACCTTCATGAGATGGTCGACCCGAGCCAGTAGTTGTGTGTTGATGGACAGTCTGCAGTACAGCTTGTCTCCAGGTGGGGCCACAAGTCGCATGGCAAACTCTCTCTGGAACATCAACACGGCACACCTGAGCAAAAGTAAAACACAAAAGAGTTGCTAAATGCTCGACGTGGACAGACAAAGAACACAGTTAAAAACTCTTAGTGGGCCTCCGGTTGTTTCTTACCTGAAGAAAGGTCGATGCAGAAGGAGCTTGAAGACAAACGGTGACGAGATCTGCCCAAATTAGAGAAGTCAAGTCTGAGATAAATGTAATGAATGACACTGAATCCACTGTGTGCAGTGTGGAGGAAACATGTCTTTACCTGGTAAGGTAAATTAGCCACACACACGTCAAAGAAAGGCAGATCTGATTTTAGTACATCTCCAACTAATATTTGAAGTTTGGCCTGCATGGGTCTGTTGGAAAACACAATATCGTTTTATTAGATCATGTATCAATTTTTTTTATTTAATTGCAGATACTTTGCAAATATGCAGTGGCAGAGTGCTGCTGTCTCCACTCACGTGCACTGTACTCTTTTCTGAAGTTCAGCCACTAATCTGCAGTCCAACTCACAGGCCACCACCTGCAGGAACAACAATTTCTGTTATGACTGAACACTGACAATCAATTACTTTACTGTAAAACACACACAGCGATCACAACAGAAGAAGGTGAATGAGAAATGTAAGCTGGACATAATCGCTAAAAAGGGCAAACTAACAGGTCAGTTAGTGACATGTCTAACTTTCTAAGGATTTTAATACATTGGATTGTAAATAAAGCTATTAGCTTTAGCTATACTGGAGTGGTAAAGTTCTCAAACTAAAGAAATCAAAAATCATGCAAGACAACATTTTCCTGAGGTATGGGTTAAAAAACGAATAACCATGGCAGCACAGCTAGATTTTGACCAAAGAAACACCATTACGCTGACATGTATACTGTTTTCTGTGTGTTTAAAATGCTTTAACGGTGTAAACAAGTGCATGGGGAAAACTCAGGACAAGGACAGTAAAATCATGTTAAAAAGTCACACTGAACACATTATAACCTCATCTTGACAATTATTAAATGCAATACTAAAGTACTTGCAAAGATGGCGATTCATTCATGCGTAACACCAGGGAGACAACAAACGATTCTGTGCAGCCCATCTTTGCTGACACTAGTATACAGAGGCCTCATAATGACTTTTGACCTATTTCAGAGGATGTAGAGGGAAATACTGAATACTGATCAAGCAACATGCAAACTGCAGTTTTAGGTAATTGGGCTAAGATAACACGTGTTAATGCATCATCTGATTACAGAATCAGAGTCACATGTGATATCTCCACCTGTTTATTTAGATGTTTTTTGTCAACATCAGCACAAAAGCAAGAATAAAAACACTTCTTGATGCTCTCACCTTCTTGGCTTTTTCCAGCAATTTCACTGTCATGTTACCAGTACCAGGTCCCACCTCCAGAACCACATCTGTCGGCCTCAGGGCAGCCTGAAAAACACAGTCACAACAACCATGGTTTAGGAACACTGTGCATCATGATCATCTGTGTACAGTCTTTATTTACAGGGTGCTTGTGTATCTGTGTCACAAATGAACTGTACATTAACCTCTCAGTACCACAGTTCACCAGTGCAGTTTACCTTCTCAATGATCCCATTGACAATCAGTGGATTCTTCAGGATGTGCTGACCGATGCCGGTGTTGAACATGATCCCTGCAACAGACGGGATTAGGACACTTTATGATGGGCTTGTGTGGTGTTAGTGAGTAAAACAATGTATGGCAAAATAAGTAGATTCAAATTCAAGGGATCTTGTATAATGTAATTCCATTAAAAAAGTTTTGTCCCAGGAGTTAGAATATCATAAAATGTTCATGTATATATAGTTAATAGTTTTGATATAACTGATTATTCGTTGGACACTTTGTATGCCGAAATAACCACAAGAAACTCGACAATTCAACAAGTACCTTAAACCTGTGTATGTTTGTGTATTGTGTAAGTCGAGCCACGTTAAATAAAGATTTTCTGAATTCAGTTTGGCGTCTCAAAGAACTTCATTACGAGCGAAATAACTAACGTAAACAGATGTGTTAACACAGGCAGACAGAGGTGACAACTACGTTACAGTCCCCATTAGTGTGTGATCTTTAACACCGGTGTGGTAACAGAGTTGAAACAGCTCAATATGTGTTGTAGCGATATGATGACCAACTTTAAAGCCCGTTTTCTCCACCAGATGAGAAGTGATGTTTGCTGTCATGCTAACTGTAACCTCTCTGGAGACACATACCTTGGTTTTTCACCTCTTGGTGCTGCCTGCTTTTCTTCTCCGCTCTGATCTTCGGCATTTTTACTTGGTTTGATTCCGGTTATAGATCCAGAAATACAAATTAGAAACAATTATTCAGTATATCTGTCTGGACGCAGTAAACACGTGTAGCCTCCTTTTCTTCTTCTTCTTCGCTGACAGGATGTGCAGCAGGTTCAACATGTCTCCTGGATCCCTTGTTATCGCCCTCTAGTGGTGGCTGGACGTCATATAAACTCATTTTACAAACTTATTCATAATACTGGTTTTATTGATTTTTTTATTTGACAATACAAAACAGAAAACATATAAATATGAGATAAATTGGATTTGTGCTTTAGTCAGAGATGGGAAATTCCTCCAGCGTCATGGCGATGTCTCGAAGTTTGGGATCATCCAGCCAGTTCACTTTACAGGCCAAGAGGATGCCCTGAAGAGAAACACTTACATTAATAAAACCACCTACGAACGCCATTGTAGGCATTAACCATTCTCAAACATTGTACTGACACGTGGTGTATTTTTCTTTTAACACAATTCCTGTACGATGTTATTTTACCCTGAGGACGTCCTGTGTCATGATGGTGATCTTTTTGTATTTCTCTATGTTCATCTGGCCTTTCTCCAACATAGCTTTGTACTTCTCTGTGTCTGGGTGCTCTTTCTTAGACATCAACTCTTCCATCTCTTTCATTTTCTCATGTGTGAGCCGCTTCATCTCTACACACACAAAAAAGTAATTTGTCAAAAAATTGGGTCGCGGAAAAACTAAATCAAAATGTAGTTGTACCTTTTCGTTATATAACATACCAAGCCTCTTCTTCTGTATTTCTGTGATTTCATCTTGAAGAACTCTTGACTCCTGTTAACAAAACATAAGGGAATCTGGTTCAGAACGAATTCAATTTCACAGAACACTATGATGTATAAGATCATACTTTCAGGTCAATCTTTATTTTGATAAATTAAGGAAAGAAAACTCAAAGCTCAGCCTCTGTTGGGTTTACTTGAGTGTATGGTTACATTCAGTTTCTGGTAACAGAAAAATCTGGTACCAGAGAGTCAAGCATCAAAACTTAAACACCCCTGCTCTACTAAACTGTTTTGAATAACAAGTTCATAAAGAGGGGCATTTACAACTCTTCTCAGTTATAGTGTCTAGAAAAACCAGACAGAACCAGTTTTCTCTCCCTTACATATCTCAAAAAGTTGAAACACCTCAAGGTCTTCTTAATCTCTAAGACTAAACAGCCTGAACCTCCTCACATGACAAAGAAGGTATTAATGTCACTGTTCCCGCCAAGAATGAGGGTGAGTTAACCATTATACAGCAGTTACACATACATCTCTTATACATTAAGCCAGTGATTCCCAAACTGTGGTACATGTACCACTGGTGGTACGCAGGCTCCGGTCTTGTGGTATGTAAGAGCCTTGCTAAAAGATCCAACAATTGCAATCTAACTGGCCCCAGTCTTTAACTTAAAACGCCAAAATATAATTTTATTTTATTTTATTACAGACAACATTTATTTATTACACATGCACTTCTTGCGCTACTTCTAGCAAAATGAAGAGACGTTACCAGTTCAGGCTAGCCACATCAATCTGAGATTTACCGTCACAGTCCCAGAGGAACAGCAAAGGCTGTATATAGGCGAGGTGTCTCTTTCATTGTTACATTGTTGGTATCTGCAGTGGGAAGTGGTACCTCGAACATTTGGTTTGGTACATCATGGTACATGGTTTTAAAAGTTTGGGAACATCTGCCTCAAAAAAATTTCTAGTACTACAACTATATTTCAGTTTTGCAGTAAACTTGCAAAGAAGCATTGGCGGTCAGCAGTAGGAGTTGATCGCTCCTCTCAAATCTGAACAATAATTGTAAACAAGTCTATATTAATAGCTCATCAAGCACGTAGTGCTATTACTATTATTTATAGTATATATATATTATAATATAATGGCAGTTTCTCAGGGAAACCAGTTGGTGCTGATCGTTCGCGGTGGTGGTATTTACAACCTACTACAATTATTTTACCAAATCAAAATATTGCTTTAGAAATTTGAGTCCGCAGACAGCAGCAAAACAACACAAAGCACAAACACAGTGGCATTTCATCTGATGTCAAAGCACAGTTATAAAACTATTTTATACATACACAATTGTTTTAAACACGGTAATATCATCGCAGACAAACACTAAATATATACATGATGGATAATGAGGCTGCTTACTTGCTGAAGTTGTTTTGTTTGTGAACAAAGAGCCATGCAGCGATCATTCACAGCTTTCAGAGCACTGAGAAAAACACAAGTGTATGACACAATCATCAAAATGATCAAAAATAAATGTATGTCAGTTGTTTCAAAATGTTGTGCATTGGCTTACACTGCCTCTGAATCATCCTGTTTCAGTTTTTCTCCAATAGCGTGCCACATCTGCATTCTGAAAGACACAAGTTAAATCAATGATTGGTCAAAGTTAACCGCTTCTGTATTATACTTCTATATATATTATATGGTGGAAAAATCACTCATCAGAAAGGATAAGGCATCGGTTTACCTGTGCAGTGTCAATGTGCTGTTAAAATTAATTGTCTTGACTCTTTCCAGCTCACTGACATAATCTGACCTGCAACATTTAATGAAAATTACAAGTTATCAATATACATTTTGAAATCAACTCTAATCTTACATTTGGTTTAAATTCTAGATCAACATCAATAGCCTAATTTCAAATACTCACAAGTCTCTCTCAGCTTCAGGTATGCTGCATGATCTCTTACTTTTTCCTGTTACAGGAAACAATATTAATCCTTTGTTTGTGCACTTAATGAAAATTCAATATGATGGGAAAATGTACAAAATGATATACCTGCTTGGAGCTGTACTGCCATCTCAAAGCACTGGTTGGACATCTGTTGTTTTATTCTAAAAAAAACAGTCATTTCCGCAATTTTAAATATTGTAATCATTGTTTTATAACAAGAGGTAATGTGGATGGAACATTAAAACACCGGCGTTGGGGTGTGATTCATCTAATAAACCAGCACTCGGCCATTGCAAACTGAATAATAATAGAAGTGTTAAAGCAGATGTGGAGGGAGAACCTCAGCATGTCTGCAGGCGAGGTATCTTTCCGTCCGGTGGAGCTGTCGGGAGCAGGACCATCATTCATTGCCACAGCCTCCACCATGTGGCTGAGGTTCGCCACGTTGTCAGATGGGTCCATCACAAAACAGTGAAGGTGCCTGCAGGGAAAAATTAACTCAGATATGTCAGATCACCTGGGTTTGATCCAAGGAGCTTAACCAATTTAGTATTGTTGTCAGGATTGGAAATTAACATTGTTTGTCCACCTGCCACTGTTGCTGGTGGATTCCAAAATCTAGCAGCCACTCAATAGATTACCATTGTGGGTTTTTTTTGCCTGGTGAGTGAAGCAAATCTAGCAGCCACTTGCATATTTTATCAGCATTTGGCTGGTGGCTGGTGCTAATTTCCAACACTGATTGTTGTTGACCCAAAAGAATGACTTACTACTCCTGTGCTACGGAATTTTCTAATGTATTAAACTACTATTCAAGCAAAAGCATGCAGGAGAATGACACTGGATATTAAAAGAAAGCGAAGTTTAGGCTAAAGCTGATTTCTTACTTCTAGATCAACATGAAAAGGCAAAACACACCAAGAGGAAATGTAATTGTGAGAAACTAATGACCTAACTAGTGAAGTCTATATGGAAGGCAACAGTGACTCAATGAATTGTCCAGCAGGACTTTTATGTAAGTAAAGAAAAAAAAAACATAATCTGCAAAGTAAGTGGTAATTATAGCTGTCAAATATACAATAGTGAAGTAAAAAGTAAAATATTTCCCTCTGGTGGAGTGGAGGTATAAAGTAGCAGAAAAAAAGAAATAGCCTACTCAAGTAACGTTAATAACAATACCAGTAGCTAGTAAAAATTTGTACTTAAGTACAATACCTGGGTGTCCAGGCCTGTTGTAAACAAACATGTAACGCTACAAATGCAGGAGTCTTACCTTGTTTAATTGAGGTTAACGTTACGTTACGTTACGTTACGTAACTACGACTGTTGATTAAAACTTTAACAATACGTTTACAAATACTTCCAGCGGCTGTCACATTGTTTGCCACAATAAAACACTACACTTGCAGATTGTATCACAGTTAACGCACGGATGTTTAAATTGGTTTCTGGCTTTGTTTACATCCGTTTTCAGATCGAAATCCCGCCAGGAAGTGAGGTCAAATTTCTGTTCCCCACAAACCGAACAGCGCCCCCTGCAGGCCAGGAGTGAGAAGTTAAAAAATGTTGCTGTGGAAACATCAAATGGAGCCACTGAAGTTTCCTCTTGTTTTATTTGACAATTACTACCTAACCTACAAGCATAATGAGATACAGATTACATGTGGCACTGGTTTTCGAGTTTAACAGTGTCCAAGGATAGATTAATCAGTTATTTAATATGCAATGCCAGTGTCCAAACCTTTTGTAGGCTACCAAAAATAATGGGCTACTGATCAATACAAACTGTATTTGGTAATTTGAATGTAAGAAAAAAATAAAGTTATAAAACTATCATTTATTTTGAAATTAATAAGTGTATAACTATTAATTCAGTAGCCTATGTTGTGGATTGATTTACTCAGCCAATGAATTATTCCATCTTTTCTGCATTAGCAGTCTAGAAAGGTTAAATAACTGTTCAACCAGGATTAACTTCTTCAATATTATTAATATAGTCCTATATAAGTAGGATATGTGTATATATATATATATATATATATATATATATATATATATATATATATAAAATAATATAATAATATAATTTTACCTCAGTTTTTTGTGGGAAAAACATATCAGACACAATTAAAGCATTATTCAACCCAGTCTTTTTTATGTATGTCTGGAGGCGATCTTGAAATTTATTGGATCCGACTGGCGGATTTTTTTTTTTCCTTCAACTACAATCTATGTAGTGCTATGATGAGGTAGCATATATATGTAGAGTATACTCTCATCATTTTCCAGACGAGGCGAACATCTTTTGTCGAAACCCCTACAATTAATTTAAAATAATAATAGCCTATTCATAACAATCCGCCTCGCCTGGAAAGCGGAGGGGCAGCAGCAGTGAGTGCTCAGTGATCACTGCAGCGCTTGGTTTTATATGGTTTCCTCAGTCTCGTGAGATTATCGTGCTCATTTCAGTGACGCACGATCAGTGACCAGCGCAGGTTTATGGCGCAGGCGTGTTTCTGAACGGTGCACAGAGACTTTTGTCGACGATGGAGAGCAAGAAGAGAAGGGTATGAGTCACGGTTTTATAATGGCCAGCGCATGTTGTTCATCCAACATTTGAAATGACCCTAAATAGAAAAAAATGATAAACGAGCAACAGAATCTTAGCAGGTGTTTCTGGACAGAAGAGAAGACGGCGACCGCTCAGTCCATACACAGTTTACTGCCTCTAAGTTAACAAGTAACACACTTAGCCTATATGTGGCTCTTCTCCATTCTAATAGACCTGTTAATTAAACATAAATAAGGATATCCATACGCACAGTGTTTAATAATAGACAAGAGTATGTTAGCTGTGGATATTTATCAGACGTTTACAGTTGGCTCTGTGATCATTTGATTTGGGCTAAATTGATTTTAGCATTATTTAGCCGAATATAGAGAAATGGTTTACTCATTTTCAGTGCTATTGTCTGTCCAGTCTGTGCCTGGAAGTGTCTTGTCAGGGAGATTAGCAGGCTCACAAGCAGTAAGAATAGCAAAACAATATGACAAATTATATTGATAACTAAAGTGTTTGACATTGTTGAGGATGTGCTGTCAATGTTTTCACTTAATCACATCAATGTTGTAATTAAACATATTACTGATTACATGTCAGATGACAAATTCAGGCACTAAATACTTTTTAAGTATTCTGCTCAACATTGTGAGAGAATAAAACCAGGAAGCCTGACAAAGCCTCCTTTCAAGGGTGCAGAGTGCACCTATACAGTAGCACACCCCCAAGGCATGTCATACCTGAGCTACCGGTCTATTAACTGTGTAATATACCTCTGTGTGTGTGTGTGTGTTCAGGGTATCTTGGAGCGACTAAACGCTGGAGAGGTGGTTGTAGGAGATGGAGGTTATGTGATGCAGCTAGAGCGGCGTGGCTATGTGAAGGCCGGACACTGGACACCTGAAGCAGCTGTTGAACACCCTGAAGCAGGTACCTGTTACATACTCATTTATTAACATGACATGGTGGAGTCTTATAAATCACTTTTTATTTGCTTACAATGTTTTTTTGTTTTCCATAAAAGCCCTCTATATGTCCCTCTGTCAGTGCGGCAGCTGCACAGGGAGTTCCTGAGAGCAGGAGCCAATGTGATTCAGACTTTTACTTTCTACTGCAGTGAGGATAAACTGGAGATCAGTGGCAATCTCACCAACATCACCGTGAGTGAAAAAAAAAACTATCAGACAAAATCTAATAACGTCCTCATCCTGTTTGCCCTACTGTACCTGATGAAAATTATTCTTACATCAGTCTGATTGTCCAATCTGCTCTGGTCTGATCCAGGGGACTCAGATCAATGAGGCAGCATGTGACCTGGCCAGGGAGGTAGCCAATGAGGGTGATGCGTTGGTCGCTGGGTGTGTGTCTAAGACTCCCTGTTATGTGGAGACTCACAGTGAGACTGAGGTCAAGGCCATCTTTAAGAAACAGATGGATGACTTCCTCAAGAAGGACATTGATTTCTTTATAGTGGAGGTATGAGCAGTGCCAAGAGGAATAACTACAACAGATGATAATGTGCATAATTTCAGTGTTTTTTTACTGCTTCTTGTGATTTAATGCACATTCCTCCTGCAGTTTGTTGATCACGTGGAAGAGGCAGTATGGGCAGTGGAGGTGCTGAAGACCAGCGGTAAACCAGTGGGTGCAACGCTGTGCATCTCCCCTCACGGAGACTTGCACGGAGTCCCACCTGGAGAGTGTGCTGTCAGGCTGGTCAAAGCTGGTACATTGACCTTCTGTGGTACTTGAAGTCGGCAAAAATTGAATCATGTTTGAGGTGTAAAATCTGAATATGTTTATGTGTATGTGTTCATGTGCAGGAGCCGACATTATTGGAGTAAACTGCCACTTGGACCCTCTGACTTGTGTTCGTACGGTGAAGTTGATGAAAGCGGGATTGGAGAAAGCTGATCTCAAAGCCCATCTCATGATCCAACCGCTGGGCTTTCACACACCTGAGTGCAACTTTGGTGGATACACCAGCCTACCTGAGTACCCCTTTGGTCAGCATTTGCATAATTCTTTTGTGCAAAATAATGAGAAAACTGTTTTATATTCAATTACATTATTATTATTATTATTCCAGTACGTTATATCTTGTAAGTTTGTTTTTACACCAAACAGCAAACTAAAACTGTAGATGGTACAAAAAATAGCAACACTATTTACATAAATGCCAAAAAGGACATGGATCTGCACTATGTTGACTATGATTCTGCTCAAACAACCCAACCATGCACTCCAAACCTTTAAGTGTGATTGTTTGTTTGCAAACTGTATTTTTGTATATTTAATGCAAGCATAAGCTCGTAAGGTATGTGAGAGCTCATGTATTGCTACTTTTTTAAACTCTCCATATATGCAGCTTAATGTGAACATCGATATAACAAAATGCTCAGACTTAAATATTTTACTCTCCTCTCAGCAATGGAGACCAGAGCAATAACCCGCTGGGATATCCATAAATACGCCAGAGAGGCTTACAATGCTGGAATTCGCTACATTGGTGGCTGCTGTGGATTTGAGCCCTACCATATCAGAGCTATAGCAGAAGAGGTGGCTGCAGAGAGAGGATTCCTCCCACCAGCTTCAGAGAAGCACGGACTCTGGGGAGCTGCTCTGGAGATGCACACTAAACCCTGGGTCAGAGCCAGGTAAGACTGAGCAAAAACGCAGCTGATGCATTCAAATTAAGCTGTTACATCTGCATTAAACAAGAGCTTGAAAATGGTATTGTGTATTATGTGGCATACTGACAGTTGTAACAAAAGCGGCAAAAATAACAGGGGGAATAAGAAATTGCATGTTCCTAATCTGCACAAGTGCTGGTTTACAACCAACTAATCTACCAAATTTGTTTTAGGGCTCGTCGAGAGTACTGGGAAAACCTTTTGCCTGCTTCTGGACGTCCCAAATGCCCTTCCATGGCCACACCAGCCGTTGATTATGAAAAAAAGCTGGAATCTAACATACCAACATAATCTCTTGCTGTATTCTTTATATGTATAATCAGATAACCATATCTTTGTTTACACAGATTTGTGAAATGCTTTTTACTGTTTCAAAACTCAAGAGCCCCTGTCATTATTCTCACTGTATTATTTGGTCTGTCCAGTTGGCCCAGACATATTACACTTACAGTACCATAACGTGAGTTCAGTCATCAGTGAATCAGCTGCTTCATTTCTATTTTCTGTAACTGTATGCACTATCCCTAAACCGAATAACCAGCTATACATAGATCATACACAGTTGACCTTTTACTAGTAAATAATCATGTTAGTTGTAAAACATCTTTATAGGTTCATCATATTTGTTGATTGATTGTTTTAATCTGCTGCGAAATATTTTTACTTAATAAATACAAAAAAATATTTTCTTGTTTTTCCAACAATCCTTTTTGTGTGGTTGTGATTGTTTATCTTGAAAAGGGGGAGTGCCGCTGTAGGACTACGGATGTATAGTAGTGCGCTCTGAGCCTCTGACAGTCACAGCAGCCTTGAGCCATCCGCAGCCCTGACTCATCTCAGATGAGCTTTGATCTCAGTTTCTTTAAAGTTTTGCAAGCTTGCCGGACCTGAACATTGTCTATGATGGAGAGTAAGAGGAGGGTAAGTCAAAGAAACACAAAGTTATTTCGCGGTTTGATACGTGGTGAGATTGGTGAAACAGGGTGTCATGAGTAAATCGTCTGTCGATTTTCCAGTTTCGGACTAACTTCACCGGGGTTGTATATAGACCCGAGCAGGTAGGTTGAGCGTTGTCGCTCATGTAGCTTGTGAACATCATCGATTGAATTGTACTAGAATACTAGAGAAAATTAAAATCTTCATTCCAAAGAGCAGTTTAATGCAAAATGTTAACATACAAAAATTTGTTTTTAAAAGTACACAAATGTTTACCACTCTATTTATACAAGTCTGTCATGACTTTTCAGATTTTAAAAAAATGATGTTTGGATAATTATGGAAAAGGCCCTTTATCAGCTCTCTGGAACATGTCCATGCCTGTACATTTTTAGTGAGAGAGATGAGCAGGGCAGATACTGTGACATATTACCTATTAAGATTCACATTAATTTCATAAGCTGGCAAGCAGTAAGGAAGAAGCAACAATATGACAAGAATATATTAATTAACACGCTGGCCTACTTATTCAGGATGCGTTGTAAATCTGAAAAGCCTATCTAATATAACTATTTGGAGTATTTTAACGAAATTTGCCAACACTGTGAGAGACTCAAACCTTTTCCAAGAGACCTGGCAAACCTTGTTTATTTCAAATGAGCAGAGTTCATAGTGACATGCCTGTTTGAGGCGCTTCATACCTGAGTTACCTGTCCCTCAAGTGCATTTGAGTCTTTAGCCCTGAGGAGGTATTTTAATAACAGCCATATGTCTTTGCATGCATTCTTTTTAGTAGCCTAACTATCTGCACGTGTGTGTGTGTGTGTGTGTGTGTGTGTGTGTGTGTTCAGGGTATCTTGGAGCGACTAAATGCTGGGGAAGTGGTTGTAGGAGATGGAGGTTATGTGATGCAGCTAGAGCGACGTGGCTATGTTAAGGCTGGACATTGGACGCCTGAAGCAGCTGTTGAACATCCTGAAGCAGGTATAAACCCATCCCACGGCTTAATGAACCGGTTAGGGGGCCCAGGGGCAAAAATCTGACCCACACCCCCACCCTCTGTGCAATATATAATCTGTCGCCTCCAAGTTTCCATTGAAGTTTACACAGCAGACTATGAATGGCACCTTCATTATGTCTACACAGAGACCACTAGTAGACGGTAGCACCCAGTGGACCGGGCAAACCGGGCGAGACAGTTTTGCCAGGTCCACCGGTAGCACCCAGTGGACCGGGCAAAACTGGCTTGTAAACAAGTAAACAGGGGAGCTGCAGTCTTTCTGGATAAAAAGTACTATAACGTTTACATTTCTCAACCGATTTTAATGAGTCATTTTTATATTCAATGGTTTATTATCTACGCGGTGTAGAAAACAAGTTTTGTCTCCAGTTGATTAGAATCTCGATAATTATGGCTAATCGCTGCTGGACACAACACTAAACAAAACAAAAGTAATAAAATAAAATAAATAAAACACACACACACCTCTCTTGACCGTCTAGCAGCGGCGATGAAGCCAGTGTGGCTTCTACGTATATTCAGCATAGCAATGTCACGCTTTAAATCACTGGGTGCTACCGCCGACTGGTGGTATGTATTGCTACTGAGGCACAGTGCGGACACAGCGGTTCAGACAAATCTCCACACACATTTGCAGATCTCTGCCATGGCAGAAATGTAGCAAAAGTCACGTATGAAAAGACCTGATTGAGAGGTCTGCTGAGTTGTAACTGATGACTTGTCTGTATTTCCAGCTCTTGGAGCAAAATACTTTGACTTTTCAGCAAATAATATCTCTGTATTGTCTACATATTTACAGATTTGTCTACACTTTTACAGATTTGTCTACACATTTACAAATCTCAATACCCTTGCAAATCTGACAAATCTGATTAGGCACACACAGACTCTGACCACACACATTTGCAGATTCTTGTACACATTCACAAATCTCAGTACACATTCAGAGATTATTTTACACATTTAAAAATCTGATTACGCACACAAACGGATTGAGGGGCAGTTACAAATCCCTCCACACACATTTAGAAATAGATTCGCTACAATAATGGCCCCATAGTGCAACAAATTTGCAATTAATCAAGAACCTAGGACTCTTAGCCTAGTTGGTAATCCAGCCTTGTCCCTAACCCATATCATTAATCACAAAGAAGCAATTCTCTACGCCGTAATTTATTAAGATCACAGAACCAACTCGTATTAAGCCTCTTTTTATCTGCTTGAGTTTTTTATAGAAGTTACTCTTCTGTCTGTCTTTCTGTCCCTCTGTCAGTGCGGCAGCTGCACAGGGAGTTCCTGAGAGCAGGAGCCAATGTGATACAGACATTCACCTTCTACTGTAGTGAGGATAAACTGGAGATGAGTGGCAATGTCACCAACATCACCGTCAGTACAAAACCTTACTAATCGAACAACAACATTATTCTGTTTACATTACATGATGAAAACTATCCTCATATCAGTCTGATAGTCCAATCTGCTCTCCTCCAGGGGGCCCAGATCAATAAGGCAGCATGTGACCTGGCCAGGGAGGTAGCCAATGAGGGTGATGCGTTGGTCGCTGGGGGTGTGTCCCAGACTCCCTGTTATGAGACAACTCACAGTGAGACTGAGGTCAAGGCCATCTTTAAGAAACAGATGGATGACTTCCTCAAGAAGGACATTGATTTCTTTATTGCAGAGGTATGACTAAGAGGAATAATTGTATAGTTATTTACAAGAGGAATAACTATGTATAGTCGATTGTAATGTGCTTAAACCTGCATTAACCAGTATTTTTTTTATCTCAACAATGAATCAAATTTTTGTAACAATGGCTATGCTTTTAATCTCACTGTTTTGGTTCTGATAAACTCTGATAAACTCGCTGTGTCCTACCTGCCTAGCACCCAATGACAGATGCACAAAGTTAGCAACTAGCTGGTGGAGAAGGTCGAGAATGTAGCTGCTAAAGAGGCAGATATTTTTCCCTTGGTTTGGTGGAGATCAGACCTGAACTAAACCAAAGTGAATTGTGAATTTTCAGTGTTTTTCTTTTTAACTGCTTCTTTTTTAAAGCCAAGCTTTATTGATTGCATGCATATTTCCTCTGCAGTTCTTTGAACACGTGGAAGAGGCAGTATGGGCAGTGGAGGTGCTGAAGACCAGCGGTAAACCAGTGGGTGCAACGCTGTGCATCTCCCCTCAAGGAGACATGCACGGAGTCCCACCTGGAGAGTGTGCTGTCAGGCTGGTCAAAGCTGGTACATTGACCTTCTGTGGTACTTCAAGTCGGCAAAAATGAAATCATGTTTTAGGTGTACAATCTGAAAATGTTTTATATGTATGTGTTCATGTGCAGGAGCTGACATTGTTGGAATAAACTGCCACTTGGACCCTCTGACGTGTGTTCGTACGGTGAAGTTGATGAAAGCAGGATTAGAGAAAGCTGATCTCAAAGCCCATCTCATGATCCAGCCGCTGGGCTTTCACACACCTGAGTGCAACCACACTGGATACGTCTCGCTACCTGAGTTCCCTTTCGGTCAGCATTTTCTTTTGTGTACCATGAAGAAAAAAAGATATTGATTGGAAAAATGTTATTGTTGATAAGAAAGCAAACATTCTTTTTTATATTTAATATAAGTATAAACACGTAAGGTATGTGAGTGTAGAGCTCATGTATTGCTACCTTTTTAAACTCCCCAAATATGCAGCTTAATGTGAGCATCGATATGACAAAATGCTCAGACTTAAATATTTTACTCTCCTCTCAGCACTAGAGACCAGAGCAATAACCCGCTGGGACATCCATAAATACGCCAGAGAGGCTTACAATGCTGGAATTCGCTACATTGGTGGCTGCTGTGGATTTGAGCCCTACCATATCAGAGCTATAGCAGAAGAGGTGGCTGCAGAGAGAGGATTCCTCCCACCAGCTTCAGAGAAACACGGACTCTGGGGAGCTGCTCTGGAGATGCACACTAAACCCTGGGTCAGAGCCAGGTAAGACTGAGCAAAGCAGTTGTTGCCTTAGACAGCGAACAGTAGTACAAGTTGACATCCAGAAAAAAAATTAACAAAGGCAAGATAACAGAGGAAAGTGTTTGTTTCTGCTCTGCATAAGTGTTGATTTACAACAAACTAATCTACCAAAATTTGTTTTAGGGCTCGTCGAGAGTACTGGGAAAACCTTTTGCCTGCTTCTGGACGTCCCAAATGCCCTTCCATGGCCACACCAGCTACAGAATAAGAGGATCATCAATAGCTGGAATCAGACATACCAACACAATCACCTGTCTCTACTCTACAATATTTTGTATAGTAATATGACTATGCTGTATTCCTTATATGTCTGATCAGATAAAAAAAAAATCTCTAAACTGTGTACTATCACTGACATTTACAATTTACTTAAAAACAAAGCTTGTAATTTTACCCATCACTGCATTTATTAGTTGTAAAAACATCCTAACAAGCTTATCATATTTGTTGTTAGATTGCTGAATTGTGCTGCCGAATTTTTCATGTTTAATTAAAAAAAAAAAAAAAATATCTGCAATATCTCTAACAATGTGGATTTGTTAAAAAGTAATGATATATTTTTGTTATTCAGAGATAGACTATATGCTTAAAGTGGAGAGGAAATAGCCAGTTAACTGGACCAACAAGTTGTTGTCCTGACTTAAACTGTTACTCATTATCAGCGTGTGACTTGACACTGGATGAGGGTAAAAGCCAGGTTAAGTGAGGAGACACTTAACAGATTTTTACCCTGATTCAACCATAGTAAGGTCATTAAAGCTTATATAAGAGCTATGATTACGTAAAAATGTATAAATGTTGCTGTAGGCCTAATAATTGTTCTATAATATAATAGATAATTGTTCTTTATTATAGCTGTAAATTGATTTAGCCTATTCAGACATAAATTACTTATTGCGGAGCATTCATACTGAAAATGTATTTAAGCGCTGTGGGCCTACTTAATACTTTTCTTAGTTTTACGTGTAAGCATCACCTTTCAAAACCATGAGGTTCCACCGAGATTTGAACTCGGATCGCTGGATTCAAAGTCCAAAGTGCTAACCATTACACCATGGAACCATACGCATAACGGGCTTTGCAAATGTTTATATAATAATTTTACTCTGATATGAAGTATACATGTGTAGAATACTCTTATTTACGTTTGCTGACAGTTACTTTAGCTTTCAAAGTGTTTTCATATGTTCTTAATTTGGCCTTCAAAATCGTGAGTTGCATAATGAGGTGTGTTCAGTGCTAGATTAAAAAACTCATATTCTAATTAAGGCAATTTCGCAGCTTTCTCACAATGTTTTGTCCATTCAGTTGTACCTGAATACTGTGAAAGCAGGCTACTTGTAATTCTGTGTTAATGCAACACATGCAAGCAGGACATGGAGTCACACCTGGGAGGGAGCTGTTCACTGCTGTTGAATAGTCTGTGACTTAACTGAGTTGACATAGTACTATGTAGCTGGAATAAATCCATACTTAGGTCGTTATGGACCAAAGCTTGCAGCTTCCACACTCCTAACAGCAACTGATAGGCCTACCACCCTAGGTTTTCTTTTGATATAGTTTTTATGAGCATATAATGTTACTGTTTAGCTACATTTAGGGACACATAATACATCTGGTGAAATAACAGCAGTAAAGAAAAACGTGGATTTATGGCAGAGATGTAGGCTTATCCATCTTTTGTCAGGCGTTAGAGATAGGCTAAATGATGGCTATAGGACTTGGAACAGGCATGGCAGCTGTGGATTTGAGCCTAACCATATCTTACCTTATGCTATAGAGATGCACTCTAAACCTTGGTTCAGTGACAGGTATGACTTTAAATAAATTTATGAATTTGCGATCGCTTAGTTAGGTCCAACAGTAATGGTTCAATGACCAGCTGCCAAAATCGACCAAAAACAAATAAAACAGAAGTTGTGTTGACATATCACAAGCAAAAACCAAGCCAATAACTTACAAAAAAGAAAGAAACCCCTCCCCTGCCTCTGAATGATGAATTATCTGTCGAGTATAAATAAAGGTTGAATGAATGAATAGCCACAATGCTCATTCATGAAGATAGAAGATGGGACAGTGTTCATGTTATTAAGCATCCACAAGGTATTTATCATATTACTGACCAAGCTACTCTCTATCTTATTCTATACATAAGATCTATATATTTGTGTGTTATATTGTTCCTTTTCATAATATCAGGGAACTACATACATATCACCTGAACTACTAACAATTTTCCCCACATTTTGGGGACACATACAATATGTCTACCATAGCAGTAGTAGTGACACCTGTCAACCTGTTTGAGATGGCAGATCAGATAGGTCTGAATTGTTAAACTTATTATTAGTCACAGATGGATATCAAGGAATCTCAGCAAAATGTTTTCACTTCTTAAAGGGTCCAATTCGCAAATTCGTACTTTGCGATTTAGGTTTGGTGTGTGCTATATGTTGTCTCTTGGCTCCTCATCATTGCTCCAGCCGTTATCTGTTTTGAAAACCCCTTCCTTTGCTCTTTACTATTTTTAGGGAGATGATCATATGTCAGTAGTTACACCGGTGGTCTATTTAAGAATGCAAACACATTGTATATAGGTCATGATGCAATGGGACTCATTAATGCAGAGGCAAACTCTGTTATAGCATTTCTCTTAGCATCATCAAGAGATGCACCCTGGTGAGGGATTGACTTTCATCTGTGTGACCATTAAAAGGGAATACTATTTTCCATTCCTGACCTCTGAAACAGTCAATATGTGTAAACAATGAAAACTCAACCGTTCTTATCTCTCCCACACCTAGCAACTCAACTTGAGGCATCATGTGGATACTTAACAGTTTAAATGCCACATTTGTATGACATTTATTTCAGGATTACTATTTCTTTGGACTACATTTCGTCAATAACCTTTATAATGACTGGTAAAACTGTTTTACATATCATTATTTCAGGGCCTTCTGGCAGTAGAATACATTTTGTATGAACTGAATGAACTTACTCCATCACAGTAATGATATGTCACTTGATACCTAAATCAGTCATTTGCAAACTAACTTTGTTGCATTCAATAACTGTAGCTTTATATGCCTATCGTTTCGATGCTGCAGCTACTCTGCAAAGCATCCCACACTGCTCAACCCTAAACGTCAGCACGTCGCTACGTGCCCTACTCAAGTTGAAATACTAATGTTGCCTTTACGTGCACCTCGGATTCACAAACTCAATCTACTCTTAACAGTATTTCGCAAGACTGCAGCTTAATTGTGGCTTACTTTCCATTTAGCCAGTAATGATACGGTACTAAACGTATTACAAACAGCGACAAAATAGAGAAGGCTGGTGAAAATGGAAAAAAACGGTCACACTAAAACTTTGCTCGGTCTTTATCTCTGGAAATTCCGACATTTCGTGAAGCCAACGCTATTATTTTGCGTATGTGGTCTTGCTGGCTAAAACGATGAAGAAAACACGGTGATGTTGTGAGTTTGGAGACGATGCTAACCTCTCTGAAGACAGTGCGATTGGACAAATCCATTTGTCACACTTATTCACGGCCTCAGTCTGTTGGTATTTGAACGATGCACGCCGCTGTTTTTGGACCCTGCTGGTACTTTATGATGAGCAGAAGAGAGATCTGGAGCCGAGAGATCGAGAATAACGGAGCACAGCTGACAGGCGGATCGACCAACACCGGACCTGGTAAACACACGGTCGCATGTTATGTGTCTGAGTCGCAAAGCTAATGATAAAGCTATCGGTTGCAGGAGGGATAGGAAAGTCGGGACATCCGAGTTGAAAGCAGGTGGGCCAGAGATGAGAAATGACACCGCACTGCTCCAAATTCATCCGCTGGAGCGAAGGAGGAGGATAGACCCTCAGGCGAAATATCCTCGGAGAGAAAACAGTGTTTGGTAAACAAACACAGTAACACACACTGTTTTTTAATAGGCTGCATCCGACTCTCAAGCAGTGCCGACGTAGGATCAGTCTGCGCTTTGCAGTTGTTATTGTTTTTGTTCTATCACTTTGCAGAGATGTCCTTCACCATGGAGGATCATCTGGAGTCGGGCTGGGTGGCCGTGCGCCCGAATGCGTTTGAGGAGAAGGAAAAGCATAAATTTGTTTTTATCGTCGCCTGGAATGAAGTGGAGGGTAAATTTGCCATTACGTGTCACAACAGGACGGTGCAGAGGAGAAGCTTTGGCAGGGACCCGCTGGCGGAGGCGACCGGCCTGGATGGGGACAAAACAAATAGGCCCGAAAGTCCCGTCGGAGATAAGGAGTCTAAGAGCCTAGATAGCAAAGGAGCCCGAGAGGCTGTGGTGAAAGGCTGCAGCCCGAAGACCAAGTGCGTTATAGCAACAAAACCAAGTCCTGTCAAAATCCAACCTGTGATTAAATCTGCAGCATCTCCCGTCAGTCCCGATGCTGAGGTGTTGAGATCACTGAGAGAGGACCAGCTGTCCCCCTCACTGGACAGCTTGGACCTGGAGGAGCTGGACAGTCTGAGCAGGGAGGACTGCAGCTGGGCCGGACTCTTCTCCTTCCAGGACCTCCGATCGATCCACCGGCAGCTGTGCTCGGTGAACTCAGACCTGGAGCCCTGTCTCCCGGTGTTCCCGGAGGAACCGGCCGGGATGTGGACGGTGCTGTTCGGCCCGGCGGAAGTTCCCGAGACCGAAGTGGACGAGCTGTGCTGCGGTTTGCAGATGTACCTGGGCCACGCACTCGATACGTGCGGCTGGAAGATACTTTCGCAGGTTCTGTTCACGGAAAACGACGACCCGGATGAGTACTACGAGAGCCTGAGCGAGCTGAGGCAGTCCGGATACGAAGAGACGCTAAACCGTGCGACAAAACATCTGCAAGAGGTGAGAGAGTTTTTGTGATCCCCCCCCCCAGAGTATCTCCATGACTTTCTGTGCATAGTATTTCTCTGCAACTCACAATCACACAGTTGCACATCTGGATAGCTGTCTTTCTGCTGTGCTGACCAGACCAACTGGACTGCTTGAGGCTGTGCCATACCAAAATGGTAATGAGGAAGTGTGATGCTCTTGCCATTAATTTAAGGTAGACAGGTATTTACTACACTGCATCCAACTGAGTACAAAACAATGCAGTATACAGAAAATGTAAACTATGGGTACAAACTATGATACTGTGTGATATGATCTTTATAGTCAACACAGCCACAAAAAGAAGTAGAGGATTCATTTTAGACTAAAATGGTAAGTACTTCTTCTTCACTGATAAACTGATTGCAGATGTGTGGACCATCCAGAAGATACACATCACATAATCAGTTATAAAAATGAGTGGATGTGCAGGTAGGAAACTGCATGGGGGTTTCAGTGGCCCTTGTGTACATTAACCTCTTTATTGATATATGTGAGCCATCAAAGGTAGACTCAGCAAGTGGACTTTTATTAGGTAAACCTAACAATAAAAGCTAACTTGCATGAAAGGAATTGAGGTCTGTGAGAAAGAGGTCACCACAAGTTACAGTATGAAACGAGGTATACCACAATCTAACCTCCATAAGCAAAGGCGAGACAAAAATATATAATCATGTCCTTAAACAATTGCACACTGATGAGACAGCTGAGAGGGTATTATTAGTGTATTATTCTCTCATTCCTATGAAAGAGAGAATAAAGTGGAAAGACCAATCGAGCTGGTGAGCTAAGAGGAGGAATACTTTGTAAAATTGGGTTGCAGCTGTAAGCAAGTCCTCTGTGGAATATTATACTCTCAGCATGGCTGCTGTCTGCTGCTTACACAGCTGAGAGAGTCAGCATGCACACACACATACACACATACACTTGAAACACTTCGTTCCTTTTTAGAATGAACCTGTTGATGTAATGAGCAAAGTCATCTTCTGTGACAGCACTGCTGCTCACAGGTTGCTACCTAACCCTGTCTCATTCACTGCGTGGGAGACGGTCCCAGATGATTCCAGAGAAAAGCTCTGGGAAACGTCTGTGTGCTGCTCTTTAACGGAGGTGGGGGCGATTCACCAGGCATGCATTTTCCAAACTAACCAGTTAGTCTTCATCTTTAATGTCTTTTTTCTTGTAAAAGCAAAAATTACTTTTTGAAAACACTTCTGATGAAGCATAAATCTCAAATTTTCTGTGGAACTATCCTGGATTGTCTCCCACATAGTAGATGAGACGGTCCCAAACGGGGCGGGTTGCTACCAAGACTTTACCTACTGTCAGTCGCAGTGTCCTTATTATTTAGAGTATCATCGTTGTTAGTGGGTCTTTCTTGGTTATTTATATATAAAGACTCAAGTAACACACTATATTTAAATGTTTAATGATATCGAGTCACTTACTGTAATATCAGATGTTATATATCAGATTTCTTTCTCTGTCTCTTTTGTTCTTGTGCTGTTGATGTGAGAACATGTAGCAGAAAATGCAGAAACAGACAATAATTTTGGGACAAATCTTTGTATCAGGAAATAATTGTAATTTTTGACAATGTGAGGTAGTGAATATTAGTTCTACTTGCATTTTATAAATCGTTACATAAAGATGTCTTGAAGTTCTAATATTAACAAACATTGATTTGACACAGTGGAGACATAATCCAGACACACTCCAGACCTGCTCCTCTTACACATCAGCAGCAGCTAGTGATTGATTAACTGCTCTTAATATAAACAAGCATTATATTGATAAGCACTGGCTCTCACATTGTCCTACTAATCAATCGGGTCAGATTAATGCAGCCTTGACTTATGGAGCCAGAGAGTGCACGAAGTCCTCTGAGGAAACGGGTGAGAAAGAGCATTAATGGAAGAGCTGGCCATTATTAGCATCACAGCATTACTCCTGACCATGGAGGGTACATCAACTTTGATTATATCATTTATTTATCACAATTATATAGTAAAAAAACATTACACTATTTTAAGAATACACTGTTCACGACTCAGCAAGGTCACAGTATAATACATTTTATATGTGCTTGTATTTACCGTCTGCAAAAGTAAGAAAGCGTCAAGAGAATACATCCATGTATACTGATGTTTGTATGACTTTCTGGCCAAGGCGTTTCCTTTCTGCTCTGCTTTTGCCAGAGAAAAGAGGCTGTGAGCAGCATAGACGTATCACCCACGTCATTCCACCCAGTCAGTCCCACACCCACTCCCTCACAGTTGAGAAACACACACACTCAAAGTAAAAAAGAAGAGAAAAACAGATACAAAGCCTTGCCTTACTGCCCTTCATGAGCAAAATACATCAAACAGCTAAGCCATCAGTTTCACAGAATGTGCCTGAACCAGCCCAAACCATTTTGCTCTGACTGTTTCAATAAATGCCCGTCACTGTATGGGATTTCCAGTTTGATTGAAAGTGTATTCACCCTGAAGATGGAGGAAGAGCTACCGATCTTATTCAGTTGCTCTTCATCATGGCAAATGCTCTGTACAGTAGTTCATTCAAACAGTCACAGTTTGTTGTGTCGTAGGATCTTATATACACACAGACACACACTGGCCTATTGATCCTCCCACTCCATTTGAGGGCTGAGTTACTAATGGCTATTTCAGTGCTTGCTGGTAGCCTGCAGGATTGTTCAGTCTAGCAAAAATGTGTGTGTATAGATCTTATTATTCCCAGCAGCAGAAAGGACTCTGCTCGCTCAGCCACGGTCTGAGCACTGAGACTGCACTCATATAGACTCCTATTATTTACAGTTACACACACAAGTATCCTCTTAGTCTCACAGTGAGGTGCAAGTGTCTGTTCACTGCTGACTGACACTAAAATATGTATTTAACTATGCCCTTTGTATATGTGTGATGGGTTAACTGATTTTCTGACACTGTAATTATCACACTGTTATACAGATAACACACAATTGTAAACACACATTACATCTACTGTACATTACTGCCACTTATAGTATATTTGCCCTCTGCTCAATATGCACTTTTTTCTGATTTGTGCATAACACACTTCAATATATATATATCTATATAGATATATGTATACACCTATATATAAATATATATATTGATATACAGTATATTTTTTCACTCAATATGCTTCCAACTGGCTTAATGTTTTTTTGTTAGTTTGTTTGGACCTCTTTGGAAGCCCTCTTCCCCACTACATTCAATACAGATAACAATGGATGCCTTATTAACGAGGCCTTACATATATTTTAAAAGGGGCTATAAATATTTATCTGAAATTTATTCTGAAAGTTGTTTGTATGTTGACGATGACAAAATTAACTTACCGTGTGTGCATATGACGCAGCTGCTGGAGAAGCACAAGACCATGGACAGTATGGTGGAGCTGTTGGAGCTATACAAGGAGGAAGATGAGGCCTATGGAGGACTGCTGGAGGCCTCCACACAGCTGTACCAGTACCTGCTGCAGCCCTTCAGAGACATGAGGGAACTAGCAATGCTACGCAGACAGCAGATCAAGGTAACAATTTGCACCAGTTAAAGTTTACAGCTTAAGTGTAAACACATGTGTGCACATTAAAAGGCAGCTCCACAGAAGATGGCGAGCATCTTTCATATTCTTGGGTGGATTTTCCTCATTACAATTAGGTTCTTAGAGAGTTTGGGCTTGAATCCGTTGACCAAATCCTCTTTGGCATTCTACCAAGCATCCTCAACCTTTTTTTCCACTGACAAGTACACCATATACACACAGATGGCTTTGGATTAGAGTAGTGAAAAAAATGTGTATACTTTTGGTAACCTCCAACCAGGAGAAAATAACAAATCTGACTAAGAAGTTGGCGTTTTTTGTGTTGATTCTGGTAGTTTGACCCTATAATTTGAATGATTTTTTTCTGACTCCAGGAGTTATTGAGATGCTATTGTGACCTTCTCTATCTTGTTCTGCCTGCAATCCCAAACACTTCACAGGAGCCGGGATGGATGGAGCATTCAGAGTAGTTTATTCTGTAAAAATGGGACACTCACACAACCACAGTTGCTCAGCATGAATGCAAAGTTGGTCAGATGTTTGCTCCTGCTTGAACCACAGCATAGGATTCCCTTACTACTGTGTTCTACTCTTATACTGTATTGTGATCATAGTGGTACATTGTTAATATCAAAAGGGTTACAAAAATACAAATAAGAAATAAAAACATTTTAATCTAGGCTATGAAGTAGTGAGTTACCATCAACAGCAATTATTCATTATTAATGACAATAGTCAATAATAACTCCTATTGCATTACCATAGTCTTCTTACAGTGCATTATAACAAACTATCCTCATTCAAAAGCACAATTTTACAATATTGAACCCAAATTAAGGGCTTTGCTGCCACCTTGTGGTGATAACGGAATATAGCAGACTGTCGGCAGCCTACACAACATAACTTCTACATACACTACAATATCATAATCAACAGTTCAATATATATAAACATACCTGTAACAATAGGACACACACACAACCACAGCTGCTCAGCATGAATGGAAAGTTGGTCAGATGTTGGCTCCCGCTTGAACTAGAAAGCAAGGTTTCCATATTAGTAGACTATTCGTTCATGTAGCACCTCAGAGCTATTTAGCAGCTAATATAGAGCAATACTAGAAATGCACTAGGAGAGCGCAGGACGGTGACTTTAAAAACAGATCACAGATCACAGCTGGCGGTACCATGAGGTGGTCGGCTTATTATTAACACGGTGTGTTTCCGTGTAACGTATCGGCGGATGCCTCTCTCCTTCAGCAGCCTTGTTTTGTCTGTATAACGTTACACTAAGTTGTCTCTCATCCCGTCATCTACACCTTTTTTCTTTCTCACCGCGCACGGCCGGTCGCTTCCGCACACACGTGTCTCTGCTCTCAGAAGAAGGAGGCGGGGTCACGCGTTCACAACGCGTCATCAGTTACACTGCGCATGTCCTAAAGCCTGCTGTGTTAAAAAAATTCCCGAAGCCGGATCATGATCCGGATCGCCACCAAAATCAAATGGCTTTTTCATTGTGCCACACTCCACCCCTCCAAAAAAATTCATTCAAATCCATCATGGACTTTTAGAGTTATCCTGCAAACAAACCAACAAACCAATGATGGTGAAAACATATCCTCCTCCCTAGGCCTTCTGCCTTGGCGGAGGTAATAACTACGAATCCTACTGGCGTTTCTTTTAAGAGACAAAATCAGCGATTAATGCTGATAGTTTTTACTTACTTTTATTACATATATTGCTCACTTTGACCAACTTACCCACAGCATAGGATTCCCGACGATTTCTGACCACAGACCATGGCTGTATTTGTTGCTGCTAGCCTGCTACTATGGGTCACCCATAATGCACCGCATTTAGTACAAAACAAACTACTTCCGCTGTGAATTTTGATTAACAAATACAACCTGAGTAGAAAAAACATAGTTGGCAGTTTAACAGGAATTTAACCACAAACATAAGTTATTTATTTACACTGTTACACCATGCTTAACTAGCATATGTGGGAAGCTGGATACAATGCAGATGGGAGTAGATTCAATGATGTGTTTCTGTATTTCCCTACAGGCACTGACACGTAACGGTCATAAAACACAATGGCTAGTCAGAGGAAATTCTCATGTCTCTTGAAATAGAGTCTGCACTTTGTGTGCATCAGTGTGTGTGTGTGTGTGTGTGTGTGTGTATGTGCATGTTTGACTGTGATGCATTTTGAAAAATGAATTCTTGTATTTTTTCTGATAAGATGCGTTATGGTTAGTAAAGCAATGGGGCGGTGGTGAGATGTATCTTATTGCAAAGAGAAGATAGAGGCTGATGAATGGATAAATGATGGAAAGGTGGAAATAATTATTGCAATGCTGATGGCACATTTATATTTAGCTCGCTGACTCACATCAGTAATAAAAAAGACTTCAGTATCACATTACTACATAACATCCATCAATAAAGAAGCAAACAGACACATGTATATTTAGTACACACACAAAGCTTTTCCCAACCTTTAGTGGGAACGCCTTACAGTCAGTTTTTTCCTTTTCCACAGTATCTGACACAGTTTGTGGGATGTGGCAGTTGGGGGTTTAGTGACATACTGTGAGCTGGAATGGAGACCCATGGATCTCCAATTTCCTGCAGTCTCACAGAGACATGAATAAGTCATGTTGTGTGTGGTCCTATAGGTGGAGGTACAGGATGATGCTGATACACTGGGATCAGCAGGCATGCAGCAGAAATGGAGAGATGGAGGGCAGAGTTAGATAACTTTTCAGTTTAGGTGTGGCTGAATAATTGTTCTTAATTCCAGTTTTACTTGGGAGGTGAGACACCTTAAGTGTCTGCTAAAGATAGGAACGTAAGCAGGGTGTTATGTCCTTTGTTAAGATGAGTGAAATATTGTAACAGCAAAGGGAAATAATTCCATTTAAGTGTGAAGTAATAAAGATTCTCTATACGACATTCTGAGCATTAATATAGCAGCAAACAACTACTTAAAATCTGATTCCTAGATGATAAATTCCTTTGTATTTGGTTTGCGTAATTGAACAAAATCGATTATTTTGCTGAGTTAACTACAGGACATGATGAGATATGATATAGTGCTACTGATTGTTACTGCCTATCTCTTAGCTCATTAACTGAGTGGATGTTCTAGTATGTCCTTTATTTCCCACCCTGCTTACTGGACATGTAACTCTCACTTTTATCTTGGAAACTATGACTAACTTTGACCCACAACACAAGTAACAGGTCAAAGTTGACAGTCATTTCAAATCATTTGTTCACTGCACAGTTGGTTTTGCCAGAGCCTGCTCTTTCCCTTTCTGCTGTCGCACCGTTTGGTTTTTACTGCAGTACATTATTACATCAGCACAGGGGATCCCAGAGAGGCTTTGCTAGAAAGGACGACAAAATAGTTCAAAAACTTGCAGGTCCCACCGAGATTTGAACTCGGATCGCTGGATTCAGAGTCCAGAGTGCTAACCATTACACCATGGCACCTCCTACCATTACACTCAAGGGGAGCGAAAGTTGAAGTGGTACTTCCGGGTCTATTTATAGCCTGTAGTGTCTGCAGCTTAGGCACAGCAAGGCTTTCTGTTGCTCTTCTTCAGCTGAATTTCCTTAGTCAAATTGCCTCTTCAAATAAATCTACAAATCTAATGGTGAAAAAGTATTATGTGATGTGGGGAGAGAGGAAAGACTCTATGTAATATATAATAATCTATATAAAGCTGTATTGTGTCAGCTGGAAAACTAATTAATGATTTTCAACTGACAAATTACAAAGATGGTCATTGAATACAAAGAAAGGAGAAAGGGGATTCTGCTCTTTCAGACAATAAGATGAAATGTTGAAAACAAACTATAAGATTAACAGAGGAAATATGATAGGTATTGATATTGACAACCTGTCTCTATGTGTCAGGCCTGTAATAGTCTGGCGACCTGTCCAAGGTGTACCCTGCCTTCGCCCAATGTCAGCTGGGATGGGCTCCAGCCCCCCCACGACCCTGAATAGGATAAGCGGTTACAGATAATGGATGGATGGACGGATGGATGATATTGCAAACAATCATGAATCCCACACTTATAAATGAAGTAGCATATTGATGGAGAGTAGCGTCAGCCTTGCCAGTTTTTGAATCTTGTGCATTCACAAGGGCAAAACAAGGCCATACAGTATATCTTAATAGCTGATATATGTTTTTTAGAGTTAATTTATAGATGGTAGGTTTTCATGGAAAGGGTTGCTCACTAAGATATACAGTAACTCAAATCATCAGATGTAGAGCCAACAGGTCTAAAATTACACTATGTGTAGCAAGGCAGAAAAAAATCAAATCAAAGGAATGAGCACTGGCAACAGGACAGCAGGAAGTTGCAGTGGTAAATGATACTGGTGCACTGCTGAGTAGTGCAGTGTGAGCTGAGGTGCAGTGAGGTTACTTGGGGTCAGACAGGGGTGCAGTTCTGTAACCTTTGCTGCTTACTTTCCTTCTTTGTGCTGCACAGGTGCCTTTTGTTTTCCTCTGGGACATCATTTTTAAGATTTTTGCTCCGTGTTGATCAGTGAGGATTTTGTCTGCGTATGGTTAACAGAGAAATAGTGATGTCATATTCCTATTATGGTCCTCAACTTTTTTCAAATGGTCCTACAAATTATTAAACAATAAAGTAAGTGTGTAATGCTGAAATATTACAGGTTTTAATTGGTTGTTTATGTGTTTATAAATGGTGAAATTATTATTACATCATTCTTCATTTTATCCTCAGGAACAAAAAATGTCAGAAGGCATTTTACAGTTTTTAATATCAATTTACTGCATTCCATCTAAATGATTATATGCTTTTATAAGCTGGTTTGTATGAAAAAAAATAGTGGTGTATGCATGTGTGTTTGAATAGGCAAATGGTAAAAATACTGCATAATGTCAGTGCTTCCATGTGTGGGAGTGTGGCTCCCTCTCCAGGCCGGTTTTCTTTGGTGAAACCATTGAGATAGAAAGCACATTTCTAATTTATCCTGTTCCTCTAGCATGCAGCCAGTTAAGTCAGACAATATTTCTCTTCAACATGTGTAGGGGAGATGAACTGTACTGTCATGTAAACCACCACCTAATGACTCCTATGTATTATTAAGAAAAACATTTCTATCACTGTTTTTTTTCTCCTTTTTTGTTAAACCCATTTACTCATGCCAGTTTGTGGCAGTAATGTGTGATATTTTGGGTTCGAACCACCTCTGATTCTCAAATGAAGTAGTATATCTTCTGGGTATGGACTTTTATGAATGTGCCTGTAACTGCCCGGTATTAGTGAGACTGCATCGGCTGTATTGTGCCACCTCAGATGAAACCATTTGTATACTACGATCTCCAGATAATATATACTGTATGACAGGGTGTACATATTTTTAGTTTGTATAATTTATTATTCTCTTTTCACAGGATAAATAATTTCCATACTCCCTCACCGAGGCCTGTCGTTGTAACAAATATGTGTTCAACCTCTCTCAACAGATTTCCATGGAGAATGACTACTTGGGCCCAAGGCGGATTGAAGCTCTAAAAAAGGAGGACATTGATTGGCAGAAGAAAGCTAAGGAGGCGGTCCTCAACATCCAGGAGTTTACTATCAAATACTTTGAGATCACTGCCAGAGCCCAGAAAGGTACAGTATGCCATCACTGTCACTGCCAATGTCAAGTCAATAAAGCAGCAGAGGAATGACTTTGAATAATAACACATACACACACACACACATAAACACACACACACATACACACACACACACACACACACACACACACACACACACACACACACGCGCACACGCACACGCACACGCACACGCACACACACACACACACACACACACACACACACACACACACACACACACACACACACACACACACACACACACACACACACACACACACAGCATTGACCTGTTATTGACCTGTGTGTGGTTGTGAACGCCAGGGCTAATGTGATTTGGTATTAATGAGGCAGTGCAGACAGCCATGGTTTGACAGGGACAGGAGGAAACAAGGACAACCTATTGATCAAACCGCCCTGCCAGCATATTGTCTCTGTGCAGGGTTACTCCACAACGTGCCCTTGCTTATCCCAGTTTTTCTCCATTACTGACTGGTCCATTTATGATCTGACACTTATTAGATCAAAAATTAGATAAGTGAGTGGCTTCATGTGAAAGAAGCTGTAATGTCCAAATCTGGCCAATAGATGTCTCCCTCTACATTACTGTAATAAAGCTTTACTCCTGTGGGACATTAGTCATCATATTAAGAAAAGAAAGTGTGGGTGAAATGCCCACTCAAGTTATCAGAGGAGAACTTGATCGTGTTGGTGACTCACTTTCACGAGAGAACACGTCACCATTAACTGTGTGGAAGTGTCACTCAGCCGCCTGTTCATTGCCCTTTGTTTGTGTGTGTAGGGGTGTATGAGCGTATGAAGGTGGACCAGCGTAAGTTTGGTAAATCTTCATGGACAGCAGCGGTGGAGCGCATGGAGAGAATCCGCTACTCTGTCGCCAAGGAAACTCTGCAGCTCCAGAGAGCCAGGGAGATCTGTCTGGAGCAGAGGAAACACACACTTCGAGAGGAGGTGTGGTAGTAACACTCAGCACCATACAAAACACATATGCACAGACATAAACACACAAACACAGTTTTGTTGTGTGAGTTTTTTGTCCCGTCCCCTCAGATGCAGAGTCTGTGTAGCAGTGAGGACGCCATGGCCCTCTTGGACTACATGGAGACACAGTACTATGAGCGCCAGCTCCAACTGTACGACATCCAGGCTGAGATACTACAGTGTGAGGAGCTGCTCCTCACCGCTCAACTAGACAGCATTCGCAGACAGATTTCAGGTATCTTGGCTGAATTTACTGGGTACTTTTGGATACATTTTGCTTACAGGATAATCCCATTGAGATGCAATATCTCATTTTAAAGACAAGACACAAACTATTCTGGACTGTTGGCTGTGCTTGAACCTGCTACAAGTACATTACTGGTGTGTAGTGTATGTCAAACACATGAAAGACCTGTACCTGTGTCTAAGTCTATATATCTATTTACATTTTTTTTCAGAGCTTCAGGAGGAGGTGGTGTACTATGACACCTTTGAAAGTGCAGATGATATAAAAGCAGGTGATACTGCAGAGAGGGAAGAGCTGCGCAGACTTCAGGTCAGCGGTCGACAGCTGGAGGCAAGAAGGGGGCGCATCACTGCCAAGCGCTCCTATCTGAGGAACAAAAGGGTGTGTACACTTCACTCACATTCACACTTACTTTAATTCCTGAAGTGAATCCTGGATTCTACATACTGTTAGTACATACTATTCAATATGGAATTGGAATTGGCACGTATGCATGATGCTGTTTGGATCAGTGTGTTGATGGTTTTTTTCCTCCCGCCTTTCTGCAGGACATCTGTGTATCCAACCACACTCAGAAACAGCAAAAACGTCAAACCATCCACAAGGACTCTTTATCCCACCAGGTCTTACAGGTAGATGCTTTTTACATAATAAAGTGTCTTTATACCTGCATCGACCGTCAGTAACTCTCCTCCTCTAAACCTCTATATTTTTCAGCTGAACAATGAAGAAGAGGAAGACGAAGAGAAGAAGAACAGCAGAGTTAGTCAGGAGAGGCAGAGAACTCTGGACAGACTACGCACTTTCAAGCAGGTATGTGCCCTCCCATTAATATAAATATCTCAACTTTTTTCCTTTTTTTCTCACTGATCGACTTCCGTTTCTCGCTGTGTCTTTCTCTAGCGGTACCCAGGTCAGGTGATTCTGAAGTCCATTCGACTACGCGTGGCCCACACCAGGAGAAGAGAGCGCGGAAGGAGTGAGAGGGATGAGCATGTGGACTGTGTCCAGGTGCAGGGCCACCCGCTGTTTCTCAGTACCAGTGTGCAGACGGACCCCAGTTCCACACTCACCACTCAGCCCGTCACGGTGCTCACAGCATCCCTTCCTCCTTTGCCTGTGCCCAGACCCGCAGACTCCTCCTGCTCTCCCTGCTCCCTGTCCTCACTACTGGCATCTCCCATGTCCCCTCCTCCTCCACCTCCCCCTCCACCTCCCCTGCCAATATTAGAGGAGTTGTCGCCTACTGGGAGCCCAGGTCGCCATGGGCAGGAGGTTGTGGGGAAGAATGCAGCAGAAGAGCTCTCCCTCTCCCCGCTCGGTCCATTTGTCCCTCGCTTCTTTGACAGCAGCCAACTGTTGAGCGCCCGCAAAAAGCTGAGGAAGACTCCCGAGTTTGACTCCCACAGCAGAAGAGGTACTGGAACCATTTAGTACCATAGTAGGCTTTATTAGATTAGCAAGTTGCAGTAGCCAATCACAGTTTGTCTGCCTCTTCTCTTCCTGTATGCAGTGAGCTCGCCCATGGATGAGGTGCTGGCCTCCCTGAAGAGAGGCACCTTCCACCTGAGGAAGGTCGACCAGCGGGCCCTGCCTCCTTCCTCGGATGACGATGACCCCAACAGCATCCTGGCTCAGATTCGCAAGGGGGTCAAACTGAGGCGCGTCCCCAGGAAAGAGAGAAAGGACCAGGGAGAGCTCCCGGCCTCCACCGACCCCCTGACCAGGAGCATCTATGAGGCGCTGCGCCGCATAAAGGAGGCCTCACCAGACTCTGACTCGGATGACGACGGGCTGGCCGGCCATGATTGGGAAAGCTAGGGTTCGACCGTCAGACACAACGAATAACACGCACACAAATGCCTGCACCCTCTGGCACTGCACGCACTGTACTGTACTGCACTTTTAAGTGCTGCGTTGTACTGTACACACACACACACACACACACACGGTTACTCATTCACTCACATTCAAGCACACACAGCCCAGTCACACATGTACCTAGTGACTATGCCATAGCCTGAGTCTTACCGAATATCACCCAACTCACCAAACGCTCCAAAGGTCTATGGTCAACCTGTTCATTTGTTTTTCACACTGCATTCACCATCACGAAGGACATCATTTGTGTTTTTATTTCCACTGTATGTTACTGTGATATCATTCCTGTTATCAGATTGTAATGTTGAAAAGCTCTGCACTGGCCTCTTGTGGCTACATTAACATTCAGAAACAGCATATAACATATTTTACACCAGCACACTGCACTGACAGTTATTTGTGAAACTGAAAAACTCATAATGAAAGCTGTTAGTGCTGTGAGGTGTGTGATTTTTTCCACTCGCCCCAAGGCATTAGAAATGATAGGTAATGAGATAGGTAATGGGTAAGGTTGACAATTTGGGGCGATGTGGGAGATTGGAAAATAAAAAGAAGTTCCCACTGAGATTTGAACTGGATTTACTGTCCAGATTGTAAAAGATGACCATCACTTCTGCTGATACTCTCTTCTATTTTTACTCAACTAGTGTACTATGACTGAACCACGCTACTGTATGCTGCACAGCTGGTTTTGTCCTTTCACACGTGGGTGTGTTAGTGTCCGACAGGACCGCTGCTTGTCTAATCTGACACTGCACAAAGACTGTAAATCCTTTAGTCTGTCGCACTAGATTCGCGCCCCTCCCCCGCTCTGTCCTCCTCCGACCTTCACCACCCCCCAACTCTCACCATCTCTCTGGGTGAGGGAATATGTATCGACCCATCTGTTCGACCGCAGCATATGGCCAGGCTGGTGGGAGATATGGAGAGTCACAGCAGGTTTATCATTTGGTGCCGAAACAACATCTCTGAGCAGAAGCCGGCCACCTAGAGTGGGAGAGGATTAGATGAAGGGTCACCTGCAGAGCGACAGAGTTTCTTTAGCGGGATGGAGGTCATGGTTAGTGTCAGTAATCTTGTGTAAAGCGTGGGCATACGTGGTTGGTGATTCCCGATCTTCATGCGTGGGATAGTCACGGCAGAGCTGTGAAATCGGTCGTGCTCGTTTGAATGATGGATGGTTTGTGGGAGGCTGGATTCTCTCAGCGCTGTAGGGAGTCACTGTGGGCTGTGGAGCGGGCGGTCGTGATGGATGTGGTTTCTCCCGCTATCTTATTCACTTTCTCTCCTTCCCTCTATTGCATCTTTTCTAATTTCTTTCGCTGCACTCAGTGGGCGGAAGCACGCAGTAGGAGGCCTGTTACTCACAGTGCTGGAAGTGAAAACATGCTCATGGACTCACACACTAAACTCACAGCCAACATGTGCAGAAACATTTTAGTGGCAAAGTGAGTCCACAGCCTCTACTCATAATTATTATTATTTTTTTAGAAATGGTTTCAGCACCTTCGTGATACATAGTACAAACTCTGAGTCACTTTATCTGTAGAGTAAAACACTTTTTTTTTTAAATCAGTGGGGAAACATTATATCTGTAGTAAGTTTAAAAGCACTGAACATGTGGAGCCGGACCTATAGAGGTGTGATGGAAAGACGTTACGAGAGGCCCAGTGGGACGCTTAGCAGCAGAGGAATTCACGCTAACATACATGTTAATATGAAAAAGATAAGCTCTGAGACTGAAACAGCCTCAGCATGCACCGTCTGAAACAGCTTTGATGCAAAGATTTGTGCTTTTTCTCTTGTTCTTGTTTTGAGAGCCATTCACGGATTTATCACGGAGCAGGCACTGATGTAGATTGCACAGGCGTGGAAGTATTATGTCACATTATACAGCTTGAAAATAACTCAGTGATAAAGAGAGTTCATTATTTACCTGAGGCACTTTTACATGTCTTCTGTCACTGTCAGCACAATGTCCATCCATGGTACCCTCATCATGTAACATGGGACAGATATCTAACCCTGACCTGACTCTTAACTTCAACCTAATCCAGACCTTACCTGACTTGATGTCACTAGAACTGATCAGGGCTTCCCAAAACATGTTAATGCTAAGGTTTACGTTGCTCCACTAAACAATGACCAGCAATGTGCTCAAAACTTTTGGGAAACTGGGCTCAGAATGTGACACCTTTGCCATGAATCGACTATCTATCACCTGACCGACCTTAGAAACACACTGTCATGTGTTTTACACTGATCTTTATCTATAAATAACCTTAACACAGCTTGTTTGTCAGCTAATTGTCATTTTACATTTCATTCCACTGCTTTGTTTGTATCCTGTTTTTTTTTTTTTCCAAAGCATTTCCAGCCAAACCTTGTTGCGATGTGTTTGCTTCTGAACATTCCCTATGTAGACCTGTAATCCACACAGGCCGAATAAGCCAGTCAGACACATGAGAAGTGCAATATCAATATAGAGAAATACAAGAAAAGGGATGAAACAAGTTCAGATTGATTGTCTATTGAACTTATTAAATGTTGCAGTTGTTTTTACACAGTAGTGTATAAACACACTGTTCCAAGAATACCTTTTTGCCTTTAGTCCTGCCATTTTCATTTATTCAAACCTTTTTTTTTTTAATTTACAACCTTGCCCCTGCATTTGAATAAAACCTTGTGAAGCAAATTCTGAGATTGTCTGTTTCAATTTTGAATAATTTAGTTAATAATGTGTTTCTTAAAAACAGAAAAAAAGCGATTTGCACACACTGAATTCTGCCGTCACTGTATTTGAATATAAAACATAGCATTTCTCAGTTCACAGAGGTGTGTTCTCAACCCGCTTGGGCCGTCTTTGAATTCAACAAAGGATTTAGTTTGTCTGAAGCACCAACAGGTGTGTCTCCTGATCGTTTTTCACCAGCATTTGTAAATCCTTTCACCTGCAAACACACACAAGTCTCACCAATCTACAAACATCATTAGCCTGAGGTACCTCTTTAATATCATGAGTTCAAAATTACTTTAAATAGTCAAAAATATTGCCAGTCTTCTCATACCTCTAAATACAATAATAATACCTACATTTAAATACCATAAGTTACAAAACAGGAGAATGAAAAGCTTCTTATCCACTACTGTACAAAGGCATTCATTAACAATAGCATTAATATCAAGGTATTCCATCTCTGTCATTCGACTGTCAAAGTTAAACCAGAAAGGAAAAAAATTGGGTAACTTCCTTTACATGGGTCTTATTCCAGTGTATTAACCTGTGTGACTAACTACAATATTTTAAGTACAGAATTATGCTGTGCTATTTATGCAAATCTCTTGATATATAATGTAGTTACAACAGTGTAATAACATAGTGCAAACAGGGTGCTAAATTGAAAGGTAACATAAGCAGCATTTCACGTGAGAATATAGCTTTTTAGAAATGTTATGATTTTAAAGAAAGAGATTTTTGGGATTTTACCAGTACAGGAGCTGCTTTAGTGTTTGTTTTGGTACAGGACGTTTAACACTATGCGTTTACATTGTGTTGTTACGCATTTTAAATATATATTGAAGAGGTTTTCATTGTTTACCTACGGACTAGATGCTCTATAGTAACTATGCAATACTATTCCGTGGGTTAATACACAACAATAAGCCACTGCAGGGCGTTACTGCATTTGAGCTATCCATCCATTCATTTACAATGTCATGAGTAGAAAGTTGTCTTATACAGTTCTATAATTATATCATCAGTGTTATATCCTGTGTAAAAAAGAATAGAAACTGAGTACAGTTCTGTATTCACCCGTGAGGAGTGAAAATCTGTGGCCAGCTTCACTGAGGGTGGAGATTTACGAACACGTAGATGACACTCTGTAAGCCCTTCGCGATGCACTACTTCGACCAGACAGGGCTGCCACACAGGTTCGCGGTCAACAGTAGTTCACTTTCTGTCGGACAGGGGGGGGATCAGCTGAGTTGCATTTGACCTATCTGCATGAGTCCACTGAGTAGAGTACCTGATAGAGTTAGATAGAGGTGTCGTATAGAGCCTGTCTGGTATTGCTCAGTGTGTGTGTGGGTGTGTGGGTGTGTGTGTTTGTGTGTGTGTGTGGGCCTTGATGTCCAAAAACAGGGTCTTTCTCTCACAGCACAAATCACACACACACACACACATATTTTATACAAACTTGTGTCCACGCATATGTGCTTTGAAGGCACACGTTATATGTCGAAGGTCAGGCCTTGTTCGGGAACACACACCACACTGAGTTTGGCAGGAAGACAGGTCAGGTGTCTGTGGCGGTGGAAGCAGTCTGGATACATGGATTCTCATGTCGAATCTAACACGGGCAACGCGCCCTCTAAAATTTCTGTGTGGCATGAACAATGCCTCTGGAAGATTCAATACTCATCTAGCATGTGGGGTTTCAAATAGGGTGTGTGGATATATAGCAGTCACTCTGGGTAAGTAAACCAAACTTCATTTCCCAGCAGCCCTGTGTGTCCTGGCCAATAGGTAAGACTGACTGGTTTTGTTGAGAGCCGTCCTTTAATTCTCTGTTTCCAGTGATACTCCGCTGGCAGCCCGAGCTCAAACATGGGACTCTGTTTCTCTCTACAGTAAGTCACTTTGGATCAAAGCATCTGCTAGTTAGAGGACAATATTTTGGGGGGATTTGGCAGCTTTGGCGCAGTTCTCTGAGTCTTAACAGCAATTATTTCCACATGACTTTCAACATTCCCCTTCGGGGGGCAGTTTACAGAGGAAGAAAAGGGGTGTGTGTGTGTGTGTGTGTGTGTGTGTGTGTGTGTGTGTGTGTGTGTGTGTGTGTGTGTGTGATGCTGCAAGCTGTGGTGCAGCTCTCCCGGTCAAACAGCAGATGGCACTGAGGCACAGCTCTCAAGTTAACTCTTTGAGAGTGTGTGGGTGGGTTTTGGGGGGGCAGTTGCAGTGTGCCACAACAGGCATCTCTACGCCTGGAGATATCAATTCAACCGAGGTTACGCCTACACCAGCCAATCAGAAGGCAAGATGAGGTAGTCCCTGCATTGTCTTGAACTACAGGAGTGCCTGCGGTTGGTTGGATCTTGATGCCTGCAGGGTAAATGTGGGGAGTTAGCTGCCCTTTTTGAGCAAAATCAGAATTGGGGCAGTGTAGTGTCTCAGTTTCTAACGTGTGGATGGGTGTAGGAGGAAGGTGGGGCATGGTGGGTAGAATCGGTGTGGGTGTCAGGGTGTAAATTATCATATGGCTCTGTCTGTGGAGATTAGGCAGCTCCGTCTCTAGCTGGCCTCCTCTATGAGCCGAGCCAAGGTGTCTCTGAGCTCCGTCAGCTCAAAGATCTTGCCGTCCAGCAGCTCCAGCAGCGTCCGCAGGCTCTTCCTGAAATTTTCCTGCTCCTCCTGGTTCTCCTCCAGCCGCTGCTCGGCCCCCTGCAGCTGCTCCTCCAGCACCCGACTGCGCAGCTCCGTCTCCTGGAAAAGGAGACACGGCGTTGTTGGCAGGTTTGTGTCGTTAGGAGGTAAATAATGACAGAGGACGTGCTGATACTTTGGGGAACAGCTATATATGTAATACGTCTTTGTATCACTCACCTCGAGTTTCTGGGTAAGGGTGTCTCTCTGCTCCATCAGGTCATTCATGTTTTCCAATTCCTCTTTCAACTTTTCCATTTCCTGGAGGTCATAAAAACAGATTAAAAGGCTGTGTAGCATGAATGTAGGGTGTTGTTGCATGGGCCAATCACACACACGTGCACACCCACCTCTTCTTTATCCCTTAGTGTATTCTCCAGTTCCTCTATGGTTTGGTTGAGTTCAGTCTTCTGGGATTTGATCACTGGGGTTTGGAGGCTCTGGCACTCGAGCTCCGTCACCTAAAAGGACCAGATGGAGATCACAATTTAGATTTACGGAGAGAGATGGACACAACAGAATCATGACCTATCTTTAATTTCCAGACTACTCTTCTTTACCCTCCCTCGTGCCAACAATCATCTCCCCTCTCTGTTTTTTCTCCCATCCTCTCATCTCGACTTCACACCATCCCTTCCGAATGATCCCCCCCTATTTGATTTGATTCAATTAATCACACATGAAAACAAGCAAGCATTTCTGTGCCCCATCCCTCACCCGTTTGTGTAGTCTCTCGGCCTCCTCCTGGTAGGCAGCCAGTTGCTGTTTCCACTGTTTGACGTTGGCTGTGGACTCCAGCAGAGCTGCCGTTAGCTTGGCATTGTTCCCCTTTAGTGCCTCCAGCTCAGCCTCCCAGTGTTTTGTCATGGCAGGGCTGCAGAAAATAGGGATGTTCATACTGTCAGTTTACCAAAACAGCAGCGACATATGATGATACATGCTCATGTTTTCATGCTATGGATATAAGATGAGTAAATCTGAAAACACATGATGACTGGTTCTGGAAAATCAAGTTGTGAATGTTATTTTTTTTTTACATCATATCAGAACCGTTATTGTTTGTAGGCATCCATCCATCCATCCATCCATCCATCCATCCATCCATCCATCCATCCATGATTATGAGACAACGGGCCCCACCCCTCCGTCATAGGATCAAGACAACCAGTCTGAAAGAGTCTCTTCCTCGTGGTTTTGCGTTTCTTTGTCGGCATTTTGAGTCTCTTAGTGGATGTTTTCAGTCTCTTTGTGGTCATTTTGCATCTATTTGTAGTCATTTTGTGTCTATTTGTGGTTATTGTGAGTCTCTAAGTGGATCTTTTGAGTCTCTTGGTGGTCATTTTGTGTCTCTTAGTGGATGTCTTCAGTCTCTTTGTGGTCATTTTGTGTCTCTTAGTGGATGTTTTCAGTCTCTTGGTGGTCCTTTGAGTCTCTTTGTGGTCGTTTTGAGTCTTTTTGTAGTCATTTTGAGTTTCTTAGTGGTTATTTTGAGTCAGGTGAGGCCCAAGGCTCCACAACCTCTTGGGCCACTGGGCTTGTGCTGGTGGGGTCCATTCAAAAATCCATCCATCCATCATCTTTGCTTTGCACCAGCGCAGAAAGCTGACAAAGGCTGCAGCGGGCACTCAAGTTGGAGGTTGGCATTTCCTGACCTGTAGCTGTGAAAGCAGCTGTCTGCCACATGAGTTGTAATCTGAGATTATATCCTCAGACTGGCTGGAGCCTAATCTGGTCCAGCTACTCACAGATGAGAAGATGAAACGAGAGATAAGGGGAGAAGTGATTGAATGTGATTGAATTGCACTATGGAGAGGCATAGCTGGTGGGAAAAATACTTGCATATGGTCTGGGTAGTCGATAGTTGAGAGTTGAAGTGTAATATTAGATATATGTATAAACTCAACTTTCTGGAGGGAAAATGCTTCCGCTGTGCATCATCCCCCCTGTTAGATGTGAGCACTGCAGGCATTCATTTAAGCTTTACATAATGCCCACTCCCGGTCTCTCACATAATGTCTGACTATGGCGGGAGAATGTATGCGAGACCTAAACGTTGTCGAGTACCGACATCGAGTCAGGTATCTTTGAAAAGGAGCTCCTACTCCCACGTACTTCACAGTGATTCCTCACAGCGGTGGAAACCGATAGAAAGACATAAAAGGAAGCTTAGCTTGCTGAAGGAGTGATAAGGGTCTGTGTATGACCCATAACAACGTTGTTTTCTGTTTTGTTCCACCCCCTCACTGACACACACACACACACACATATACGCTCACACTGCAGCAGTACTCCACTATGCCATAACACCCACTCTGTAAAGTGTAAAAGAGAGAAAACCCAGATCTAATTCACGCAGGACTCCCACGGCGCCTTCGCTTCTTACACAACAGCCACCCCCTCTGTGAGTGCAAGTGTGCCTGCGTGTGTGACGCATAGGAGGGAGACGACACTTCATCCTACACATACACATATTAGCTGACACACAACCACTCACACACACATGGAGCGATGCTGTCACCAAGGCACACACAGCCCCGCCAATGTATAAACCCCACACACCAGCTCGCAGAGCAGGAGAGCAGGCGAGACGTCAAGATGTGAAGATGGAGACAGACGGAGAGAGCAAGGGAGAGCGATGGAGGGAGAATTAGAGGAGAGAAAAGAGTGCAAGATGTTTTGACACTGGTGTTCATCTTCATTAAACGAGTCTGGCTGAAAGGTCTCGGGGGGGCACCTGAGCACAATTCTGGCTGAGGACAGCAGAGCAGAGCTGAAGGTGTGCGAGACACACGGAGGGTAAGTTAGCTGCTGTATCAATGAACTGCTGATTGTAAAGATGTTGTGATTATTTATACAATGTGAATGCCTTATCATGAGGATTTTATTAGCTAATTCTATTTTCCAGTTGCAGATCATTATGTAATTTTGTTATAATTCCACTTATAGTCACGCAAGAACTAATTGTGATGTCAAACTGAAGAGGCAATTATTTCCTGTTTGTATCAGTTTGAAATTGTTAGGCAAATTTGCACTGTTTTTTAATACATTTAATTAAAAAAAATTAAAGATCACAGACTAAACTTCTATACCTGGTAGAGAAGATTGCATCAATGTTGTTTATTTTTTATCTGTTTTTATCTGTTTTATGTGAACAATAATCTGCCAATTACAACAGATTTGTGGGATGTCAGGTTATTTTTTTATAATTTTATATAATTTTTTTAATTGGTTTTAAATATATATTTTAGTTTTTTTTTTAATTGAATTCTGAATGTTTTATGAGGTTTTAACATGACCTGTACACACTGCCAAAACACCATGACTCTTGAATAAAACATCAACCCTCTGTTTTGTGTTTTACTACTTCACATTGTTAAGTATAATTCTCCTCCCAGGCTCAATAAAGCTACCAAACACAAAACATAAACTTGAAGGTGTCTCTACAGCCCTCTTGCGTCCTGACCGCTGTGCGTTGTCAGGTAGGTTCTTCCTCCTCACAGAGCACTTCAAGAAGCAGGGAGCCAGAGCGGTTGCCATGGCAGCACTAAAGGAACGGAGGCGCTCGTGGCACCCTGACGTATGCCATCGGCACCGTTCACACAAGCCTACCACAAACCCACCGACAGACACCTACATCCTCCGACACCAGAAGACCATTCACATGCAGCCAAGGCAGTCCCAACCAAAGGTCTTCCAATATTCAGAAAACCATTCAAAACCCCTCCACTGCAGACCTGCCAAACACGCCTACATCCTGCGATATAAAAAAACCCTCTCAAAGCCCTGCATACAGCTGCATCTCATCCTCCTCTCTTCCTCTGCCCTATGCACCCACACAAACCTGCCTACACAGCCCCGCTAAGCAACAGCGTGGGGTATATGTTATGGAGATAAGTCATGATCTCATTCCAGACACATGGCAGAGAGACGAACGAAGACCATCATAGAGGTCTGGTGCAAAAAGACAGCAAACACTTGTGCGTTTCTATACGTGGGTCTGAACCCCTCATGAAGTAATACACACATAAACACTACAAACATTTTTATTCTTTTCTTTTGGCTATTAAATAAACTATAAGCTTATACACCGTTACACAAATTAACAGAAAATAATGTTTTAACACCAGCTTGAGGCAAATGAGAGGCTGATGGAGCTACTGTAAACGATGATAGACATGTGAGATGATGCACATGTACGGAAGATATTAAATCGAAGGACTATGAATCATAGAGAGAACAGAAAAAGAGAGGGTTATGTGATAAAATATTTGGACGGTCCTAGCGTCAACCCTCTGTGCATATGCCTCTGAGAAAATGTGAGACTGAGGTTTGCTTGTTACGTCCACGCTTGCCATCGTGAATGCCGAGAGTCGACCCGGTCTCCCACGCATGCATCATTAATAGACACATCAGCAGCAAGGCTGCAGCAGGCAGTGGGTGTCCTCTCTACATTCTGCTCTCACTGCACACTCAGATCTGTGTAGCCTCATAGAGTTCATGATGTAGCGGTAGGGATTTCTAAGCATTCGCACTTGAGCTTGTCACAGCTTTACAGACTTTAACACGCTAATAAAAATCTCTTAAGATCTCTACAATGATATTTAAATATTTTAAAATGTTTTGCGCCTCCCCTCAGACACCCACATTTAAGCAAAAAAAGAATGATAATACATTAAGCGATTGATTGATATCTTTAATTAATAAGAATCGCAGCCAGAGAAATAATGAAATATGTGGCAGAAGATTACAGAGATTTTACAAATGAAAAGACCCGTGTGTACAGTTGACTAAAGGTGACAGGAGATAATAGGGACATTTCCTCTCCTGAGAAAAAATACACTTCACTCACTCAAAGGATGCATCGCCCATGCCCTCCTGTTCAGTTTATTTGTTGTAGTGAGTGTGTGTGTTTGTGCAGTTGGTGGATGTTTAGGTATCAGTGACTCATGCACAGACTTTATACAATACACCTCTCTCTCTTCCCAGATTCTGACACTCTGTGTGTCTGTCTGTCTTGCTCTTTCTCTGCCTCCCACTACCCACAGCATGTTATATAACTCTTACATAAACGCTTCGTCGACACCTTTTTGGTGAACCTCACAGCCACACCTCTCCAGAAAGCCATTATACAAATCAAACACATTTACATGGAACTTTGACCTCTTTATCTTACACAATCTGCTGTATAGCAACCAGTATTGATAATCACAAGCAACATGAATTATCCATTTCAATATTCAGTCTGCTGACAGGACACAAAAACAGCAGGAATGTATACAGTGTAACAGTAGTGCTGCATGCATAGAAGTGACACCGTCACATACTCCGTAATGCACCAAACAACATAAAAGTCAAAAGAGTTGCATTTAAAAGGATATTATTGCATTGCAGGGGGCAAACATATGACTATAAATATGTGTGAGTTTCTTCACCAAGCATGCTCAGATTGGATAAATAATAATTCCTCATTCCTGAGAAACACTTAAACATCTCTTGCTGGTCCATGTGAAGTGACAGCGTGCGAGTAAGAACGTCACTGATATGATTCATTGCACCAATATTCCTCCTGACAGGAGCGACGGCGTGCTGTTTTACCTTATTTATTAGCAGTTAGTAAACAGGCAGAGCACCATGGTTTGTAAAGGAGACCCTCCCTGTTGCTGACCTACAATCAGGCTCTTATTTTTCATAAAGTTTGTGCCTGAACATTTTTTTGCGTAGATGTCGCAGTAGTCAGGACTTGTAATGACATCCCTATCAGAAAGAGCAGACCCGACAAGTCTTATACTGCTCCCTAGAGAGGAAAAACACGAGAGAGCAGCAGTGAATAGAGGGAGTTCACCACCATGCTGACATGCAACATATATTGGTGCACGCAGACGAAAAGAAAGACACAGAAGAAGAGAGGTGTATACGTCTGAGCCTCAGACAAACAAAAAACAGAGAAAGAAATCATAATAACAAATCTATTTTAGTATTGTTTGTGTGTAATTTGTGTGCCTGTGACAGTGAGTGTATACGGTCAGACTGTTACGTGTGTACTGTAGTAAACATGACAACACGGAACAGTGAACACATCACGATGTGGGCGTACCTGTGTGCGAAGGCCAGTGCGTTCTGAGATGGCTCTGGACGGGGGTCTGAGTTGGGAGTTGTGTCACAGATGTCATCTGTGCCGTTGATGCTTTCCATTGGCGGAGTCACAGGGGTCAAAGGTGACGAGAGCTCGCCTCCTGGAGACTCCTACGTGTAAACAAAGTTGTTCAGCTGTTACTGCCAGTAAGACATCAAATAATCAATCAAACACTATTGAATTATTTGAATAGTTTTATTCTTCTTCACGCTGTCAGTCATGATTAGATGAGGCACGATACAATTGTGAAATCATTTTAAAAGCTCAACAATTTGCTTGTCAAATTTAGACATTTGTGACATTTTCCTATAAATAAATATCTGTATGATACTCTCTAATGTCAATAATTTAAAAGTAATGATTAAACCTATAGTGAGGGCACAAAAGCTTTTACATCTGCTACATTTTTAGCTCTTAATGGTGTCTGGTTGCTTTTTCTGGAGACACAGCCTGAAGCGACAGGAAATGGTGCGCTTAACATTACCAAAAACAGAAACAGTGATTTGTTTAGATTAAATAAAGAAGAACTGGGTAGTAGTTAGCATGGGTTAAGATAGAGCACCACTTTAGGGCTGCAACTAACATCTATTTTCATTAATAATTAAACTGTCATTTTTTTTTTACGATTAAACCTTGTTACCCTAGAAATTTCAGCACCAGAGCACCAAGGTCACGTCTTCAAATGTCTTGTTTTGTCAGACCAACAGTTCAAAACCCAAAGAGGATTAATTGACAATAATTAGAAAACAGATAAAAGCAGCAAATCATCTTTGAGAAGCAGGAACCAGTGACAGTTTGGCACTTTCTTCCTTGATAAATGACTTAATTATCAAAATTGTTTTCAATTAATTTTCTGTAAATTGACTAATTGTTTAATCAACTAATCATTTCATAACATTTATAGAAAAGTACTTATAATGAATAACTACAGCATAATTACCTTATAAAATGTGTAGTAATTACCTTGAGTGATCTTAACAACCTCTTATTACCAGAGATGGCAACAAGATAAAAAGGAGAATCTCATACATTAATATTGGATCATCCTCCTCCTCCTCCTCTAAGGAGTTGACATGAGAAATGATAGAGGTGTGTTTTTAAGGGTGGAGGTGATGGTGCTGCCTCTCACACTCATAAAGCTCTTGCTGTAGCGCTGAAAAATTTGAGCATCTTAGTGAGCAGTTCCACATGCCTATAGGCCATTAAATAGCTTACTATAGCACTGGGAAATTGTAGAATTACAGATTAATGCTTATCTTTATATCCCATACAACCACAGAATTATACGAGAGACAAATCATTTAGCTGCTGCTCGTACATAAAACAAAGCTATTAAGACTCAGGGCTTGGGCACAATACAGTAGCACAATGACACTGCCTGTATGTCTCCAATGGACAAGAAGGAAGTGAGAGATAAGAGGAAGATTATAGCGTTACATTTTGCGCTCCACATTCATTAGTATACCATTTAATATCTGTTCATGATGCACATCCACTGGGGTCTGGCCTGTTGGGACCAGCATATGGCATTTAGCTCTGTGTTTTCTCATCTTGCTTTTAGCGGAATAATTCCCCTCTCATGTTTTCTAGTTTGTTTAGAGGAGAGAAAATAAGAGGATCTGGAGGTTAGAAAGAGAGCCAGCAGGCATGTGGGTGAAACGGTGACTTTCAGTAGTGAGACAGCTTGAGCAGAGCACTGCAGGCTTGTAGCAGAAAGGCCGCGGCCTTTACAGTAACAGTTTCACCACCATAGTGTGTTGGTGGTGGCCAGCGCACATGTAGCCTTCAACCCCTGATGAGAGCGAAGCTGTCCACTTGGCTTCATTAAAAAACATCCTCCCATGGGAAACACAAGGTTGTAGCATTTTTAGCCCATGTGGGCCGCAGCATTAATAGTACAAGTAATAGAGTGCAGTACAGCGGGGGGCTGCTCCCCTAGCCTCCGTAATGAACAGACGAGGACATGAAGCCTGTTAACAGCCTTTAGATTACAGAACAGATTTCTCTGGGGATTCTCCTCTGAAACAAGCTCATTTTCTCCGAGATGCAGTTACACATGCCCTAAAACACTCTAGAGATCCCACGCAAACAAATACCTAACATACAGGCTAATTATGCTCCCCAATTTATGGTGAGCCCACAGACAGCTTTGTCTTTTTCTTTTAATGTATAGGGTGGATACGTACGGATAAAATGTACCACATTTCATGTATGTTAGGACTGTTTCTTAACCTCAGTGTCAGAACCTCCCCATGCAGCAGTGGAAGGTAACTTAATACATTTACTCATGTACTGCACTATAGTTTTGAGATACTTTCTAAAATTTTCTTTAGATTTTATAATACTTCATACTTTTCAGAAGACAATATTGTGCTTTTTACTCCACTACATTTATTTGACAGATATAATTACTGGTTACTCTTTGGCTTAATAGTTTATATTTAAAAAAGATATGATTAACTTATAAAATATAATACATTTTTATAGATTAAATTAGTGATTTCTTTTTGGCTTGTGAACCCTTACAAGAAAGCAGTGTCTGGTTGGGCCCCCTTTTAACGTTTCAGATGTCTATGAGTTGTTAGCAGTTCCACCAAAGAGACATTTCCGCTCTAAACTTCTCAGATGATTTTATTTAAATTAAACTTTTCTTTTAATAATACGTCTGTACTGTTACTTTAGTATGATTTTGAATATAGAACTGGTACTTGTAGTGGAGTATTTTTACATTAATGTATTGTAGAGCTGCAACAATTGATCAGTTAGTTGTCAACTATTGAATTAATCGTCAACTATTTTGATAATAAATTAATCGATTTGAGTGATTTTTTAAGAAAAAAAAAAATTCTCTGATTCCAGCTTCTTAAATTTGAGTATTTTCTGGTTTCTTTACTCCTCTATGACAGTAAACTGAATATCTTTGAGTTGTGGACAAAACAACACATTTCAGGATGTCATCTTGGGCTTTGGGAAACCCTGATTGACATTTTTCACCATTTTCTGACAGTTTTTAGACTAAATAACTAATCATTTAATCGAGAAAATAATTGACAGATTAATTGACAATGAAAATAATTGTTAGTTGCAGCCCTAACATATCGGTACTTGGTATTGATACTTAAGTAAAGGGTCTGAATACTTCTCCCGCCATTAGCATTAGCAACATTTTCTCCTTATGACTCCTGATATGTATTTTTGTATCTATTTTCTATCAAATTCTTTCTTATTTTCTGCATTTGCCTCTATGCCTCCTCTGATAATTAATCAAACTAAATAACACCAAAGGGAAAAAAAAACATTATGTGGTTGACCTGTTCACCAGCTGTTCATTACACACAAAATTCCTGTGACAGGAGGTCATGGGCTGGCGGGGGGGGTCGGTCAGGACAGTGTTTACTGAACGTACCTGAGAGGGAGACGTGGCCATGTCCATCTTTTCTTGACTCTTCTCTTTAGCGAGCCGCGCTGCTTCTTTATACTCCGCAAACTTCTCTGCAAACTGGACACAGAGGACAGCCATCAGTACGGACTGTTATTCATACAATACTAATCTGTTCAGAAAAGCCATATGCACACACACACACACACACACACACACAGATCAGTGTGTAATAGGTCAGCCGTGAAGCCAGGGGAAGGATAGGGAGAAGTTGTTGCCAATGACGACCCACAGTTGAACTTAGAAAAGAAGGCCCTTACCCATAATGCCTCAGCAGAAACATGAGCTAACTAGGTCAACGTTAGTAACCTCTCTATCACAGACATATACACACGCACACACACAGAACAAAGTAGACTGTGCCATTGTGTTTTCCTCGCTGACTTTTTGTCTGTAATCACAAGTTGTCGGTGGCTGAAGTTGATCTCCGGGGTTATTTTAGTCAGCAAAGATACATTCAGCGAGCCTGAAGCAGTAAGGGGAGCTCAGCTGAGGTGCTTTGAACAGATATAAACAACCTGGCACATATACACATACAAGCACATATCCCTACCGTCCCTTTAGGGTGTGGCTCATCACCGACACTACTCCCACAGTGTTACAGAGTAATTTAGTACATACAGTACTGCAGAGGGCTGAGTGGCGAGGAAATCAAATTGACAACGCTGCTGGAGTCGGTCTTGTGTCTGCCATTAGTGGAGTTGTTGCAATAAGTAACTCAATCATTTCACTTCAGTGCAATATAATAGTTCTGGTACAGTGATCTAAATGCAGTCGTTCTCAGTGTAAGTGCTTCAGGAGTGTTGGCACTGCAGTTATCAGAGAGGTGAATCGGATTTTTTCAACTTTAGACCGCATAAAATACTTCTAATTGGCTGTTAAAACTGCATATTGATACACCTCAGACATAGTTCCTCTCAACAGTGTAATAACCACTGTTAATCAGTCAATATAACATGCTCTACATTTGAAGACATATTTTAAAATTGATAATTTTTTCTTTTGTTTTGTTCTCTCTGATTTGCGGCAATGATGTAAGCTTGATAATGAACTGAACTTTAAATATAGTTTACCTTTATATGTTACTGTACGTTTTATTTCTTTACACAGTCTAAGATTAAGATGTGTTCTGGGAGATAGACCTGAGAACAAATTATACACTGTATGTACAGTACAACAATCACAACAAGACAATCCAGTGACACAAGGCAATCGTCACATTCAAAGAATAGGAAAATGATGGACTTGGTGGATACAAAGAGTCGATTACTATTCATTATTGGTTACTTATTTATTTACCTGGGGAAGAAGACCTAAGTCTGCCGTATAGTCACATAATTAGACAGATTTGCACCTGGCCCACTAAGCAGAGATCAGCTGGTAACAAAATGCGATGTATGGAACCTTTACTTCTTGCAGGGGTACTCCATTAATTTAGTATCGCATTTTCATAAAGTTTGGGGCCTTGTAAAACACAGATTTTAAAAAGGAATGGTCAAAATCGAGTCAGCAGAAGCAAAGACACTCTGACTTTTGGTCCATAATTTGAGTCATGCCCCAAAAACCGACGACCCTGGTGACATGATCAGGGTTATTTGTGGCTCCCTACAGCGACAGAAGACATTATACAACTATTTTCACAGGTCATACTTTTCATGACAAATAAACTAAACTAAACCGATGTAAAGAGTGCCCATTTAAACTTTGAAGCACCCACCACTGGGTCCATCTTTGGGCTGCCGAAAATTTTCCAGAATTTTCCACTTATTAAACACAAGTGTTACAAGGGGGGAAATGAAAGGAAAGGGGAGTTTAAGATACAGGACATCAGAGGACGTGTTTATACTGCTGGTTGTAATGAGTGTGTGTGTGTGTGTGTGTGTGTGTGTGTGTGTGTGTGTGTGTGTGTGTGTGTTGTTCTGACAGTGGAGATGCTGTGAGCCTCCCCGGTTCACGACAGAGCTTAATCATACTGCAGAGGAGAGAAACCACCCCCATACTCACACACACACACAGATATACATAACTTTCATAAACATGCACAGAAAAAAAGCCTCATTAGGGCTAACTGACAAGCAGATCCTACACTTTGAAAGAAGCTATAGCAACTAGAGTAAAAGGAAAGCTGAAATGCCATCCTCTCTCAGGACAGACTCGGGGGGAAGAAGAACACCCCGTGATTGATGCTGAAAGGTATATAGTAGATGTGGTTTGTGTGTGTGTGTGTGTGTGTGTGTGTGTGTGTGGGGGTGAGTGATTGGATGGGGGTGGTACCTTGGCTAGATGATGCTCAGTGGAGAATCCCAGGCCGTAGACTGTGTTAGCTCGACTGTCCGCCCACTGGCCAAACTTCTGTGAGGTCTTTGTGAACGTCATGTTGGGACTTATGGTGCTGTTGATTATTGCCTGCAGGACAGAGGAAACCCACTTAATACATATTAAATTAACTTTATTACTGCAGAGTGTTTAATATGGGTATGTGTGTATTATAGAGAGAGAGAGAGAGAACCAGATGAAGAGGCAAGGAGAATTTAAACCCAAGTAAGTGCTTTTTGTATGTCTGAATGAAGATTATTCACACCACAAATCAGGACTACAGATGAAAATATCAATGAAACATTATTGAACACACAATTTACACATTTAAAAGCTCAGGTGCATCTCTACTTTATCTTTCTGTAACTGTTGGTATTAGTGCCTCGATCGTGAGGACTCTCCAAACAGTATTGCAGCGGTGCCAAAACAATCAGACAATTAATCCATTAGTCGATTGATAGAAAATGTATCGTCTACAATTCTGATAATCAAGTTATCATTTCTGATATTTATCAAGCAACATTCTTGCTTCCAGCTTGTCAAATGTGAGGATTTGCTGCTTTTCTCTGTTTTATATCATTGTAAACTGAATATATTTGGTTGAACAATGTCTTTTAATCACCTGGAGCCTCTGGGTAATTCTGGGTAATTAGCCTTCTTCTACAAATTTCTGACACTTTGTAGATAAACTGACTTATCAATTAATTAAAAAAAATAAAGAAATAACTGATCATAGTTGCAGCTCTATACTTCATCTGAACAAATAGTACCGTTTGTGTGTGTGTGTGTGTGTGTGTGTGTGTGTGTGTGTGTGTGTGTGTGTGTGTGTGTGTGTGTGTGTGTGTGTGAGAGAGAGAGAGAGAGAGAGAGAGAGACAGGGGAAGCCTGAGAGAACAGTATAAAGCTTCCGGTCTGCAGCAGCGCAGGCTCACATCCACCAACACAATAAAATCCATGCTTGGAAAGCTAACAGAGAGCTGCTGAGTTTGACTTTACCATGGCTTCAGACGAGCAATACGCAATACACAAACATGAGCATATACATGTGTATGCACACATATATAGAGAGGCAGAGCGGCAGATAGAAAAATCTGATGGGGAGAAACTAGGAAATGAGGTGGTGGTCATAGAAAATGTAAAACACTGAATCTGAAAGTTGATGAACGCTGAAATACTGAGAGCTTGAAGTTAAAGGGTAAGTCTGGCAATATTCTATATTTTCCTTATTCTCAACAAAACCTATGAAAAGACCAAAACTGACAATGTACTGATCCTACTAGAAAGTATTGCCTGTGTATCCACTGTATAGTTTATTCCTCTGTGCCATAGACCTGTACTGTTGTACAAAAACTATTAAAAACACACCAGTGAGCCACACTGCTGTGCTGACTGACAAGTTGCTTCATAAAGATAAACTTGGCCTTCCCAAATGAATCGTACCGCCCAAATTGGGTAGTGTAGATTATTTTGAGTCAATCCCTCATACACCGTCCTGCTGCCGTAAATACGTACTAGCGCACCAAATCCGCTGGTGAAAATAGTCCCCAACAAATGCACTATTTCCTCCTGTTTGAGTAACATTTGCTAAAAACTACAGTGCCCAGCTGTTTTATAAGATGAATGAGCCTTTAAAAAAAAAAGTATATATAGATGTGTATATATATATAGATGTATATATATATACTGTATATATATATTCATATTCATGACTGGCGTCTAAAGGTTTACATCTTCAGTAGGAACCAACTTTATTTTTTTTCCCTTGTCATTAGATTTGTTGACAATATATATCTTTTAATTTACATGAGCTAAAATAGAAGCCTGCTTCTAGATCTTATATAACCCAACCTCTCTTGTTAAATAACACTAATGGAGAACAAATTAATGTCTGATCAATTAGCAGTGTTGTGTAATGGTTGGCATTCTGGTTGGCATCAATACATAATGATGAGTTTGGGAGGGGTTAGCAGTCAGTTACACAATAGTTGAATTTAGTGATCAACTTTCTATTGAGAGCTGTGTGATATGAGATGGCTGCTCAATTGACCATCAGAAAATAGTTCACACACACACTTGGTGATCACTGAATGCAAACTCTGCAACCCTGCTTTGCTCCCGTCGGTCTCGATCACCTGGCTTCACACTTTTCTGTCTTCGCCGCTCTAGTTATTTCTTCCGCCACCCATTCTTCTCACTCTGTCATCTGTTTCTCTCATTTAACTTCACCCCTCCTCTCTCCATAACTGGCGGGGAGTGTGCATGTGTGCGACTGCTCCGTCCCTATAAATCATCACCATGCCCAGCCGAAATATCCCTCCCGGATCTCTAACAAGAATATCCTGAGATATAAAGTGTAGACAGACACACACACACAGACCTGCACACACAAATACAGTAGTTGCATGCCTACACACGATGAAACATGAGCTGTCAGTCTTGAGACGGGTTGCAACGCTGAGCTCTTTTAAGATGTGTTTGCACATTCGATTCCAGCGCAGAGCTTATTAACATCATTAACACTCAGTAGATTACAGTGCCACTAAAATCTACTGGAAGGCTGTTTGACATCTCAATAAAACATGTCAGTCAGAAATTAAAAATAACAATGGGTGAAGTAGGGGATGTGTAATGAAATCTGTGTTCTGTGTGTAAGGTGTACAGTAAGAATCGGGATCAACTGCTCACCTTGGTGCCATCCAGGCTGATGATGCGGTAGACGTTGCGCGTGCTGTCGTAGAAGTAGGAGACAGTGACGGCGTGCTTGCTGGTGGGCAGCCAGTTCTTCTTGGTGTTCGGGTCAATCTGGAAGACGTGTGCCCTCGTGCTGTAGATGGGCTGCTCCCTGAAGGGGACGAAGAAGAAGTGGTGAACCTCTTTGTGCCGCAACACCAACGTCTCACCGTACCCACCGCCAGCACCGCAACTCCTATTGCCCACGGGGGAGTCAGATCGCCCTGGCAACCGAATTACCAACTCACCATCCTCCATAGTTACACCATAGAAAGAGAGGCTGTCAAAGGACTACTACATAACACTTATTGTCTTGCGGATAACAAGAAAACTGAGTCGTCAAACTACAGCAGAGTTCCCGCGTACACCTCGAGTCTACACTACCGCTCATAGATTATCGCTCTACTTGTAAACCAATACACTAAATGCATGTAGCTATACAACCGAAAACGCTCCCTGTCTTTCAATCTGTGTAAGCCAGCGCCGTCTCTCTCTGCTCCGATATGGAAATGCCTGCAGCACTGAGCGAGGGTCACACAAGGGAGCACAGAAGGGGAAAGGAGAGGGTTTAAGGCTAAATATAGACAGTAGGCCACGGTTAACTAGCAAAGACACACCCCACAGAGCTGCAGTTTCCACACAGACACACGTAATGCATGTGCATACATAAACATGCACACACTATGACAGAAAATCATAAATCTTTATTTATGTCTGATGTGGATTTATGCCTCTGTAGCTTAGATCAGTAGATGATCAAAAGTCCATGACGGGCTCAGTTTAAGATGAATTAATTCCTTATTGACCCCTGTATGACACTCAAACCATAGTTAGGATTCACCTATTATTAATGTTGGGGATTATATAAGGGTCATCTTTGTTTTTTGACCATCCATTCATCTGTCACTCATGCGCCACTTTCACCCTTCGTCCATTTATCCCTCACTCCTCGGTTTGCGCTTACCATGCCCTCATATATTCCAGCATTGTTGGAGCTTCTTGGGTAATATCTACAGTCAGTACACACACACACACTCAAAGCGCAGGGTGCAGAGGGAGATATTCTGGGCTGGCAGTGCTGGCAGAGCAGGAGATAGAGAAGTGCTTACACTGCACTGAGGGGGTGATGGGGGACATCAAAGGCTTGCTGTATAAATGAATATTAAAATTCAGCAGCAGCACCCCTCCTGTGTGTGATTAGCCAAGACTGGGAAAGAAAGAAAAACATGGAGACAGGGAGAGGGAGAGAGGGAAGTTAGACAGGAAGAGAAAAGAGAATGATGGGGAATGTGGAGAGTATGGGGAAGTCAGAGAGTGAATCTGGGATGATTAATGCCGCTTCACAAAGCTGCTTGTGGAGTGCTGCGCGCGAATTATCATAATCATCGACAGCAGTGTAAGTGGCGGAACTGTGAGTCATTTCAACTCTCTCCCAGCACACATCACACGACGACGGCCTGTCCGTATGATCCGCGCAATAGCCGCTTGGCAACTGGCGTCGTTTTTCATTGCATAATTTGATGGAGCTGTGGCAGAATTTTGTGCTTCTTGTTGCTTGATTGTGCTTGTAACAAACACAGCAACGTTCTTGTGCTTTGATTTTTACATGAACGCCTGTGCCAAAGAGTTTTGTTCCAAAAACGACACCCACCAGTTGTTAAAAAAAAGCAATACTTCTCCTACAAGCGAACTTTAAAAGACAGCACAATAAATGATGGAACGGGATTCAAGTTGAATGCTGCTTTCTTACAAAATATATCGAATTTCTATATACATTTTCCTTCCTCAAAGGCATTCATATCCATAACACAAAAGGCATCAGGCTCATCATACATGCTTCTACTACACAGTGATTCTGCTCTGAGCCAATAGCCTGTCAGGGTTACCGGTTGATTGAATGGAGGTCAATTCAGAATGCGTTGATCCTCTACTAGCGATGAACTCCGGCAGTAGCATGTAGACTGCATGGCAGCTACACAGATTTAGCAACAGATGCTGTCTATCTTCCATCAGTGCAGGGAGGAAGTACAGAGTGTGAACGTGAGAACAAAAGCTGCACATCCCACTGTATGAGGGGGAACATGCATGGTCATCGAGGGGGGTTAATTTCAGTGGGATGTGAATGAGTGGTGAGGGAAAAAGTGTGGAGGAGAAAGGAAAAACACAAGGAGGAGAAGGAGGTGGTGTTTAGCATGCAGAGTGTACTGCGTGACACAAGGGCAGGTGATGGAACGTGAATGTTAAAACAGAGAGAGAAGGCAGGCAGAATGAGAGAGGGAGGGAGAGTGATGAAGCGAGAGAAGAAGGGAGGGATGAGGAGAACGTGGAGGAGGTGATGAATGTAGGAGAGGAGAGTGCGCTGACAAGAAGATAAAGGAAGTGGGAAGCTCTAAACTGCTACACAGTGTGGTATAAACAATTACGTGAACTATGGCTGCTCTGAACTTTCAGGAACCCAATAAGAGTTTTTAAGGGGGAAATCATGGTAAATTGTCAAATAGCTACATGAGTAAGTTGTGTGCATGAGACACTTTTGCTAGTTTTGATTTTAGGGTTTTGAGATAATGTCTCCACCCCAGTACAATGGAGGTGAATGAAAAATACATCCCAAAAAATAATTCAACAGCAACATATTTTGCCAGAAACAATGGTTGCGTCTGAAATTCCAATCATCATTTTGGTCACATGAGGTTGGCACGGGTTACCGTGGTTACACGTCTCCAACCGGCCAGGAGGCTCTCAGGAAGTGACGATGTAAATTACTGCTCAGTGCGTCTGAAAAGATACACACTACTGTTTATTCACACAAAAGTATGTTGAACGGTAGTATACATATTGGGTATGTAGTGTGCACAGTATGTGATTTCGGACGCAGCCAATTTCCCTGATAGTCTTGATAATCCAAATGTGAAGAGTTTTTGTTGGAACAATTTCCTAATAAAAAGAAATAGTCCCCACAAAAACTGTTCACAGTGATGTTTCTGGATTTTGTGGACCACAATTTGAAACAAAAACTTCACGCATGGCTAGATACCACTGTTGGGTGAACCGACCCTTCAAAATACGATGAACTATGGCACACATCTCAACTCTACACATGTTAACATATAGGTATTGATCGGTGAACAACACAGTACCAATGCCTACAGGGCATTTCCCATGAACACGCACATACACACACACACACACACACACATCTGCAGTTCCAGGAGTGACAACAGGTGTTGCCTATAGCGCCTCTTGAGCTTCAGGGGTTTGATGCACAGATGTGAACACTCAGTCTTTGACACACACACAGGCACACGCACGTCATTTCATTCCACAAAAGGCTGCATTTTATTTTCTACTTCAGTGTGTCCCCTTTAACTATACAGCTGCCCCTCTTTCTGCAAATACTGACAGTGAAACAGAAGCAGAGTGAAACAGTCCTTCTCAGGAGATCTCAATTTCCCTTTGCCACATCCACCTCCACCCCGCCTCTCTCTCCAGAAGTTGTCCTTGTTTCCAGAGTTCTTCATTAACTCAACATGGTAGAGCTTGAAGGCAAGTAGATCTTATTTAAGGTAGAGAGGGGTCATTAATGAGAGAGCTCCCTGTTGCTCCATCTACTGGGAGCGGCTTCGATGACCTGAGATGTGCCTGTGAACACACACACACTCGCTCTCTCTCTCTCACACACACCCACATAAACAAGCGAAGACAAAGACAGGGAGAGAGACGGAGTCCGTCTGTGCATTAATTGTATTAGCCCGAGGAAGTGAGAGCACACCAGAGAGCGTCTTGATAGGCATCTCCAGTTCTCGTTCAACACTAATGCTCTCCTCTGTGCCATTACCATTACAGCTGTAAGTGGCTTGGTATTCAGCCACGAGTCCGGAAGTGAAATACGACTCTATCTGTCCGTGCCATTACTGCCAGACAGGCAGCCAGACAACAGATCTGCACCTAAATGCACCCTTTCATCTCACCTGCACCTGCACATATTCAGACTTTAATACACATACACTGTATGTATGCAGCATAGCGCTTTGAATCACCGTTTACGATTTATTCCGTTGTGGATCAATTGAGTCATTGAGTTGGTTGCATAACAGTAACTTAGTCACCAGTATGGCAGAGCCCAGTGGAGAGCTGAAGCTGAGTGGGAGACTGCTGAATGATGTGCTGCCCACACTGTAGGAGGGCAGAGTGGGAGCCTGGGAAGCCTCCAGTGTATTGTAAATAGTTAATGCAGGAGTTTTGGCTGATGCCTTGAAATCGCACCATGCCGGTGCCATATTGTTAACCTCCTGCTGTGCAATTAATCACAATGAACTGCAGGAGACAGCTGTTAATGAACGACAGGCTTGGTGGGGGGAAACGGACCGCTGAGCTCAGGGTTAGGGGACATGCAAATGAGCAGCGCTGCGCACTAGGCGGATATTTTACTGATGGGTGCCTGTTGTCGAGGATGTGTAAGGTAGCGGTCACTGTGCTGCCATAGAGACAGGAAGCCACTTTCTGTCACCGGAGCCTTGCGCAGCATTGTAGCTCCTGACATTCCCCTGCTTCTGACATTATACTGCTCCCAAACCTGCTCTAGACCCGGAACAGGATGTACAGTCCATCAGACCACAGATCTCGGAGAATATTTGAGAAGAAAAGCTGTTGTTACACATTCCTTCTTTCAGAATTACATAACTGTCTGTAATGTAGGTGGGGAGTAAACAGCGGAACAGAGAGACCTAGAAAGAACAGCATCTTTATTCTCTCTCATTGTTCTAGTGCAATAATAGGGAATTTAAGCACAAGAACACCCCAAAAACCCATCTACTCCCACTTTAGGAATCATTGCAGACTAACCCACTATTTTGATCCTAAAAGTTTGATGATGCGGCCACTTCTGCATCAGCATGTTGGGCCTAAAGCATATTTCTATTTTACCAAACACAGCATATTCAGGGGGGAAAGGGGGAATAAGTTGCTTCATTATATCTCTCAAAAATGTGTCGTTTTAGTGTGCAGCACATCAAGGCCGTCAGAAGATCACCACTCATCCACACTTCAGACAAGCCTACCTGAGCTATCCACCATCAAGTTTATTAGACGTCATGTAAGACGGAGAGATACATTTTTACGCATACACCCGGGTCGTTATTGCGTTATGCCGGTGTGGGTTTCCACTGAGGGGAAGTTCATACCCTCTGAAGCAGCAGCAGCAGCAGCTGATGTGAATACAGAAAGTAGTGAACGAGAACTCAGTGGGGTAATAATCACACTTACCCCATTGTTATGGTAGACATGGATGCGATCACTGATTCCCTTTTCCAGGCAATAAAAACGAATTGGCTGCTGCTGCGTATGAAGGTCTTCTCTCTACTCGAAAGCCTTCAATGTATCACCGTCGGCGCGTCTGCAGGAATTTGATGACAACTGGTCCATTCCCCTCCGCTGTCACCGCGTGAAATCACACATACATGTCGCTCTGCACATGGCACGGAAATCTCAATTGCTCTCCTCCTTTGGCGTTGAGGGTTTGTTGGTGGTGATGGAGCAGCGGCAGAAGCGGCGCTGTGGGAGATCCAGCGCAGAGTCCGATGGAGATCCGACGGGCGCCCTGCTGTTGTCGTGTGAATTACAGATCCTCGCTGGAAGGGTGGAGAAGCCCTGCTGCCTGAACAGAGAAAGACAACCCTCATTTAGCCACTAGATAACGCACAGCATCACACTGTCCACCCGCGTCTCTCTCTCTCTCTCTCTCTCTCTCTCTCTCTCTCTCCCTCTCTCTCTCTCCCTCTATCATTACCATAGGCTCACAGGCTACACCCCCACTCTCTCGCCCAGACTACAGCTATTTCACAGCTATTCCACACACTCGGTATTACCAGTGCATTGCTGTAATAAAGCCGATTTGTGATGGCTCTAAACCAGTACAACTTGTGCGTATGCAACATCGATTTATACCTTTTTTTTACTGATTCACGTGATGCCTGCTCTCCTTATCAATGCCGGCGTGTGGAGTCGTTTTTGCATAGATTAGACTATCCTGCAGTTTTTCTAGCTGTAGCCGTATGTGTGCTTTATTGATCTGAGCCTATCCACAGACCCCTCTGTGTACCCCGCCCCCCCAAAACCCGCTCCACATCTGCCTGATGCATCCGCTTCCCTCCTACTCACATCACTGTCGGTATTGAACTGCCTACGTCACGACACCGTCCTCCGCAGTGACGTCACTCGGTGCTCAAGGGACTGATGCCATTTGATGCTTTATTGTTTTTTTTTAAAAGTTTATTGGGAAGTGGCCTACTCACTAAATGCTCAGAGAAAATGTTACTCCAAGGCTGTAATTTATAATTCCCCTCCCTACATTTTCTGAATATGCAAGCAGCATTATTATTGAATTATTATATCCAGTGAAAAGGGTCACTTCTCACTTAAATGTAACACAATTTAATAATAAACAACCCAATAAATAACCCAGTGCATTTTGAGGCTATTGTCGGTCAATAAATAAATAGTCTTTGGCAGCCTGAACAAATCTAATGTAATCTACATTGGTTTAAAGAGACTGAATTATCCACCCCATGAATATATAGGCCTACATTATAATATAGGCTATGAATTGTACACCTTGTTATTTCTTATATTCTTTTATGTCCTTCATATTCTCCTGCGCGGGTCTCTGTGAGCTTTTATGATATATTTGGTTCTATCCAAGTCAAACGTTATTTTGGGGCCACATCTAATTCTGAACCTTGGGAATGAGAGGGAATAACTATTTTAAGGAGGGCAGCAGTCAATTTAAAAATATTCATATATCATGGCTTAAGTCAGTCATATCTAGAATAACCCAGGGCTATAACCAGAGAATCTGAAGACTCATATATGATCCAGGAGCTCAGGAAGCCTATATGGAGTTGGATGAGATGATGATGGACACAGTGGGTCACAGAACTCACAAAGCCTCACTCAGTCCTCTTGTTAATTGTGTCCATTGAATTACTGCCAGTAATGTCAGTCCTATTGTTTTCTCATCACTCTTATCTAATCATTGATGTATCATAGTGGACCTTTAAAGGAGAAGCCCACCCTAAAATAGAATCCATGCAAATTATAGTTATAAAATTGGAAAGATCAGTTTAAATGTGTGGATTTGAACAACTTAGTCCTTCCGCAAACCAGTAGAGACAGACTGACTGTAGTGAAGATGTCATCTAGAAATAAATTCTGAAGCTTCCCCACAGACAATGGATAATGGACAACCTGACTGCAGCCATGGTGATTTTACTGGTAGGCTAAGTGGGCTATCTGTTTCACAGCTTTAAGCTCTACATCCAAATTAAACTCATTTGGATATACAGTATCTCAAATAAAATGTTAGAGATACACAGTCACAGATCAGAAGAAGAAGAAAGGCACTTTATTAATCCCCGAGGGGAAATTCAATTTCAAGTCTTCGGTTCAAGTCTTGACGTACTGTTTTGTTTATTGGGATATTGATTTCACTGTCCAATATTATTGATACAGCACAATGTAGCCTAACCTTTTTTTTTGCTCTTACCCTTTACCCAGCATGGTCACGTCCCCTTTAAATCGAGTTCCATTACGTCATGGCATCAATGCGGAAGTGTGTACTCACGAAACTAGCACTAGCACCTTCAGTTTTGTTTACATGTGACATGCAATTTGGTAAGTGTTTCTGAGATCAGTCTCTGAGTCAGCGTGTTTAACATTTAGTCACACATTTCCGTAGACATATTCTTCACATGGAGCAGCAGATGTAATTAATCTAGTGATAATATCTTTACCGATATTTGAATCAGCTAACGAGGCGCTGCTTCACAACGTCTGAGCTAACGTTAGCTAACAGTTAGCTCACTATATTGTCCGATCAAGAGCAAGTTTCGTTTTCGACAGTAAGTTTCGAGGCGTTGCCTTTATTGTTGGGCGATGAGTTGACTTCAGTTTTCGGAAACTAACGTTACCAGCTGTATTGTCGCTCTGTTGTTGTCTTTCTTTCAGGAAATCAGCGGAGTTGATGCTGGAGCTCTGTGAAGAACCGCAGCATGTTGCCCCGCAACGCGTTGCCCCGCAGCGCGTTGCCCCGCAGCGCCGCACCGAGGGGCCGGTTAGACTACCGTAACGACTTGTACCCGCCGCCGCCACCCGTGCATCTGAGCTACGACTACCACCACCAAAGGCTGGCTGGTGTCAACAAGTGAGCCTGACGAAGAAACTCACTGCTCTGTTTGTGTGCCAGACATCAGCAGCGTCACTAAAATAAATGGTCACTTGTGCGCTTGTGTGTCTTGTATAGTAATATGTGTAACGTTATGTCTGTTTGGTAGCTTCTATGTTCCTGGACTAGTGATGTTTCCTCCATATGAATGGAAGCCCAGACCACTGTCCCCAGTCCCTCCTCGGGTCCCCCCTCCTCACACACCAACTATAAACAATGGGCGCAAGTATGTCATTTCACCATTTATCCATGACTGAATAATCTGTGTCTCCTTCTCTTTAAACTCCATTTTATGAACATTTGTCTTTAACTTGTTTTGTTTTTTTACATGTTTTCTTGACATTGTGTTTCTTCCAGGAGGCAGAATGATGACTACAGCAACCACGTTGTGAAGCGCCAGCGCCTCGACTCCCCTTTAACTCGGGACCCTCCCCCTCGTCGTCCTGACCCAGCGGTGGCAGGGTCATCGAGATCAGCCTCTGTAGGTTTTGATCGCTCTCATCCCGACCCACGTGCCCATATCCAGTCTCAGGCCACTGCTGTCCCAGATAGCTCCAACAGCCTGCAAACCAACGCTAAGGACAAGGTACGGTGTATTCAAATGGCCTTAACCTGCAGCTGATTTACATCAAGTGGGTCTATGTGTGCATGCAGGTTTGCTTGGTTTAGTCAGTGTGCATGTGTTTGTGCCCTCAGTTAAGTGGTCAGATGGTGGAGCTGTTTGAGGCGTGCCAGCAGCAAACTTCCGATTTGGCCCGGAAGGAGGCGTGTCGAACTCGTCTGCAGAAAGACATACAGAGTGTCTTTGCGGGTGTGTATTAAAAACACAGTCGCGCTCTGCTCTGACTTTCTGTTGTGATCCCTATTCATTAAATGTGTTTCTCACAGTGGCACGGCTTTACTTGACTGGATCTTCTATGAATGGATTGGGCTGCCGGAGCAGTGATGCTGATCTGTGTCTGGTCATCAACGGAATTGTGAGTATCTCTGACTCTGCGCTGTGTATGTCATCCAAAATGTGTGTGTGTATGTACAATCATAGGTACCCACTTCCTCTTAAACACCCGCATGTTTTTCTGTTTTCTGTTTCAGAAAAGACCCGATCCTATTCATGTACTCTCTGTCCTCCAAAGGTTGTTCAAGTCACTGTGTGAGTAAAAATAAACCACTTTTTGTTGAATAGCAAATCATTTAGAATAACTTATCGTCCACTATTAACTTCTAGCAGAGTTGAAACAAATAGATCCGCACACCAAGTAGCTCCCGTTAGAAGGATTTTAAGGCTGCGTAACGTTTCGAGCATCAGGCGAGTTTATTACAACACAAATCAGTCCCACGTCATACAGAATCACGTATAATCAAGCCACCTTGGTGGAGGAAAACAATGTTGTGTCTTTACCGTGGGAGTCGGGAACATCTACAAGGTCCTCATCTTATCTTAACCTCCAGACACACAAAGCCTCCTCACGTAACGCATGCCAAGTGTGAAGGACTTTAAAAAGACATCTTAGGTTAATTACCATGAAAGCATAATTTTGCTATAACACTCACTTACTTACTTACTTACTTAGCTGTACTGCATACAACCAACTCGTTTTACTCAACAACTTAAAAGATACTGGGATTTTGTTTACATATTGTATGTTCTCCACAGATTCCACCAGGTGGAGCTACTGACCAGTGAAAAAGAGTTTCAGGTTTACAGGAAATGCAACTAAATCAACCACAAATCTCATGATGTTTGTTTTGATTCATAGCATATGTAGAGAGGACTCAGCTGATCAGAGCCAAAGTGCCGATCCTCAGGTTCAAAGAGAAAGGCAGGTAGGAGCAAAACAGTTGTTTAAGCCTTTTTCTTTTACAGCATCATCAACGTCAGAAAGAAGTGTTGATATGACTCTTTTGCTACTCCTACCCTCTTTAGTGATCTGGAGTTTGATCTGAATATCAACAACACCGTGGGCATCAGAAACACATTCCTTCTGAGGAGTTATGCCTATGGTGGGTGAGACAGCCAATAATACCTTGATTTTTTTTATGGCACAAACTTTTCAAAATGCTAAGCAGCACATTCAATACTTGAAAGAAATATGAAAAAGATTCTTGTTTTTAACCTGCTGTGTTTGTGTGGTCTCTCTCAGCTGATCTCAGGATAAGACCCATGATCCTTGCTGTTAAGAAATGGGCACGGCACAATCAATTCAACGATGCCAGCAAAGGAACGTTAAGCAGCTACACGCTGGTGCTGATGGTGCTGCACTACCTCCAGAGTCAGTACAATCACACAGACAGACAAAAATCTCTTTTCATTCCCATTTGTACTTTTGGCTTACTGTGAATCTCATCTTGTATGTGTTGTTTTCTTTACAGCTCTCAAGGATCCTGTCCTTCCCTCTTTACAGAGGGACTACCCAGTAAGTGTCTCCATTTCTTTTGCAATTCAGTTTAGCTGTTTTTTTTTACCTTCTAATCCAGGTTTATTACAAGAGGTACAAACTTAAAGCTGCAGTGGGTAGAATTAGAACAAATATTATTAAAAAAAGTAATTTATATAAAACGGTCACTATATCCTGACAGTAGTGCATGAGACAGGTAATCTGAAAGAAATCACGTGCCTCTGTGTCTTCCGATGCTCCTAATGGCATCTGCAAGATTTCACAGACCAGAGGAAAACAACCAGTCAGAGCTGATCTGGAGTCAGCCGTCTCTGAGCAGCCGTCAATCACTCGCAAACTCCGGCGAGTGATTGACAGCTGCCTTCGTTGCATGAACAGCCAATAGGAACGCTCTCTCTCTCTGAAGTGACCTGTGATTGGCCAAAGTCTCCCATCACGGGCTAGATTATTTTAAAGCCTGAAAACAGAGTCATGAGGAGGTGCAGAAGTCTAGTTTTCTCTCAGAACACTTGAATTAAAATATGCTGAAAGGTTATTATGGAATTTTTGGCCAATGATGCCAAAAACATTCTGCCTACTGCAGGTTTAAGTCAAATAGTGTTTTTAACAGGCAAATGGTAGGAAATACGAAATGTTGCATGCCTTGCAGACACGTCTTTCCATTCTTATCCATTTAAAAAGACATTTTTTGCTTCATCCATCACAAAGAAATCGCAAAAGATGCCCAGTTTTGAGTCTTTGTCCTTTTGTCCTGTGCCTTGATTTTCAGGAGTGTTTTTACGCCCTCCTGGACATTGACATGGTTCCAGAGGGACCCAAACACATCCCCCCCTACATCTCAAAAAACCAGTCCTCTCTGGGAGAGCTTCTTCTGGGCTTTCTCAAATACTATGCCACCGAGTTCAGGTATCTCTCTCACATTACTGAGTGTAGCGTTTCAGATGCACCAATGGTTCTTCTGCCTGCTCGTTTTCTTGCTCTCATTCCTCATCTCCTGCTCCTGCTGCCAATTTCTTCTCCCTCTCCAGTCCCCCATCTCTTCTCTCCCTCCTCTATCCTGCATCCTCTTCTCTGGTTTCATGTTTCTGGGTGAGGGGCAGGAGCAGGTGGGAACTTTGGCCTTACACAGCACTAACATGACATACCATGATCCCTGTGTTTGCAATATGTGTATTACCGTGCCACGCCACAGTCACAGCAGGGTTGGACTAAAGCTCACCACACAAACACACACTGATTTTTACTTTTCACAGTATCAAACAACTCGAACAGGTCACACATGTTGAGTGATTTTACCTTTTTCTCTCCTTGATGTACAAATTACACGTGCTTTAAGTTACTGCTGACATTTTCAAAAGCAAAAGTTTTTACAGTGATAAGCACATTTTTGTTTCAACAAGCTCATATCAAATTTAACTTGCAAAGACTGAAATCTATCATAGTGAACATTAAGTCACATTCATTTTTTTGACAAAGACAGACAGCGTGAAGGTTAATATGTGACTCTCAAGTCTCAGATGCATTTTTTAATTGGCCAATAAGAATGGGTTTGCAAAACTGTGCTCATCACATGAAAATATTGTATCTTTATCTCAAAAATATGAATGCTATATGTTCACATTATCTTTCCCAAGCAAGTTTCAATTGTCTGTTTTTATTCAGCACTGAATTAAACTAAAACCAACTGAATCTGGAAGGTACAGAATCTGAAAAATTTCACTCTTGTTTGTTGGCAGTAAAGAGTGCATATTTGTAGTTGATTAGCTGAAATTTGCAAAGCCATTGGTCCTTGAGGACCTTGGTCATTGTGTTTATTTTCAGTCTAATAAGCACTAAATAATTCCCTACTTTTGTTTTTTCTGTGTCTTACAGGTGGGATAAGCAGGTGATCTCTATTCGAGAGGCCAAAGCTTTGCCCAAGAACAATTCTCATGCGTGGAGAAACAAATACATATGCGTGGAAGGTAAACACTTCAGTTGACATAAATATGCCACCACCTCTTAACAACAACAACAACAACTGGAGCCTCGATGTAAGAAATGTCCCCGGTAATGCTACATATCCTGTGAGTTACAGCAGTGCCTTGTGTTTCAGAGCCATTTGAAAGAAACAACGTCGCCAGGGCCGTCCATGAGAAGATCAAGTTTGATGCCATTAAAGCCGGGTTTGCTGAGGTGCATGATAACTGTGCTCCCTTCATATTGTCTTTCTTCTCTCCAAGCCGCTGTGAGCCAGCCATGAGTTATTCATAATCCTCCTGCTTCTCTTCTCTTTGTGTCTGCACAGTCATACCGGATACTACAGGACAGGAAGGACCTGAACTCGATCCTCCCGGTCAGAGCCATCATTAATAAGGAGTCATCCAGGAGATAAGGGGTTCCTCTAATTAGACGAGTGGACGGGAGTCTTCTACCTCAAAGACAGGCCTGTCCCCAGAAACAAAGAGAGACCTTTTGGATATGCCTCCACACCTCACAGCCAGAGAGAATCTGGGACTCTGAATGCTCTGGCTGCCTTGGTATCGGTCACATACTGTATTTCCTGTGGCAAAAATACTGCACTCACTTTCAAATGCTTTGCAGACAATGCCAAATGATTGAAACTGATGATAAAAAAAAAAAAAACAATATTTGTGGAGTGACACCAGATGGCTCTGAAATCATAATCCTGTCACGTAAACTGGTGACAGAGAGGCGCTGCACTGAAGCAGGACAATAATGGCCAGTGATATTAGAGATGGTTATTGCTGCTGCTACACGGCCCTCTTTCCCAATGCACAGAGCATTACTGGGAAGAAGTTAAGTATACCGACAAAGTATGAAAAGACAAAATAATACCTGCACTGTGCTCAAACCCGAAGCAACAGTGTTCAGGTTTGACTGGTCTCAACCCAGTTTATCTCCTCTGATCTCAGTTTTAGTTGTATCCACATTGCTAGAGCCATACTGCACCGTTTTGAAGAAGATGCCAATAATTTGCTTCTGCCACATACATGTACAGTATATACACAGTATATTGTCTTCGGCCTGTCTGGACCAACTTGTAACATCAAAGCTTTTTTTCTATTTTTCTAGGTCAGTAAAGAACTTATTGTAGGTTTAAACACCATAGACACTTTTTTTACAGCTGCAGTAAATGCCCTCTCCTTTTTCATTATCACCATATTTAAGTTTCCTTGCTCCTTTGAAAACTGAGCTTGTTGTGAAGTGATGTTTAAGTTAGTTAAGTGACTCCTAGGTGATCATTAGAGGGCTGTAAAGACGCCAGACTCTGGATATTGTCACTCCTTTATCATCGCTCCTGATGTGTTATATTTTTTCCCCTAGACTGGTGTCATGCCTATTCTCATTTTAATTCAGCATCTACTTGATTTATTTGGTCAAAAACTGATATTATTCACAAATTTTCTGTTCACTTAACAAATACGTTATTAGAAGAATTTACACTTCAGTGTGACTTTCTGTTTTTTGGGGGGTTTATACTTTATCTCAGCTCTTTTTGTACATTTTGTACATTACTGACTTTTAAATGTTTATTTAAAAAAATTAAATCTCTGAAGATGTATGATTGTTTTCACTTCATATTTTTGAGCTCTATGTGAAGCCTGCTGAATTCTTGGCTATGCTAATAGAAGTTAAAAAAAATCATATTAAATGGTACATCGGCTTCTTTTTTTGCAGCTGTCATGTTGACTTTGGTGGTATCTTTAATTTTATGTTTAAAGGTTATTTCTTCCGGGGGATGGGAATATAAACAGTAGGGCTGCACAGTTAATCACAATTTTATTGAAACCGCAATATGGCCTACTGCAATTTTCAAATTGTAGGAGGTGAAATATTAAAGGCAAAATGTGTGTCAAAATACCATTTTAAATTCATTAATGTGGTGCTGCAGCGATGTCCTGGCCTACACATCATATTCTACAGACTTAATAATTGTTTGGTACAGATCCCCGCAAAAATCTCATCATTTTAATATGCTTTTCAATGAAAATGAGAATAATGATGTAAAAAGTATCATTCCCTCTAATATCACAAATCATATCGCAATTGCAATATCAGTCATAACAAGGCAAAAGTGAGCATGGCTCACATACCCCCGCTCACTGCTTGACCCCTACTAAAGTAGGGCCAAAGGTTTTGCCCTTTTGGAACTAATGGAATTAATCTATTGAGCACAATCTAGCTTGTTATCAAAAATGTTGGGCACCCTGGACTTCTAACCACACTGTCAACCATCATATCAAATGTGAAGTTCCTAAGTTAAATAGTTTCCAAGTTCTACTCCGGAAATTAAATTGAAGTCGAAAATGAATCACAGTTTTTGGCCAAAATTTCAAAAATTTTGGGCAGCCTGGACTTCTAGCCCCCAAAAGGCCCAAGTAGACAACACTGTCAACCTTATAATAATCGCAATTAGATATGTTATCAAAATTGTGCAGCCCTAATAAACATAACTTAACAATAAACACTTGCTAACCCATCACACAATATTATATTTGATCACCTTGCAGTTAAAAATCAAGGTCAGAGATTTTATCCGCAGGAACTACAGTATATGTGTTTATCCTGGAACAGACATTGACCATAAGTACGAATACCATCCCATAGATCTGGTCCAATCCACCTAGTCCACCTGATATTTTAATGCCAGGTGTCATTTTGTTTCTTCAAATTAATGCAGTTTATCCGCCTTCATCGGGAGCTCTGACGTCATTTAGTTCGTTACAGGTGCTTGTGATTCATAGGGCTTTAAAAAAGGATTATAAAACTAAGGATGGCTCCTGGATACGTGCACCTTGTGATCTCTGCAGCCTCCTCTTGCATCTCTTGTGCTGGTTAGTTTTTGTTGTGTGGTTTCACACCTTATTACACCTAGTTTTATGACTTGTGCATAGTGCCAGTACTGCTAGGGGGGTAGATACCTTACAAGACACATCTGCATGTGTGTGTGCGTGTGGCCCTGTTTAATGTTGCCACCAGCAGCGGGGGGACCGGAGGGTTACTGTTTCAGCACAGGGCCTATATTTAACTTAGCAAGGGGGATTTTGATCTTAAAGTCACACTGGCTCATTCAGCTATTAGCCACTGGCGCAGACCACAATCATGATGATTTTCCCAAATCTATAACAATCTTTTCATGATAAGTTCAAAATCTAACTACTTCTTAGGTTAAGTGCACTAACAACAAACTGTAAGACCCAGTGAGACCCACCTTCTGTCACTGCTCCCCTCTCTAGCTCTACTCCCCTCTTTTCATTCCCCACAGTCTATTTCCGTCCCTGGCTGAGTCAGATGGACTGCTCCCAACTTAGAATGACACAAACAGGCAGACCGACTCTTTTCCGTAATCAGAGTGGCTGAAAACATCTAGGGGACTCCAGAATACACCGAAAAACAACATCAGGGGCTGCAAAGGGAAGAGCTGGAGGATATTACCAAGATGGAGGAGTGTGAGAGTCTGGCCTCGGAGGCGACCGAGCTGCAGGAGTTTCAGAGCGAGGCTTCAGAGGCCATCAGCCAGGACGATGAAGACGAGGTGGAGGAACTGGAAAACAGGTGCTTTACACACTGGACACAGTGGAGATCTTACCATGAAATATACTGAATTGAGTCTGTGAGAAGCTACTTGTTTCTAGTGTTCTTTGGTCAAATACATTTTGCTTTGAAGAGAGAAAAGAGAAGTTGTGTAATTTGTCTGTCTAGAGAGCGAGACTGGACCAGTGTATCCAAGTGGCACAAAGCAGCCCTCCATTTCATTTCATTTAATACATCAAATGATCATCTGGTCTTCAGCTCATACAGGGAATTGTCAGTGCGGCACTGCGGGCAGCTCTATTCTAATATTTGATATTATTCACCGCCCCATATTTTACATCTCATTTCTCATGTTTCATACTGGGTGCTCTAGTTTTCCTTGCCATGTCATAAATAGTAGAAGACACTGAGACGTTGGATGTATCTGGGAAGGCCAGGCATCTCTTCTCTTATATTACATGAATGACGCTTTGGGACGTCACCTTGCTGTAACCCTGCAGGGGCTGAGCTGTATTGATAGCAGGAGGGACAGCTCGGAGCGCATTTGATCATTATTTTTTCAGCCCATCACTCATATTGGCAGCCTGGCACCAGACACCTGCTCTAATGCCGGAGATCTACACTTCTCAAGTAATCGTCTTGAGAGTAGATCAGCGTGTTTTCAGCTTAGATTTGCTAAGTTGCCTCAGGTGCAAAAAGTGAATTGGTAGTGGTGGTGGTGGTGGTTTCCATGCTGGCACATATTGCTCAGATATGTTTTGATTTGATTCATTGGTTTGTTCTCTACTTGCATTTCCACGAGCGGTGCCAAAAGGATCTCCTCTTGCAGACGGTTTCTTCTCGTGAACTGCACAGAGCACAGCCTGCTCTCCTTCCTCTTAACGCTGTCCATTTCTGTCTCTTCCAGTCTGCGAGAGATTGTCCAGGACCCGTCCGTGAAGCCTAAAATCCAGTGCCTGATGGTGGATCCATCGTTCTCCATGGTAACTGTTCAGAGCGAGGACAGTGGTATTGTTTGGGAGACGGCCTCTAGCCGCTGCTCGACCCCCTGGGCCTCTGAGACCAGCTCCATCTCTGAAGCCTACAGCATGGAGGGCTCCGGAGCCGCAGGAAAGATCACCATCGTCTTTGACGAGGAGAAAGTAGTCCGTAGGAGGACGAGGTCTGGAAGGAGCAGCAGGCTGAGGGACAGGCTGAGCCGACCTGGTAGTTCAAGATCGGCTTCAGCCCTGGGAGTGGAGAGACTGGAGATGGCGGAGGTCTCTCTCCCCAATGTCAAACAGGAGAAAACCCAAACAGAGCCAGACTTGGAGGAAATCAAAAACAAAGATCAGCAGCTGTTCAGTTTGATTTCAGAGGGTTATGAGATTCTCAACATCAGAGTCCCCTCCAAACTTCCCACTGTGGACGAGGAAGAGAGCACAGACTTGCAGGACAATTTGTCTTATTTGGACCAGACTCCAAAGATCAAGTCCCGAAGCCACCATGACTGGACTCTGCAACAGAATCATGTCCTGCCAGAGGAGGGGGAAATACTGGATGACCAAGAGGTATTTATTGATTCATCCGATTAATTTGAGTGGTTTTAATAATGAGGTATTTCATTTCTAACACTAGTTTTGGTTTCATTTGCCTTTTTTTTTCCCCCACCATTCACATGAAATTAATATATTCATTTGTCTGGTAAAATGATGTTTTAAACACTATAGATTGACTTGCTGATTGTGATCTTTCCTCAGCCCTCAGAGCAAGACTCTTCTGAGCCGTCGGCGGACGCAGAGCTCAGACACACGCCCACTCAGAAAGAGAGCACCGACGACATAGACTACTTTGAGAAGTTTACCCTGGTTGATGTGGCGGTTCCTGGGGAACAAGCTCCAGAGCTGCAGGAGGAGGCAGAACAGCCTGCAGCGAAGCCCCAAGTAGAGGAGCAAAAGCCGGCTAAGGAGGCAGCCACAGACGGCCCCTCTGCATCAGAGGACTCCTTTGTCTTTGTTACGGATGTGGATATAGTTGGGGAGTACCTGGATGACGTCTTCTACGGACAGGGAGCTTCTGCTGATGTGCCGCAGCAGAGAGAGGACGATGAGGCGGTGGGTGGAAAGAGAACGAGACGAGAGAGCCAGAGGTCCGTGAAGGAGAATGGTTCGGTGTTGTTTGGGAGTGAAGACACCATCCTCACGCCCATTTTCCTCTCCCCTGGACCCCCTAAGATCATCGACCAAATCCTGCTGGACGAGCCCACCGCCATGTCCTTCATGTACTCAGACCTTTACGAGGATGCTGTAGGCGAGAGGACAAAGAGCGACGGGGAACACTCTGAGGCAGAGAGCGTGGCATCCGAGAAGACTTATAAGAGACGTCTGTCAGATTCAGAGGAGGCAGACGGGTACCTGGAGAAGTTTATTTTGAAGGATGAAACTCCCACAGTGGAGGTTCAACCAGAGTCAGCGAAGGATAAGACGGAGGGGAGGATGATATGGTCGCAGAGTAAGTTTGACACGACAGGATTTCTAACAAGAGTGGTCGGAGAAGAAGACGAGGACAAGGCAAAGATAGAGGAACCAAAGACACAGGAGGTCAGTGTTGGAGATGGGAGCGAAGGTTTACAATCAGCAACATTTGAAGAGAAAAGAGAAATAGTTACTGAGACAGAAAAGGAGAGGGAGGTAATACAACTCGCCATGGTGACTGAAGAGCAGGCTGTCAGAGTAGCCTCAGAAGAATCAACTCAGGAGTCTAAAATGAAAGAGGATCAGACGGAGGATCAGGAGGTAAAACACAAGGTAAAGAGAGACCAGACGGAGCCTCCTGAGAGCAGCACTGATGAACCACTTCAGCAGGTGGACAGTAAAGTAGAGAAAACACAGGAGAGTGAGGAGCATCAGAGGGACGTGCCAGCAGAGAAAACAACTAGCATTACTGAAACTGAGCAGCCATGTCAGACACAAAAAGTGGTAGAAAAAACAGCTCAGGTGGTTGTAAATGCTGCAGAGGACACAGCTGTGGTAGCACCTGTAAGCGGGGAGGCGCCTCACATCGTCACGGAGAAGAGTTTGTCTGAGGAAGCAGCTACTGACACCAAGGCGGTGGCAGCTGACGAGAAAGCAGTAACCGAGGCCGTAGCAGATGCCCCAGCTGAAGTGAAAGAACGGGAGATTCTCACCTCTGCTGAAACAGAGACACCAGCTGAAACATCTGTGCGTGAGGAAAAGGCAGCAGCAGATGTTGTTCCTGAGGATGTCGCACCCGTTGAGGTCATCACTGACTGTGATTCTGCAGTACACGCGCTAGTGGAGGTGACTGAAAAAGCGGTGGATGAAAAAGAGATCCAAACTCAAGTTCAGATTGATCTTCAGGAGGTAACAAGTGTTGAGACAACAGATGCTCAAACAGCTGAAGGAGAAAAAGAACACGGCGCTCTAACAGAGGAAACTGCAGTTGGGAGCCAGTCGACTGAATTTATTACCGAGGCTGATCAGGAATCAGAGGTGAAAGGGGAGATTTCAAGAGAAGTAACCAAACCTGCGATGCCAGAAGAAGTCGAGACAGATTCAGATAAAAAACAGCATGAACTACTTCAATCTGAGCAGCATCAACAAGAGGAGTCAGTAACTGACAGAGAGCTGATAACTGAAGTTAAAGATAAAACACCCACAGAGGACACTTGGACTGTTGCTCAGGAGATGGTGCACGTGGGTGATGAGTTAATCCTCCTTGTCCCCAAAGGACAAGCTGTAGAGATGGACATAGAGATCATTCAGTCGTCAGAGAAGACTACAAGTGATACAGTAGCTTTCTCTGAACCTGACAGCACATGTGAACGTCTCATAGCACCTGAAACCACCACGTCATGCCCAGAGACTCTCCAGGCCCCGAATGAAGAAACAATGACAGAGCCTCAACAGGAAGTAAAACCAGACGTTCAAAATGAAGAGGTAACACCCAGAAATGAGTTAGACAATAGGTACTCTCCTCCAGCACCTGTGGAGGAGGCCAACACAGAGGAGCAAAGGATGGAGTGGGACATCGAAGAAGACGAGGGCGTCGTTTCCCCTTTGAGGAGCTTTACTCCCCAGGAGGATTTGTCTGGGCTGCACAGAGAGGATAAACAGTCAGAAGCATCAGAAATAGAGATGAACAAGGTGGAAGACGCCCCTGAAACAAGCATTGTTAAAGAGGATTCAAGTCCAGAGACCGATCTGCACAGAGAGGATGTAGAACGGAAGATGGAGCAAGATGAGGCAGTTGCAGAGGCTCCAGAGGTGATCGTTGAGGAGCTTGAATATGAGATAATAACTAAACAGGATGCAAAAGAGATACCTGAAACACAGAGAGATGCAGAGGAAACACAACCTGAGGCTGGTCAGGAGAGAGAAGAGAGGATGGAGGTGGAGATGGAAGAGGAGGAGGAGGAGAAAGTCTTTGATCTGTCCCCAGAAGAAGAGCTCATAGAGGCCGACTATGAAATCATCGATGCAGAGGAGGAGAGTCAGGCCCGACTGGCTGCTGAGCTGCAGGGGATGGACTGGTTCTGTATCACCTGTGGAAGTCTGCTGTCAGAGGACGACTGTGCGTCTCGAGAGCATCACGACCACGAGGTGACTGCTGTGGACCAAGCCTACGAGGAAATCAAGGTAATGTACTGTGTGAATGGGAACACTTTTTATATATACGCATTAACATTTGCTTTGGAGTTTATATTGATGGCTGTCAGAGCAGTTTGTTCAGAAGTGGTCCAACAAGACGACAGACCTCTCTGTGGTCTAACTGAACCAAACATAATTAGTGTCACTATGTAGGATTCCATACTGTAGCCTACATTTCTTTATCTGTCCGTGAATTACTTTTTTGGTAAACAAAAAGGAACATACATCCAGTTGCAAGTTTAAAACTAACTAAAACTAATGGAGTCTAATACAACAGTCCTGCCTTCATCGAGGTTATAATATTCAGTTTTTGTTGAAACTGTGTTTTAGAGAGGTATTGTTGATTCATATGATCATTTCGGAGGCTTTGGTGCTTTGGAGGTTTGTGGTGCTGTTGAATTGTATTGCGTTATACTGACATGTGTTTGCATTATTTTGTCCAACCTATTTATATCAATGAGCGTAGGCTAAATGACAGACACACTAGAGCTGCACGATTTTGAAAAAAATATCTAATTGCGATTATTTTGACTGATATTGCGATATGATGATGATAATTCTTACATCATTATTCTCATTTTCACTGAAAAACATATTAAAATGATGATGGTGTGATTTTTGCAGGGATCTGTACCAAACAAAGATGTTTTCTTAAGTCTGTAGAATATGATGTGTAGGCCAGAACGTCTCTGTATTTTGACAAACATTTCACCTATAACAAATATTGCTATAATTGTAAAGTAATTGTGCAGCCCTAAGAAACACCTCTCTGTATAATGCAACACAGTTCAACAGCACCAAAAACTACATCTTCCAAAATGATCCTAAAAAAGATATAAGGAAATATAAGACACTGTACAGCAGTGTCTCCCAAACCTTTTTTTCTGGGGACACACTTTTTAAAAATGACAAACCATCAGGAGCTAATTCAACAGGCCTTATATCTTTAAATCATGAGAAGAACTAATTTGTGCAGAAATGAACTTTCCTGACCATTTTTACTGCCATTTCATCACGTCATATTATCTTGAATAGGTAAACCAGCCATTTCAAAGATATATACGTTTGATAAATCACAACTTCGTTTTATGCCCGTTATTGAAAACACATGTTAAATACTTTATAAAAGAGACCAAATAAATGCATTTAAGAGAGAGGCTCTCGTTTTTTTCATCCAATCAGTAAAACAAACAGAATGTACGCTAGTCTTTCATATTAGATTCAATGTTAAAAGTAGGCAATTATCAGAAAATACAAACATTCAGGCTCCCTCGTGTGGCAAAAAGGTGTACTGCAGATATAAAGACTGGAAGACATTCTGCAAATGTATTTAGCGACCCTAATAAAGATCTCCTGTGACCCACTTGTAGGACCCAGTCTTTGGGAATAACTGCTGTACAGCACAACAAACTCATTAAAAGTTGTAAATGACTACTATAGACATCTATTCATTTATCACATTTAATTATTGCTCTTTAATTAACATTTATTTTAAAATAAATAGCTTCGTTGGAAAACAATTTATTATACTAGTTATTAACAACTAGACATCAAAAACTATTAACAGTACTTAATGATTGTTGAGCAATAAGTAGTAAATAGTAATAGTAAAATCTATGGCTTATAGTTAACATGCACAGTATTAGTAAGATTATTAATTAGTATGATTTAAAGGACTAGTTCAACATTTTGGGAGCAAATAAACATATTCCTTTTTAGATCAGATAACACGTTTTTTTATTTTTGTTCTGTTTGTGGCCTCAGACGTCTCCGACGGCGTCTCCCAGATGTTTGATCATCTGAGCAAGCTGCCGCTGAAACAACGCAGCAGTTCTCATGTGTGCTGGCATGCTGTAATCAAATAGCAGCTCATCATCATTTACCAGCATTATTACAACACACGGTTATGATCACTCACACTTTACTGGCATTAGTTTGGGTCATCATATGATAAAGTGGTCCTAAATTAGTCGGCTATAACGTTTCCAGTCATGCTGGAAGGTTGAAATGCCCTCAGGCTGCCGGCAGGCTGCGGCCGGGCACATTGAGCTGTTGTGATGTAATGCTCTACTTTGATCCGTGGAAAGATCCAGCGTGACATCATCAACTGGAGACTGATATGTGATCTGTTCACAAACACTGTTCACCCTATGGGTCAGTACAGGGTCAGCCATCTGCTTTTTTTCTGTATTAATGTTATAGCACCTTCTAGCAATCTAAAGAAAGTCTTTGTTGTCTTTTACTTGCAGTTTTCCAAAAGCCATCTGTCCAGTTTTTAACCTGCACGCTCATACCTTACACACTTCATTCACAGGAGAGACAATATTCAGTTTTCAATCACAGTAAAGTATCTGACATCTAAATCAAAGGAAAGCTGGAACAATCTGAGAATGATCAAATGTCCTTTCCAGATTATATTTGAACCAGGTCTTCTGCATGTGGGATGTTGTATTTATGTGAAATGTTGACAGCTGGACTGTAAATAAGACAAAGATCAAAGCTATAATGCAAGTCTGACTTCAGCACCAGGGAGTGCAGTCTATTCAGATACTCTACAGAGGGGGGAAATCGATCCAAGTTTACCAAAACAACTTTGCAAAACTGTATCCAGTCCAATTCTCTGAGCTAAAATGTGCAATGCACTCCTACACCTCTTCAGACATGGATCTGTGCAAGTAAGCTCACACATTCTTCCACACACCTGCCTTCTGACTTTTAATGGAGTGGCAGTCAGCCTTAAATGTGAGCTGTCAGTGTCCAGGTAGTGGAGACAGGGGATTGCCACCATTCCTCCTAGAATATCCTCCCTGATGATTCCCGTTAAAGCTGCAGTAGGCTACATTTTGACCTAAAGATTGACCTGTCTTGTCTTTTTCAGTCTAAATAATGAGAACAGACAGGAGCAGCCATCTCCTGTTAACTGGGACTCCACAGATCCATCAAACCACCTTAATAAAAATCATATTTCAGATATTTCCACTGGCGGGAATTTTTGATAAGTGTGAAGCCTAAATTTGGTGCAATCTACAAACGTGCAATGAACATCTTTCTCCTCAAAGGATATATGTATATTTTTTGTAGAGTAGAGCAGGGATAAATACAACTAATATCTCTTTCAATACAGTATATGGGTATGGGAGTATTTTTTGAGTTAGACTTGCAAAAATGTGAACCTGCTTTAAATCCCTGTATCTTGTTTTCGGGGGCTTTGGGATATAAGGTGGAAAGAGTACTATAGCACTCAAGTAAAAGTACTGTTACTTTAAAGGCATTTTGCTCAAGTAAAAGTAAATGTATTTGTGTTAAAATGTATTTATGTAAAAGTAAAAAGTAGGCTAGGTCACTTAAAATGTACTCTGAGTAAACGTTACTGCGTTACATTTAAATGAGGGGTAATGATATATGATACTACTGATAGATTAAAGAGTAGGCTACAAAATAGATTGCATGTTAATTTATTGGCTACACAAGTGGAGAAACATCAGCAACAAGACCCAGTCTGTCCAAACCAACAGACAGGCACTCTGCAGTCTGTGCATACAACTGAATACAACTGATTATTACTCAGCAGCGTGTTGCGTGGAGCGTTGTTGTACTCACCTGTTTTAACGTCACCCTGTGAGTCTTGAGCACCGTGAGGTCCTCCACAATCTGCTCCAGGTTCAACTCCTCTTCTCTTGATAGCATAATACAACCAGTCCACTTAGTCTCTCTGGTCCCACTGATCTCTACTGATTCAAAACGTTTTGAGCAGTCAGAGATTAACAGTCTCAAACAAGCAGAAAGTCCTCACACACCTCAGGTAAAAGTTCCTCAGTGAACACAGAAGTCACCTACACCAGGAGCCTGTTAGCATTTAGACAGCGTGTCCCTCCTCTACAGGTGCACGAACATCGCGGTTGTGTCACTTAGCAGTGCAAAGCCAGGAGGTGCATTGATTCATTAATTTGCAACTTTTTTTTTTAAACCATGCCGATAACCACACCCCCTGATTGTGCTTGAAGTAGCCCCGGCACTTGAACGCATCAGGTATCATTTCCGGGGTGTCACCACTCTGGACCCACGTGGAGCTGGCGCCCTCCTGTGGCCGCAGACACACCTGCAGCTACTTCTCTGCTGCAGCTGCTGATTCATCTCATTTCTTCTGTTCTATTCTCACACAGTTTATCAGGACTTTTTCATGTGACTTACTCTATAACTGATGTGACTTGAAATGTAGGGAAGTACAATACTTGTGATAAATAAAAAAAAATACTCAAAAAAGTACAAGTAGCCTACACAGATAAAAGATATAGTTACAGTAACGAGAGTAAATGTAATTCGCTCCTTCCACCGTTTACCTACACGTGTGTCTTTTATCAGGAGAAGCTGAGTGACTGGATCTCAGAGCTTCAGGGGAGGTCAGAGCACATCGAGGACTTGGTGTCTGAGCTCGAACTGGCCTACAACTCCGTAGAGGTAAAACAAACTGTCTTCAAATTTAATAGTAAATGCTGATGATACACTATTTTAATTTGTGAATATAACACCTCTCTTTCAGGACCAGGTTGTGGAGAGCGAGGCAGCGATGCAGGCGCAGAATGAGGAGATGATGGCTCTGGTGATGGAGCAGTACAACGACATGTCTGTCAGCATGGAAGAGGAGAAGAAGGCCAAACTGGAGCAGCTGTATGACCAGATTGTCTCCTTCCAGGAGAGCATCGACTCTGCCAAGGCCACCCTGGAGACCACGGCGAGGGAGACTGAGACTGACGCACGGGTGAGTCCTGAGGTTTATTGATCAGTGGTATCATATTCGGCCAATTATCGGGGTTTATGTCCAATTTCTGATAAATCCCTCTTCAATCTGTTCTCCCACTAGTCACCTGAAGACATCCATGCAAGGTAATGTGATTTCAGTGAATGGAGTGTGAGCTAGTGTTTTCTAACAATACAGTTTGCTGCTTGACCTGCAGAGTTATAACCTAACCTCTGCTCGGTATATAGACATTTCTTTGCCACTAATTTGTGGTTGTGGCCGAAGACTAAATGCTGTGGTTGTGTGGTCAGTCTCAATGCAGCTCTGGACTCAGCCATGTCACTGGAGCTGGGTCCCAAGGGACTGCTGGTGTTCGAGGACTATGCCAAGGGCAACACGTCCAGCTCGTCTCACCTCGCACAGCGCAAGGGGATCCCAGGTAGGTCTGATATGAACACATCTCTGCAGATACACCTGACATCTACGTGAAGTCTTGTGCCATTGTGCATATATGTGAATCTTGTATGTCTCCTGGTCTGTGCCTCAGTGCCTCAGAGGCCTACGCTGCAGCCTCAGGAGCCAGGCTCAGCCACCAGCACCAGTGTCACTGTTTACTGGAAGGTCAACCCTGGAGATATCATAGACTGCTTCCAGGTCTACTGCATGGAGGATCCACAGGGAGGTAAACACTTTCAGGACGGTGTTTAAACTGGAAAATGGTGGCCATCTTATTTGTTTTGTTAATCACCATCTACCTACATTATGAACACAGTGCATGTGTTGTGGCTGCTGTTGCCCACAGCTGTATCAGAGGAGTACCGTGTGACAGTGAAGGAGAGTTATTGTGTCCTGGAGGAGCTGGAGCCTGACAAGACCTACAAGGTGTGGGTGATGGCTGTCAACTATACCGGCTGCTCTCTGCCCAGCGAGAGACTCTCCTTCAGAACCGGTCAGTCTGCTCACTGGAGCTAAAGTTACCACAATACAACAACTTTGATGATAGAAAGCATCATTATATTCTTTACTAGCACTGTGGAGGGGAGTTTAGATTGATCATTTGGGTTATTTTTTTTTTTTTAAGTATCTGCATTTGTGGGGGTCCAGAAAGACTTACAAAGACAAAAGTTCATTTCAAGCTATTATTGACATCTTGTTCTCTTTGTGGCAGCTCCATCAGTGCCAGTGATTGACACGGAGCGCTGTACTGTCATGTGGGATTCAGCCACGCTGCGGTGGAGCTCAGCCAATCAGACTCCTGAACAGAGCTATACCCTGGAGTACTGTCGCCAGTATGAACTGGAGGGAGAGGGGCTCAGGTGAGCTGCACATTTCAATCTACATTGAAATATTTTATACATCAAGGTTTATTTTTTTAATCTCTATGTGTGCATGTGTGTGTGTCTGTGTGTGTGTGTGTGTGTGTGTGTGTGTGTGTGTGTTCGTGATGTACTCCTAGGTCCATCTCAGGTATCAGAAGCTGTGAACAGAGGGTCCTCCTGCAGCCCAATGAGAACTATCTGTTTTACATCAAAGCTGTGAATGAGTCTGGAGCCAGCGAACAGAGCGAGGCTGCTCTCATTTCCACTAAAGGTAACAATACACACACTTAAACTTGTGTTTGTACTTCTATTTGTATGTAACATTACACAATAATAAAAACAGTACAGAGTTCCTGTAGTTTACACATTATTTTCTCTCACCTGTTTTCAGGGACGAGGTTCCACCTGCTGAAAGCCTCAGCTCACCCTGCTCTGGAGCTGTCGCTGGACCAGACCACCCTGCACTACTCTCAGGACGCACATGAAAACACACCATCCACAGACAAACAGTGAGTTTCAGTCAGCTCCTTCCACTCAACCTTTTTAAAGAATAATGCGTAAACCAGAGTTTGTATGTTTTCTAGGTGTCCATCCATCCTGGGTGAGTTGTTGCCGGCACAGGGTCATTACTACTGGGAGACCCTTGTGTCAGGAAGCACAGCTTACAGGCTCGGAGTGGCGTACAGCACAGCCAATAGAAACATCCCACTGGGAGAAAACAGCCTGTCGTGGTGTTTGCAGTGTGTCCCTACACCATCAGGGTATGCATGGAGTATTTCATCCCATTTACTGTACTTCCCATCTCTGTTCTGGTCTAAACCCTCCCGTCTTCACTCTCTGTCTGTCCAGCTGCAGGTATCAGCTGCTCCACGACGACGTTCAGTCCAGTGTGTTTGTGATTGAGATGCCTGAGCGAGTGGGCACTCTCCTGGATTACCAGCTCGGCCGTTTATCTTTCTACAATGCCCAAAGTGGTCAGTTGTTGGGCGCTTTCTGCCAGCGCTTCACCCAGCTGTGCCACCCTGCTCTGGCCCTGGAGATGCCGGGCAGCCTGGAGGTCAGCATGGTGCTGGAGGCGCCGGAGTTTACCAAGGACAGCTAGCTCTGCTATCTGCCTCAAACACTGAGGAGTTTACAGTTCATGTTGGACATATATTGATTTGAATGATCTTACTGTATTTTGATTGAAATTACCATCGTTGCATTATTGAGAAAGCTGCAGATCTGACAGGACATAACTGATATCCCCCTTTGAAGGCAGAAGACATACTGGGTCCCATTCTTCAGTGGATTTGTGTGTTTTTAGTGAGATTGAACCTAATCAATATAGTGCAAGTTTTCTCTGATTAACAGGAAATCAATCCAACATTTATCTCTTTTGTTAACATAAAATCAAAATATCTTGTAAATACCAAAAACAGTGACAGTGAGAGGCAGTGAAAATGAAGGATGATGTGTGAAATACGACTGGATTGAAATTTAGTGCCTTGAATTTTTTTCCACAGGGGGGTGTCTTGTATTTTGTGTTGGTCAAGGGAGTAAAAGTGAAATGTTGAGGATCATTTTGTAAATTTGACCACAACATATGCTGATGTGATTGTTTTGTACTGTAAATGTCTTTTGATTTACTCATGTTCAGTTTTCTCCTCTTTATTTAAACCCTTACTGAAAGGTACTGTGACTACTGTCTGCATATTAAAAGTGAAACTCACATGGTATCATTACAAAGTTTAGACACTGAGTTTATAGCTCCAAGAAACATACTGTGGCACTTTTGAACTATATTTCATATTGTGAATTTGTGTAAATAACCTTTGTAAACAGATGTGATCTCTTCTATATTTTATGTTTTCCTTTCTTTGTCTTGTAAACTGATTTCAACGTCTGAGCTGAATGAACTTATTTTTCTATTTGCACAACTGGACTGATTGTTTGTTGTCAGCTCATTAGCTTTCTAACATACATTCACCACTAGAGGGCGACATCACTCCATTAGCTCTAACGTTGGCTCAAAATCAGGCTCAAATACATTTCTGCCACCAAGCCTAACAACTTCTGCAGAATCTATCATGCACTTAGACGTCCAGATTGCTTCTGATGACTTGCAGCTACTGTAGATTTGGTAGCTGACAAAGCTACATGGTTCTCCAGAGGACATGTCTTTTCACAATTATTATGAAACTATTTTTCCAGGCAGTCACACCTTTTCCCCTCATCTGACACCTTATCCATTTCTGGGGAAACAGAGAGAGAAGGAGAGTGAAAGGAAGAAGAGGGGGGCGAGGCAAACACATGCAGACCATCAAGGAACAGCTGCTGGCTTCCATGTGATCTGTTGGACTGCTCTTTGAAAAGTGACAGCCTCATTTTACTGGGACTGGGACTGATAACACTCTGGGTTGGGATATCGGAACAATTTTTATTGTATCTGAACTCTGGAAGGATCTGTATCTGTTACAGTGGAAAGTTAGGACCGGAGAATGTTTTTGTACCTCATCTCAACACCAGAATACTTTGACACGATGATTTATTATTCAAACATAAATTTTTCTAACTCGGAAAGATAGAAAAACAGGACAACAATAGTGCAGCTAAATCACCGTTACTGAAAAGATGTAAACACTAAATATTTCTTTTTGACAACAGATCCAAAATGTGCTGTTTACTTCCCTTTACCACCCCTGTTAAACAGCCAGCCAAGAGAAGCCTCAGCAGGAGTCTCTCCCTCACGTGACCGGTGACTTCCACGATATCTGATGTCAAGTATGCATCATCTCCTTTCAGCTGAAGTACTCTCAGTTTTTCCATGTCTAGGGCCAGAATCAAACAAAGAGCTCTCTCTTCTCCAAACATCTAAACAACCGATCACACAATACACATGGTGGGCAAGGGTGGAAGCGACTCTAATTATTACTGGAAAAAGAAGTCAGCCAATAGCACGCCTTGCTGCATCAGCTTAGAGGATTGAGGAAACGTCTGCCTCCTTTAAAGCACAAAATAGGACACAAACACTCATATAATTCTAATTAGGCTTCAGCTGACTGTTTATAGGCACGTTTAGTGAAATATTAATATTTATTTTGCTTAACAAAAAAAGACAGCGGTCATGGTTGGATTATCAGATTTGTATTACAATAATATCATGACAGTTGTTACCAACCATCCACAGAGAATGAGTGACAGTAACAGAAATGACAAAGATAATTCATGGCAATGTATCAAATTATGAATTGTTTTGACAATTGTACAAAGACACCAGCAGTCATGAAGGCACACTGAACCCATATGGTCCTCACAAGCCTGTTTGTTGTCCCAACAACACACACACACACACCGATGAATGCTTTTGTTTCAGGATATGGTGCTTTAAAGGGAATGTAACCATGAAGAGATTTTTTGGAAGTTGCAAGAGCCCGAGTATCTTTACAAGTATTAATCATTTCAGACCGAGACACAGAGAAATCATGAAAGTAATCACATGGAGTAGTAGACGCAGTTCAGCAATGTATAAGCTGTGAGGATATTAGAGAACGGGACAGAAAAAAACAACACAGTGGCAACTCATTTTACTGTCCAATTTCAGAAATTCAGACAGTGAAAATGAAGCAAAAACAAGGCAGCTAATGAGACATTCCCAAATGGGACAGACACTTCAGTTTTAACAAGGTAGTTAAACAGGCACAGCAAATGACAACACGGCAGAAAAATCTAAACAAAATAAATGTTGGCTGTGGGAAACCATGGCAACAAGAGCGAGTGGATTGTTAATGACACAGTATATCTGGGATAACTAAGAAACAATAATTGAAAGACACACTGGTTTCTGATATTCCTTGGGAAAACTCAAACACAAACACACATTAGTCCCAGATATTTTGGATGAATAAGTTAATACAGTGTGTATAAATTACCTCAGTGTATCTAGCAAAGATTGTGAAGAAGCTGATCAGCCCTATTAGAGGGAAAACACAAGTAAATTGCATTGATTTCAATCATGAAAATATTTACAACTATACAAGCTATACAAGGCAGAGAGCAAAGCAAAGTGATTGGTTACTCCTGGTCATGACTGCTTATATACTGTACATTTCACTAATTTAAATGTCTTTAGAATTTACAGAACATTTGTACAGTGGATATGAGGAAGGACGCGTGCTCAGAGCGGTGCTAGAGGCTCTGAGGTCAGCCATGATAAAGCACAGATTTATGAACCGGAGTAACCTAAGATAACTAAACAAATATTCCCATATAGTGCTCTAGCACAACACTACTATTTTAGTGGTCAGTGCATCTTTAACTAATTTCAATATCCTCATGACAGAGGTGAGGACATTTCTACATGTGTCCCATGGTGCATCAAATGAAGTGTGATGAAAAACGGAAAAAAAATCGAACAGAAATTACATATTTCTTACAGAAAACAAAAGTAAGAAGAGGTTACGTGGTCCACTCAGAGGTCAAACAGTGACACTTCTTTTCCCTGCTGGACTTTTCATTTCCTTTCTTTTGAACTTTCTGTGTCTTTCTCATCAAACACTACTTCATAGCATTCCATCCATAACCACATACATGCGCTCAACCTTTTTAAAAAACCTCACACATGCACTTTTCCTTCTCCTTCAGACCAACATCTTTCAAATCTATCATCATTATGTTTCAAATAGTCCCTTTAATAATTACGTAGTCATACGTCCATTCATTTTTAGGTTATTTCGCATTCAAGCTATAGGTCGGCTTCAGATTCAGAACTGCACCTTTCATCTAGAGGCTGTTCCTCCTCCATCCATCAGAAATGGATCAGGTTGGGTCGGGGTTGACAGGTCAGGGGTCAAGCAGGAGTAGAGCTCTTCTCACTGGCCAGACTGGGTTTGGGGTCTGGTCTGTGGGGTTTGTGCTGAGGGCTGCTGCGAAGGTTGTCATCCATCTACAGTACAGGAGGTCCGGTTTAGTTAGAGCACACATGCACGAGCAGCAAATAATATGACAATGATTCAGTAAGACACACTATATATATAGTACAGCTGAGTCTGTACCTGCCAAACGCAACCATGCACCCATGCAAAGAGACGATAAAAGGAAAGCAGAAGCACCTTCTCTATCAAGTTGGACTCTTTGTTTACAAGCTGGGTTAGTTTCTGGAGGTTGGCATCCATTGTTTCCTGAACAGGTGGGAGAGGACCTGGAGACAAATTATGTAAGGTGACACCCACAGAAGAAGACAGCAGACAGGAACAGTGTTAAGCATATGAGCAGCACCCAGAAATAGAGCAGATACAAAGAGCAAGCATGCAGTGAAACAGACATGAGAAGAAGGAAAACGCTGATGATGTTAGTTGTTTTTGTGTGCTTGTGTTTGTATGTAATGTAAATCTTCCCCTGCATCTTTGTGTGTGGATTTCACCAAGCAGAAGCCCCAAGAGTGTGAGTATTTGCAGTGTGTGCAGCGATCTTACAAGGGCGGTCTGAGCTGAAGTAGATTGCGAGGATGCTGTCACAGAAGCTTGTGATGTTATCCAGCTGTCTGAGGTGGCTCTGCAGAGGGCTACTGGGGAGACCGGCTTTGTAAATCGGAGCCACGAAACCAAACACAAAGGCGTCCAGACTGGTCGGCCTACAGACACAAACACAAAAAAATGTAGGCACACAGAGACAAGCAATATAGGGCTATGAGACATCAAAAGTAGTATTACTCATGTTGTCAGTGCTTTATACATCCTGAATTATAATTAATACTTTTCTCTAAATAAACAGTGGAAAGCATTTTCTATGTCCGATTTCACCAGAAATAGGGTTGTCCTTGAAAAAAGAAATTCTTAGTCGACTAACACTCAGTTGATTTTGTTGACTAATTGATTTAATCGACAGATCTGTAAAACAGAGTTTCTCCAGAAAGAATCACACAAAAGCACCACTTAAAATCTTGTGTTTACCAGAGGTGGGCTCATAAGTTTCTTAGAAATAAGTCATTCAGCATGAAAAAAGCATAAAAAATGACTAATTGACTAAAGAAATCTCAGTCAACTAAGACCAAAACGACCGATTAGTCAACTAATCGACTAAGAGGGGGCAGCCTTAAATGATTTCTGAAATACACTTCAGAAGACCCATTTCCTCTAATGTGATGAACATCAGCTAGACAACTTGACATGTGATTTTCCATACTTTAAGATCCGTAGATCAAAATTTGGCCTATTGCTTATTGTGATCAATTGTAATCAAATGCCGGCACAGACTCCTAACCGCAAATCTAATAAAATAAAACAATATTTCCATCCCAATTTTTCGGGCTTTTTCATCTTTTCTGTTTTCCAGTAGCTTTGCACCTGTATGTGATGTACACACATGGTCCTTCAAATGACATTAAAGAACTCACGAGTTGCCAAAAAAGTAGTTTGCAGTTCCCAATCTGTAGGAGAGGAGATTCAGGCACTCTTTAGCATCACTGTAGATCTGAGGAAGACAGTGAGAAAGATTTACAGTTGTGAAAAAGAGAACTTTGCAGTCGCAACTACACAGAGTTGACAAAATATGTGACTGATGAATCAAATCAATATTTACCTTTCCCTCCACCTCAGTGATTCTGTGTAGTGGCGCCTCTCCTTTGGTTAGAAGGATGCGGGAGAGGGCAGTGTTGGCATGGCGACAAGGGACGAGAAAGTTAAGAGGGAATGGCGAGCGTGAAGCAAACCATGGCCGTGTCAGATTGGCGTAGTTTTCTGCATCCACCCAGAAAGTGTGCAACTGTGGGACACAAAGCATTACTCTAAATATTACCAGTACTCACAGATTAGTTCTTGTCAGGGAACAAGCAGAGGAGAGATGGTGTTACCAGAGCTGGTCGTAGTTTCTCTTCAAGCAGGGCGATGTATGCCATGGTGTCTGCTCCTTGTCTGGCTGTCAGCTCAAAGTCTGCATTATACTTCTGGAAAAAAGAAAAATCACAAATATTACAGTAGATTTACCAAATCTGCTGAACGAGTTTGGGGACACAATGACCAGGTGTTGGACAGTGAGCAGCCTTGGCATGATTCTTACCTGTTTCCTCAGGAAGTTGAGAATGTGTGCAGGTTCTTGAACTGCAGAGTCTCCACACAGCAACTCTGGGACCGTTGCTGCAGTTTGAACGACAGAAGTTAAGTTATTGAAGAGTGGTGTTGCATTTGCATTAACATGTTATTAAGGTTTTGTATTTAACTATGTATTGTTTACCTATAACTTACATGAATCCACACTACATTTTGGAACCCAATCAGATGCATAAAAACATTAAACCCATGCATGTGTTTTTCAACCTTTTCTGGCACATTTTTGCGACAGTAAAGTTAGTTGTCATATGATTTTAAGTATGCATACTGGTGTAGTGTAGTGTTATTTTCAAGAGCATGAAGGATGGATGGATGGATTATACATCTTCTATGGATATATTTTCCATACTGAAATGTACTGTATTTAACAAATGTTCCTATATCAGTCATAAAATTCTCTGTTGACTACATATGTATAATCCCCATGTGGTGTCTGGACCACAATGTTATTTTATTCTGGTTTATATAAAGCTGCAGCCCACCTGTTAGAGTTTTCCATGTCCAGTCTATAGGAGAAACTGTGAGTTTTGCCCCAGAAAACTTGGCGTATGCCTGAAAGAAAATCCACACTTTAATCAGGAAAATGATCAAAAAGAGAGCCAACCTTTAGTGCGTCTATGATATAAAAGTCTGTCGAAGATATTACGCTGGTACTATTGATCCAAATGCAAAAGCACTTTGGCGTCACTTTCAGTTGAATACTTGAGCTGAGCTGTATGTAGCCCAAATGCATGACTGTAATACTTCAATAACGGCTGAGTTTTGTACGATATCAATCTTGTAATGCTGCTGAATGCTAACTGCAATCAAAGTACCCTCAGTAGGGATTTGGCACTGACTCTAAATGATTTAGCACAAGGGAAACAGCTTCATTTACAGAGAGAGGAAAAACAAGCAAAACCACCTGCTGGAAAATAAAAAACGCACCAAAATGAAGACAAAAATATGTAAAACTAAATCACTTGGGGCTGCAACAAACAATTATTTTCATTATTGAATAATAGTAAAAATTATCACAAATTTTTGGACTCCAAGGTGACTTATTTTGTCCGACTGACAGTCCAACACCCAAAAGATGTCCAGTTTACAATTATATAAAACAGAGAAAAACAGCAAATCATCACACTAACTGGAGCTGCTAGGACCAGAGAATACTTGGCACGAAAAATAACTGAAACGATAAATTGGTTAATTTCTGTCGATAGACTAATCGATTAATCATTTCAGCTCTAAAACCAATGTTACCTTATCTGCTACCTGAAAAAAATGTGATTGTTCATATTTTGTATCTTTCTTGTTCCTATTTTCTAAAACGTCTTAATGTCACACACTGAAAACACCAGGTACAATAAGGATATAAGTCCAGTCCACTATCCCTGACAAAACACGTTTATGATACATTAGACTGCGGTCAATAAAACAACACAACCCAAAAAAACAAAAGGCATTAGTATCACTAACACTAAGTGCTTTAGGGTGACATGTCATCTTGGGACAGAAAATTAGTCAAAGTGTCACCTTGTGGCAAGAGTAGTAACTGCATGGATTCACTGACCGACGACACGATAAACAGCCAGCAAACAAATCAACGTTAGTTTTCTGACGTGGTTATTAGAGAGAGAGAGAGAGAGAGAGAGAGAGAGAGAGAGAGAGAGAGAGAGAGAGAGAGAGAGAGAGAGAGAGAGAGAGAGAGAGAGATGTAACCACTCAACAAGGCTCAACAAGCTGACCTTGAAGGACCACACATTTGTTAGAGTTACTTCTGACAGCCAGCTATAGATGAAGGACAGACCTCGCAGTCAGCACAGTTCTGCAGCAGCTGGGCAAACATAAAGCTCAACTATAGATATTATTTTCTATCCTGCACAACAAGCTGAGCCTGAGCAGCTACGTAGCAACAGAGCACTGCAGTAGTTAGCATGGAAGCTAACCAGAGACACACAGAGAGAAGAAACCCGGAGAAGAAACACTTCGTCTTAGAAGTAGGGCTCGATATAATGACCGTACAAGTTGACGATATCGTTACCAGAACTATGAGAGACTCGGTGTGGACGGAAGGCAAACCCCAGTCTCCTCCCCAGCATCTCAGCTCCATGGCAGCCGCCATGTTTTTATACATGGAAGGGAGCTGGTGACGTCACGAGGTACCTGTCATATCAGCAGAGGTCAAGAAGAAATAAAGAGAGAGGATATTTTTCAATTCATCTTTATTGACAGACTCGGAGTCAATTAAAAAAAAATTACAACACAAACAACAATACAAACATTAAAAATAGGAACTGCCACTTTTTATAAAAGACAGTTGTACCAATGTTTCCACAGGGGTGACTGGTATCGTATAACACTAAAACAAGGATTTAATAATAATAATAATAATTATATTTAATTTATATAGTACACTTTAAAATACAACGAAATCTCAAGGTGCTTCACAACAAGGGCAAAACAATCACAGACAACATTAAAACTATTTACACAAGAAACACAATTAAAAGCGTCAAAAAGGGAAAATAAAATGATAGACCAATTACTTCCTGATGTAAGTTAAAAGCATAAAATACTATGAAATCATAGTGATTATAAAACCTTAGGGGAAAGCTAAAAGGAACAGGTGAGTTTTAAGATTAGATTTAAAAGCAGCAAGTGAGTCTGAGGCCCTGATTGTTCCTGGGAGCTGGTTCCACAGGCGTGGCCCCAGCGAGGAGAAGGCACGATCCCCCATGGTTGCCACCTTAGTCTAATTTAGTCTAATTTAGTCTAAATCTAACCAGCTTAGATTTGACAGTAGCATGATGATGGCATTCTGAGAATCATTTAGCCGACATATACATTTATACATCAGGTTTCTCAACAGAGCCTGGAAAGTGTTGACACCTGCATTACAGAATAGCTCGCTTGCACTACACCACCTGGGTTTTTTAAGTAATATCCGCATGCAGTCATTGTAGGCAACCTGAAGCTTACGCATGCTCGCCTTTTTAAACTTGGCCCACAAGGGGCTGCATAAATACTACATCTGAAAGAATAATAATAGATATGGATATTAATGTATTTTGAATATGACTTTTTTTGAGGTTTCAGCCCCTGACTCATTATGTCGTTCAACTATAATGGTTCATTCCCAGTAAAAACTGGCAATATAGGTTGAGGCTTTACTTCACTTTGAGGGTCATACAATTGGTAGGTAATGGTGAGGTACTCATGAAGGAATCAAGCTATCCTAGCTACAACTCAGCATGATGCACCTTTATGAGAGGGGGCACAAAAATAGTAAACATAATGAGAAAGAATGTATTAACTTAAAACAGCATGGATGACATAAATGAGAAATCCACAGTGTTTCGAAAAAGGGAAGTTTGAACCACAAATCCACGACAACTGGGCAGCACTATCTGCTGAGAAAGATGTGTGATTTGATCGAAAGCTCCAGAACAGCTTAGCCTACTAATGGACCTTGTGGTGGGACTGTATTGCCAACCAAAGTCAAGAATGGACTCTCAATCTCAAATGTACTTATTACTTTTATGGGTAAATTTAGCCCCTGATTCAGAATGTAATCGTTAATATGACCAGTGTGCATAGAGACTAGAGACTGACGCTGACAAACTGGTTCATTAATATAAATCTAATAATAATAATCAAGTCCATTTTTGTTTATGTAGCCCAAAATCACAAATTTGCCTCAGAGGGCAAGAGACTGACTTACTTTATATCAGGAATGGAAGTTCATAGGCTATTTTGATTTTCATGTAAAAAAATGTCAAATAATTTCCATTTTTGTGACATTTGACATATTTTCAGCAACAATGGCATGACGTCTGATAGTCAGACTGTTGAAGGCTGCCAGGTGTTTGGTCGGAGACAAGACAGCCAGACACAAACGGATGCGCGGTGATAATGCTCTGAGGGATGGTAAATGTCTCTCTTTGGCTCGGACCAGCAGCTGAGATGTTGAAATGTACTTGAGGTTTGTAGAGAAAGCTTTAAGACGAGTACCAGACATCTATCATGAAATGTTTCCAGGGTCCCATAGTCCTTCCCTTCCCACATTCTCCAACAGATGGGATTAAGAAAAGGTTTACAGAGGCATGTAGAACAAGTTAGATTAAATTAAATTAAAATGAAAAACATGTGGTATACAGTTATGCAATTTAACCGGCTTACTGGAGATGAGGAGATCATATCCACCTCTATGACACAGGTTCATGATGTTTGTGAAAAACAATGCCGAGCTGGAAGCAAGTTTTCCTCCTTTAAGACCCAGGCACAGTCCATTTCATTTTTTTTTAGAGTTGGCTGACTGTGTACAGGTTGATTTAGAAAACTTTTTATGTTATTATATTGCAACCCAAAAGACAGCAGACATAAAGACTCAAGGAATAAAAGTTTTATCTTGACTCTAAATAAAATAGGATCATAAATACATACAATGCTCACATTTAGCTCATGCAGTATAAGTAATACATTTTAAAAAACAAACTGCTTTCCAGATTTAAAGATTTACAGAATGAAATAGAATAAATAAAAATCAGAAACCCATTTAAGCCCCCCCCCTGTATGACATACAGAAATGAGAGCACATATATCAAGCAGCACTGGGCCTATTCATAAACACATGTGCAAAATAAAAGAAATAAGTTCATATGTGATTAAGTAAGATGTGGATAAGATACATAAGCTCATATAAAGCAGGTGGAATTTAAGTAAAGGAAATAACCACATATATTTGCAAATAAGATGCAAATATAAGAAGTGATGCAGTACTCTGACAATCTCTTTTTTTAGAATAAAATACTATGTATAATGCCTTATTTATTGTTTTAAATATTTCTAACATGTAGTAATAATATTTCAGTTTTTACACACAGGGACAACATATAATTTATCATTTGATGGAACTAGTAGCAAGGGGACACTCCCTCAGACTATTAAAATAGTCCCTACACTGTGCGTCTTTTGCAACAGTAGAGTGAAAGGACACTCCCCTTTGCTTTAAAAGCTCTGCTGTGTCCACAAAACCATCTCACCTCTGCTGAGATTTTGCTTCAACTGCTGGATTTTTCCAGCATTCTGTGTTAAAATAGGTGATTAATCTGCGATACTCTTACTGATCCACAAGTGGAAACTTCAGGAACACAGCTTCTGAATGATGGATGTGTGGGCCAGAGCAGCGGCTCTGTCTCTGGTGCTGCAACAGCTGGTGCTCACTGTCACAGCTCAAGGCATTAGTAAGTATTCTTCTTCACCATCCCTTCTGGAAAACATATTTGTGTCTATAGATCAGCACATTTCCATTTCAAGTGTCCTTTTTTTTCTCCAGTTATGTATTCCTAACAATCTGTTGTCTGCTCTTACAACTTCTAATCTGCAGCAAGCCCGCAAATAACAAGAGTATAACTCTGCTAATTTGTTTGGCTTTTTGTGCGGTTAGTAGAATTTGACGTCCGGGATCGAGTAACAGTCTGACCTTAATAAGTAAATCAGATGGTAAAACAACACTAAATGCCATCTGAGAGAGTGTATGTGCAAACCTTTGATTTGCCTGGAATCTACAGGCAAATGTTTCCGTGTAATTTCCTGTCACTTTGTATTATTCTTGAATTCAGCTAAGGGCAGTGTGCAAGTGTTTCTGTGTGTATGTGCGTGGGTGTCCGTGCATGTGAGTGTGAGTGTGACACATTGGGTTTGTTCCAGTGGAAAGAGTTTACTGCTGCTCCTTTCTGCAACTCCAGTCTACCACTCTATAAAACACAGCAGGATACTAACATGAAAGTGCACTTACACACACACACACACACACAGGTACAGTGTCACACATAATAAAGTGCAATAGTGCACTGACTCATCAGTAGCAATCCACACTGCGAGCCATAGCCATCAAGACACACTTAGACATCTCTCCATTAATAGAGACAAACTCAGCACCACTTACTGTGTACCAGACTGAGTGCTCCTAAGCTCCTTGCACACTATGGACTGACCACTATACTGTACGTTTCCCTCACTGTGTGTGTTAAACTGTTCCTTTTCTCTAAACTTTTTTGTCACAGTTATGGTACAATGCGTCTACAGCAGTATGATGCAGGTGTTTAACAGTCCTCTCCTGTGTTAGTCTATGACCTGCTGGTGTCTCCGGACTGCCTGCCAGACTTGCTCCAAGGCAGCCTGAAGAACAAAGGGCGAGATGAGGCCTTCCTCCTCTCCTCCTTCAGGCTCCACAGCAAGGCCCCCACCTCTCTCTACAGCATCGTCAACCCCAAAGACAACACCAAGTACCTGGAGGTCAGCATGCAGGCCAAGCTGAGCAAGGGTGAATTATTCTACTAACACACACAACCGGTGATAAACAGACTACATTATCAGCTATCTGTTTTAACTTGTGTTCTCCTGCCGCCTCTCTGTTTTTTGCATTCTCGCTCCTCCCCGTCTCTAGTGACCGTTCGTTACCAGAAGACTGACGGCAGATTTGTCACCACCAGTTTCAACCACCCTTCCCTGTCAGATGGCCGAGATCACCACCTGATGCTACATGCCAGCGGTCTACAGGGCGGTCCACCTCGCCTCAACATCTATGTAGACTGCAGACTGGCGCACACTTTGGAGGATCTGCCGGCTGCATTTGGGTCACTTCCCCCGGGTCCCAACAAGGTGGCACTTAGGACTCTGCAGTCAAGTGGACAGGTGAATAAGACATAATAATAATATTTGACAGCAGAGATATGCTGCATAGAAAAGTAGTCAATATTACAGCGTAAATATGAATACTGTTTGAGCAGTGCAATAACTTGATAGACATATGCCACATGCATTTCATTCCAATTCATCTCTGTCTTTTATTCCTGTGTAAGGATGAACTGACAGACTTGAAGCTGGTGATAGAGGACACCATAGACAATGTGGCAACTCTGCAGGACTGCAGCGTGGATCAGCGTGAATCTCTGCAGCTGCTGAGTGAGAACAGAGTGCAACTGACTGTCTGACTTCACCTCATCATTTGAACTTTAACCTGGTAGATGTGTGTTGTGTATCTAATTCTGATTTGTGAAATCCACTCAGGCATCCAGGGAGGCAGGACGGCACGCGACCAGGCAACCATGCAGGAGCTGAAGATCATGTTATCTGAGATGAGGGAGCTGCTCCTCAAGCAGGTAACCTGCTCTGTGTCTCACACGGGTAACTCCTGATGGGAAGGGAAAACACAACATTTAAAAATTGTTCAAGATGATTTGGGAATATAAATAACAGTATTTCAACTCAGCTCCAATAAAGTTCCAATAAACAGTCCGATAATTTGATGATGTTGTTTGCCACCTTTATGGTTGCGTTTTTAAAACCAGGTTGATGCTGAAATGAAATGAAATGGAAAAAGTGGAAGAATGTGGGCTGGTTCTCAACCATTTGGAATTTCTTTTTTCTTCAGGATAAGATTGGTTTTGCAATAAAATCAGCAATTTGTTACGAAAAGTGAGAATCCAGACTGTGAGGACCTGCTGGCGCTCTCTTGTTTCAAGACTTTATGTAACCTCGGCAACAGACAGCTGAGTAAAAACGAAATTCACCTCAGCAGCAGACAGAAGTGGATGATTTCAGATGCTCATTTAAAGCAGAGGATTTGTTAAGAGCTAAAGCATCAAACAGGGAGCCTGAGGCAATAAAGTGCTTGTTATATAGTTCAGCATCTCAGACTTGTCAGACACACTGAGCGAATTCTTTATATAAGGAAACAGATCACAGCAGCTTGCCTTAGCAGACACACATTTTACAGCTTGTCTCATTCAGATTCTCAATAGTTATTGAAACATAAGATTCTGATTTGCCTCCAGTGATGTAAGCTGTAAAGTGATAACTCAATTACCCCAACACAGTTTGTCCTGACCAACAGTTTCTTTCTGGTTAAGATTAAGGAGACAACTTTTCTGAGGAATACCATCGCAGAGTGTCTTGCCTGTGGTAAGCAGCACTAAAACTAGGATCATTTTTACAGTTTTTAGACCCTACTGACAAAGTGACATTTCAAGAAGGTGCTTTCATATCTGTCTATGTGTGCCCACAGGTCTTGGGGGCGATCCAACCAACAGAGGTCCAGCTCCAAGTCCTGGCCAGTTTGTCATGCAGCCTCAGCCTCTGACTCAGTGCCCGCGTGGGACCTGTTTCAGACAGAACATGTGCATCCGTTCAGAGTCAGGGGGTTTCAAGTGTGCCCCCTGTCCTGATGGATATACAGGAGATGGGGTGTACTGTGACGACGTAGATGAGGTATGGATTATATGTTTCTTGGTGTGTCTCTGCAATCAGTAAAAGTAGCACGAGTTATCATTTGACCGTGGTTTTTTTGTGTGTGTTTTAGTGCCAGTTTAACCCATGTTACCCTGGTGTCCGATGCGTGAACACTGCTCCTGGTTTTCGCTGTGAGAAATGCCCTCTGGGATTCAGCGGGCCAGAGATAACTGGAGTGGGAGTGTCCTACGCTAAGTCCCACAAACAGGTACAATAAACAAAACTACTACACTGTGTATAAAACATTCATTCTGTTTGATTCATCGGCGCCTGTTGGCAGAATGTGAATCTTATTCCATCTGTTCTTTCCAGGTGTGTGACGATATAGATGAGTGTCTGGGCCCGCCTGAGAATGGAGGCTGCACTGCCAACTCGCACTGCTACAACAGTATAGTAAGACCGCTGGAACTGCTGTATTGTTATTATCACACTCTCTTATAGCAGGAGGCCCCGGTTGTTGACTCAGTGTTGTCCTCACCAGGGCTCTTTCCGCTGCGGAGAGTGCAAAATTGACTTCACAGGTGACCAGGTGAGAGGCTGCCATGGCACCAGGTTCTGCCCCAACGGTCAACCCAGCCCCTGTGACGCCAACGCCGAGTGTGTCTTGGAGAGAGACGGCAGCCTCGGCTGTGTGGTAAGAGCTTAGGAAATACTGACGTCATATTACTGGATCATGAATGTGAATCACTTACTGTTTTACATCATGTACATAAAGCATCATGACATGCCTTTTTCTTGTGTGTGTGTTAGTGTGGTGTTGGTTGGGCAGGTAATGGCTACGTGTGTGGAAAGGACACAGATATTGACGGGTATCCTGACCATAAGCTCCAGTGCAGAGAGAACAACTGTAAGCAGGTACTCATTTCTACAACCACTACACTCTTTTCGCATTGAATCCATGCTAGTATTATGAATTAATGCTGTGTCTTTTGCTGTGTTGTTTCCAGGATAACTGTGTGTTTGTGCCAAACTCTGGCCAAGAGGATGCAGACAGGGACGGGATGGGTGACTCCTGTGACGATGATGCGGACAATGATGGCATTATTAACATAGATGTAGGTAATTTAGTTCCACAGGACCAGCATACGACGAGCTCTAACACATTTTGGTGGACTCTAACTTGTTTATGAACTTGGGCCCATGCACTATACAGTAAACCTCTATATTTTTACTGTCCTAGGACAACTGCATGGTCGTTCCTAACGTGGACCAAAGGAACAGCGATAAGGATCTCCTTGGCGACGCCTGTGACAACTGCAGAAGAGTCGACAACCCCTCACAGAGGGACACTGATGAGGACGGGCTGGGGGATGAATGTGATGATGATATGGATGGGGACGGTAAGTGTGTTTGTTATCAACTCATTATTATAGTCAGATATTGTGTTGTGATTGCTGTACATCACGAGGGGCAATGTTTGTAAATGGTCACTGAAAAGGTTAGATGGTCATTACTGCGGGAGGTGTTAGTAACTGGACCATTACGCCTTTTATTGCATCAATTAGAGGTAACACATTGTGAAACCAAAAGGCTGATAATCACATTAAACCACTGGCGTGTCTGTGAGGGTTATCCAAACCACAGGCTGTCTGGACCAGACTCTTTACAACCCTGGTGTTGGTGGAAAGTGTGTTGCTTTCACTGGACTGGCAGCACTTTTATCTGTTCAAAACATCCCCTGGTATTTTTTATGTCTGTTTCCAATTCACATTCTCTACCAGTTAGGTCGTTTGCATTCAGGGAAACTACTCAAGCCTCATTAACAAAAAAACTTCAAAACACCAGTAGAAAGCTCAATGTTAAAGTGCTCCAACTGGAATCCAAAGTGTTGTCTCACATACTTCTCTTGATTGCACTTTTTGAGAGCTCCTCTCATTTGTTCCACTGGAAACACAGTTTTAACTTCCTGCCCTTGTGCTTGCTGGCATGTTTACCTTTATATGCTTACGCATGTTGCATGTTACGCTGTTTGTTGGGCCCGTTCATTCGTTTTGGCCGAGCTCCAACCTCTTGATCATTTGGTTATGTCTTTAATTCCAAGGCTGGATTGCTAAGCGCTTGGTCATGTCTGTCTCCTCTCTAAAAGCATTTTTCCACGGTAAGCCTCCGCCAGCCACTGAAGGCCACTGGAAACTATTTCACCTTCAACAAACACTGCCATCTGGTGATGCCTTCGACAGACCGTGTCTGTAGACTGCGTTCTGTCATGCTTTTTTACATTTTCCTGTCAACTTTTTTACACATGACGCAGGAATAAAAGTGCTGAGGTGGTTTATGTTCGCAGGCTTTAAGAATATCCTTGACAACTGCCAGCAAGTCCCCAACGCAGACCAGAGAGACAGAGACCACGACGGGGTGGGAGATGCCTGTGACAGCTGTCCTGATATGGCCAACCCTAACCAGGTAACAAACCAGACAGCTACCTGAAAAAAGATTCATCTGCTGCCACAACTCTGACCAACAGTGTTTGTTTTGTCTACCTGCAGTTTGACTCAGATGATGACCTTGTGGGAGATACCTGTGACGACAATATAGACAGGTAGAGCCCACCGCCATGACCTTTGGTATGAATGTATATAAAGATGTGTCAAGTGTTGCCATGTGTTTAACCTGCCCTACCTCCTCTTTGTCAGTGACGGCGATGGCCACCAGAACTCAAAAGACAACTGTCCCACAATCATCAACTCCTCTCAGCTGGACACGGACAAGGATGGAATGGTTTTAATCTCCTCCTTTAATGCATCATGTTTCATTAATTCTTCTCATGCATGCTGACACGTAGATGGCTCTGTGTTTCCACTACCCCAAATGTGCCATTTTATCTTGATAGGGAGACGAGTGTGACGATGACGACGATAACGACGGCGTAGTGGACGATGATGACAACTGCAGACTAGTGCCCAACCCAGACCAAACGGACACAGATAGTTAGTGTCACTTCGTGTTTGTTCCCGGGTGCGCACAAGCATGTGCGTACAGTATGTGTTTCTGCTATGTGGTGCCTAAGCTGTGTCCTTGTACTTCAGATAACGGAGTTGGAGACGCATGCGAAGGAGATTTTGACAAAGACAATGTCATCGACGTAATCGACCACTGCCCGGAGAACGCTGAGGTCACCCTGACCGACTTCAGAGCCTATCAGACTGTAGTGCTGGATCCAGAGGGGGACTCTCAGATTGACCCCAACTGGGTGGTCCTCAATCAGGTCAACAATAGTCAAAGTTCAACCCCCTTTAATACCTAGCCTCTGTTACAGTCTATTGCAATTTATTTTTCAACAACAACATATCTAATGAGTCCATTAACGGTACAAATAAAGTGAAGCTAATCTCTTTTGTCCTGACAGGGCATGGAGATAGTTCAGACCATGAACTCTGACCCTGGCCTTGCTGTAGGTAAGCACAGAATACCTTCATACTGTCTCATCCCCATCTGTTTTACACAACAATAGAATATTTCCCATCATCTTCAGCCTTTGCCTAACATGTTGTGTCTTTCCACTCCGCTGTCCACATCCGTAGGCTACAAAGCGTTCAGTGGGGTCGACTTTGAGGGAACATTCCACGTGAACACGGTGACGGATGACGACTATACTGGCTTCATCTTCGGCTACCAGGACTCCTCCTCCTTCTACGTGGTGATGTGGAAACAGACAGAACAAACCTACTGGCAGGCTGCACCCTTCAGAGCCGTCGCTGAGCCGGGAATACAGCTCAAGGTAAACGGCTGCATTTCTGTGCACACACGCACCGAAGGCAGCAAGCTACCGTGCAAGGTGCTGGTCTAAGTGACTGTTAGGGGCAATTTTGGGTTCACTTGGACACTTTGACAGGAGGATCTTGGGATTGATCTGCTAACCCTGTGATTAGTGGACCCAGTTCCAGCTGGGGGAAGTGTCTTTACTTTCCATCATCTGTTGTTTTTCCCTCTATTAAGCTATCTGGCTCTTTATCACTACTAGGTTGTGAAGTCAAAGACGGGCCCTGGTGAGTATCTGAGGAACTCCCTCTGGCACACAGGAGACACCCCCGATCAGGTGCGTCTCCTGTGGAAGGACCCCAGGAACGTTGGCTGGAAGGACAAGGTCTCCTACCGCTGGTTCCTCCAGCACAGACCACAGGTTGGATACATCAGGTACAAACATCAGTACATACACATCAAACACTCAGAGACACACTCATACTGTGTGATCTGACTTAACTAGTTTATCCTCGTGTGTGAACCAGGGCTCGCTTCTTTGAGGGTTCGAAACTGGTGGCGGACACAGAGGTGATAATTGACACCAGTATGAGAGGCGGGAGACTGGGCGTGTTCTGCTTCTCTCAGGAAAACATAATCTGGTCCAATCTGAAGTACCGCTGCAACGGTGAGTGTCTGCAAGTTAAAGACAGTCCAGTTAGCTACATGAACTCCAAGTACATTTCTTTTTCTTTCTCATCCCCACAGACACTATTCCTGCTGACTACGAGGAGCTCAATGCCCACAACACAGATTGAAGCAAGAGAAGGGGAACGATCCATCAAGGAAACAACTTGAGCCCTGCTGAAAATGTGGATGAAAGGAGCAGAGCTGCGCTGCTGAGAACAAAAAAAGGTAGAGGAGGACACGAATCAGAGGAAAAAAGATGAATGTGAGAGGGAACATGATGGACAGTTTTGGTGATGGTATTTTAACTTTGTCATTCGAGTGAGAGGGTCTTAGGAAAGCATAACATTGGGCATTGTATACTTTAATTGTTTATAACTGAAGCCAGTACATCTTGTATAAATCAGCAGGTTCTGTGTATGTTAATGCAATATCTCAAATGCAATTTTAGCGCCATTTTAGAAGCACTGTGTAAGATGCAATACTGTTTTTGAATATTTTGCAAGTATAATAAAATTCGGAGCATTTAAGAAAATCACAGCAGGTTCTATGTCATTTTTTTACATGAGACATTGTGTGTTATTTGTCTGTATGAAGGAAAACATTGGCAAATAAAGACAACGCGTGGCGTTCAATGGATGTTTTATTGAAAGAGTGTGAACAATGAACTGCATGGCACCCACATCTCTGTATTCAAACACACTACTTGGTCCAGTGTTCCCGTATGTGATGGTAGTACACAGCCTTCACGGTGGGTCATGCTATCTGATTTAGTTTTTTTGTTAGATCGATATCAAAGCTGCAGAGCACCATTTCATTTCTACATTCATACCAATAAAATGCAGAAATGTTTCCAAAAAAAGATAAGTCACATGACAAAATTTTGCAGGTATATAAAGCATAAATTGAATGAAACTTTCCACAGATCACAGAACTTAATAAGCCAAAAATGTACATAAAGCATGTTAGGAGCACAATCAGACAAAAGGACATACTGATTTATTGTTGAATGAGAGAGAAACGACTGGCAGTTGACAATGTGCAAAAAAAAGCCTGTTACACAGGTAAACATGTCTTTGTGTGAATTTTAACTCAGCAGTAAACTCAACATCCAGTGTTGAATAACTCACTAATAAAAGCACTCATGCTACCTTATTCTTACCACCATTATGAGCTGACACATGTAACGAAAGCCTTTATAACTGTACAGAAAACAGCTGATTTAAGTGTTTGCGTGTGCATGCAAATACATATTGTTTTCAGTTATATTTTTCTCTGTAACTGACCAAACAGTTCTGATAGAGTAGTTGGTTGTTTTCTGACATCTACCTTTGGCAAACATTCCACATCTGTGACATCGCGGCTCTTCCAGAGAGGCAGCGCTCCACTAACGTCACTCTTACGTAATAAGGCAGGTTGATTTTGAAGAGCACTGCCCTGTACAACAACGATGACTGGAAACGTTGTACAGACGACACGGATTTTCCTAAGAAAAGATCTGGCTCAAATGGAGCACTGACAATAATAAAATGTGAAACATCCTCTGTAACCTAAGTGGAAACTTCACAACACTGGGTATAATATCGAAAAGATCTTGTTCCGTTGCATAGAAAACGTCTACAAAAGGGAGCAATATAACAAAGCACAAACATATACAGCTTACATGTGAGCCTGAGAGATGAGTTCTTAAACAGAGTCGGGGACAAATCTAATTCAATTCACGCCACATTCCTTCACAAAATGATTTCTGATTACTTAAGACACACTTAAATAAATACAATTGCTCTTGTAACATCTCTAACCTGAAATACATTTGTCCCAAAACTTTGCTACAACTTTATGGTCCAACTGTACAGAAGTGAAATGCCTGGCTGAGAGTAAAAGCGAGAATCCAAGAAAAACTGATACACACAGGAAATACTTACAAAATACACTTTCAAATCTGAAATGATGAAGGAATCTATAGGGGCCTGATGCTTCTCAGGATTCACAATGTAACTCAACTCCTGTGATTCTTTATGCAATTTCAAATCTGTAAGTAATACAAAACTCCATGAGTAAGTGGTAGTAAAAGATAACAAAATTACCATCAAGGTATTAACAGCTTAACATTGTAAAACAAAGTAAAATAAACGCTAGCATATAAAACATAAAGGCAACAGATAATCCTCCAATTTCGAACGCTGAGGGTAGTGTAGGGTTGTGTTTCAAGATAAGGGGGAGGAGGGGGGGGGGGGATGGTCCCTTGGCTCAGCGTGAGAGCTTCTGCCTGGCCACGTCTGCCTGACTCTAGCGTAGTGGTTGGGCGTCCGTCCTAGGCCTCAAAGCGCTTCGGGCAGACCATGGGAGCGACGAGGGTCCACATGTAGAGGGCGAGACAGACCCAGCAGGAGGCCATCTTGATCCAGAACACTGACCAGCTCCCGTCTAACAGCTTCTCAACATTATGGTTATCATAGCTGCAAATGTGAGCACACAGTGAGAGAACTGAGCAAAGACACCATTAGCAGCTAAATGCTCCCATATGTATATCAGCTAGATGATGAGCTTTGTCTGTCTGCTTCTTGATGTTCGGCTGGTAGCAGTGGCTTCTTTTTTACTCTGAAAACGGCTGCCTGTTGCAGTCAACGTGATGAAAGTGAACCAAAACAGTAAATCTTCAATGAGCTGAAATATGCTACAAAGCTCCATAGAGCTGAGGGAACGGCAGAGTCGGGATATAATAACCCAGTGGGTTCATCACAAAGGGCAACCTTCGGTTCTGAAGAATGAAGCCAATGCTGAAGTGCCTTAAACTTGCATTTTTTCTAACAGCCAGCAGGGGGCGACTCCTCTGGTTTGGAAAAAGAAGTCAGATTGTATAGAAGTCTATGAGAAAATGAGCCTACTTCTCACTTGATTTATTACCTCAGTAAACATTGTAAACATGAGTTTATGGTCTCAATCGCTAGTTTCAAGTCTTCTTCCAATACAGCATGATGTTCATTTAGTAAATTATGGTCCCATTTGGAGTCAAATAGACCATAAAGCAGAGGATGCTTTAGGGCGTGGCTACCTTGTGATTGACAGGTCGCTACCATGGTGTTGTCCGGTCTGAGTGTCCACGTTTTCATCTCAGAACTTTAACCCTTTCAGTGTGTTTTCACTTAATGAAAGTTATTGTAATATTTTGGTCGCCTAAAAATGTCTTATTCAGTGTTCGGTTGTACTTAGCTCCACCCTCTTGTGTCACTTCTGGTTGCAAAAAAACAAGATGGCGACGGCCAAAATGCCGAACTCAAGGCTTCAAAACGGCAGTCCCAAACCAAGTCTTCTTAAACTTCTTAAAGACTTCTTAAACACAGTCTATGGTTCATCACTATGAGTTACACTTTTCCATAGTCATTTGATCCATAGTTACTATAAACTTATTGATTATAGCCACTTTAACCCAATTAAGATAATACTTAATCTTATCTTAGTTAGACTAAGGTCACTACAGACATTTTTTTCATCTGACATTGTAACTTGTCACAGCAGGAAATGCATGGCGTAACTAATAACATTAACAATGGCTCATCTCCATTAAGTGTCCCAGAAAGCCACACCAGACCCTGGAAAATGGTCATTATTAATATTATTGATTACACCTGTGCCTATAAATGATCCAGACATGCCAAAATGTCTGCTGTGAAAAAGGTTTGTTAGCGAAAGGATAGATAGATTTTATTCACCATTATTTTAGAAATTATTTTGTAATTTGTATGGCATCAAACACCACCTGCACGTTGATATTGTTACTGATATTTTTTTCAAGTTGACCGAACAAATCTTTATTCTTTGATGGGATGAATATATATATATTACAAATCGTGCACTGGCATTAGCTATGAAATCAGCTTTACATGTTTCAAGCTGGTTATTATTTAATCTACACTTAATGAACTAAGTGAGGGCTGCTTAGTTCAGTCTGATCATCCACAGTAACTGGATGCGTGTACATGAGCATGCCCACAAATGCCTGAGCATTGTACACTAAATAAGATAGCATCACTTACTGGAACCAGTTGGTGACGGTCATCATGACGTAGAGGGATCCCAGGAAGAAGACAGCATGGAAGTAGGAGTAGCTGTAGATGGTTGCTTCTCTCTCATCATACACCACGTTCTGGCCTCCTCCAGTCTTCTCCTCATCACACTCATCTAAAAAGCACACATTAAAGGCAGGGTTGGTAAAGATTTTAGAAACACTTTTTGTTATATTAGTTGAAATTATCTTTACATCCTGACAGCAATCAATAAATCAAATGCTCTGACCAAAAAAAAGAAAAAAATATGGTATCTGTGGCCGTCGCAGGACTGTAATAACCCCGTCCGATCATTACATTCAGGCCGAATGATATCTGCCTCTCTACCTACCTGCCTGTCTACCTACCTGCCTGTCTACCTACCTGCCTGTCTACCTACCTGCCTGTCTACCTACCTGCCTGTCTACCTACCTGCCTGTCTACCTACCTGCCTGTCTACCTACCTGCCTGTCTACCCGCGCACACTCTGCCCGTGCACTCATTGTGCGTCACCAGAGTCTTCCACAAGCTGCTAGCTTGACAGCTGTGAGTAATAACAATAGCCATGTTTGTTGTTTACGTTCATTATGATATGTTTAAGTTTATAATGATAATTTGGGGGGAGTGGCTTTGGAGGGAGGCCTGAAGCGTTTCTCGCTAGATTTAGGGACTTTTGTGCTGCTAGCTACTTTCGTTGGAATAGAGTTGGCAGTACTGGGATTGGTTTTTCGGCTGGATAATTTTTAAAAAGCTAGTGTACTCTTGCTAGTTTCTCAAGATTGCCCACCCGGCCTTTAAATGATGCAAAGAGGATGTGGGTGAGTGACACTTTTAATGTGCGATAAATGCCTACAAACACTGATGTCACTCTGGACTTACTAATTCAAAGTATATGTAACTCCCAAATAGAATATGGTACGAGTGGTGATATATTTCTGGTGGTTATATTTGCCAACATATAACTGTGTTTTATTTCCAGCAGGGGGCAGTGTCAGCCTACCTACAATTCCACTTGGCTGCTGGTCGTGCTTCACTGTGTCATACTACCCTCCTAGTAACAGTGACATCATCTGTGTTTACTGACCAATACTTTCTCACCATCCTCAATCTGGCTGAGGAATAGCAATGAGCATAGCCCCTCTGCGTGCAAACACTGCTGCCGGGGACATATGCATACACAGTGAACAGGTCGGAGAGGCGGCAGGGGGAGGAAAAAACAAGACGTGATAGTGAGGAGAAATTGACTTTCCTCACCTGAGTCATCTCCAAAACAGAAACAGCAGCGGGCTCTCTGCAGGATAAAGAAAAACATACAGGTTACCACCACACACACATTATGTCTCTTGGGCCTAATTTGTTTAATTTCATAAGGGCGTCTAATTGGGAGCGTCTGGTCAGTCAAGTCCCGTTAATCTGTTTAACCAGTATGTATATTTCATTAACCCACACACCTGGTGAGATGTGAATATTTGTGTGTTTACCTCAGCCTCTGGCTCACTGTTCCTACACACTCTGAGTGCCGCAGAGCTTCGTCTGGTGGTGGACGTCAAGCTAAAAGGGAGGGTGGAGAACGAGATAGAAACACAGATGTAGGGGGAGAGAGAGAGAGAGGTTGTAATTCCGTCACTATGTATTTTTCCATTAATTTGCAGTTTCAGACTGCTGCAGAGTCTAATTCCCTCTCCTTCAGGGAACGACCACAAGAGACACGATGCCTCCCCTTGATGGGAAACACATGTGAACACGCACAAAAAGATGTAGTTCTCATCGCTCACGCCCGTAGCTGAGCCACAGCCAATCATGCACTGGCTCTCCGGAGTCGCAGCCAATCAAAACTACCCTGTCTCTGTCGCTATAGCCTGCCATGAAATACATTAGTTTTATTCCACGTTGCATAAAACAGAACTGCTGTTAATGGGTTTGGATTGTAGCCTTTACATAATCTCTCAACTCTTTAAATTTAATGATATAGCACTAAAAAAGAGATATATTATAAGGAAACTTGGCTTATATTTGTGTAGACATTGATATCAGGAAAAAAGGAGAAGCAAGAGATGTGTGTGCGTGTGTGCATCTGTGTCTTACCAAGAGTAAAGGACGCAGCCAAACAGAATAACGGTTCCACAAGCGGTGACAATCTTCTTGTCGCTCTCCGTCCCAGAGTTGAAGGGAAACACACACACGGTGGTGTTCACACCATTTCTTTCCAACACTAGACAGAAAGAAAGTGCAGACAGAGATGGATGAGGCAGAAGAATAAGTAGAGGAAGTATTGTAAGGAGTAGGGAGATTGCGAAAGATGCAGTGAGAGTGTGTGTGTGTGTGTGTGTGTGTGTATTTTGGCACAGTGTTAGCAGAGAAGGAGGTGAAAAGAAAATGGAGACTTAGTACAACATGCTGTAAGTACAAGTGTGCCAACAGCCTTAAGTACAGTATGCAATACACTTGAGTGTTACTTTGGAGGCATGTGCTGATATTAAATATTTACAGAATATTATCTTGACAGCTACTGTGGAAACAGGAGCGCTTGTAGGGAAGGAAACGTACTGCAGACAACAGAGTCATTTGTTTTCTCTAAAGCTCTCAGTTCAACTTTTCCATCTTCATCACAGAGATGTAAATGTCTTATCTCAGACAGGCCTCATTATATTGCATTTGGTTTATGTTTTCTTACTCTTGGGTGGAACACAACAACATTTCCCAGAACAGATGTGTAGGATTCCTTATCTGTTATGATAACGTTGAACTCGACTGTCAAATTCGTGTCCTCAACTGGAACAGAACAGAATTTGTTTAAGCTTCTGAGAACGAGGTGTTCCCCCTTTTCTTGTGTGTGTCCCTTTTATTGTATCAATTATTATTGGTTTATTTTGACCAGATGGCTTACAACCAATATTTCTTATTAATACTGTATATATTTAAATTGATTATGTTCCCATTCCTAAGTGTGACAGTGTGCCACGGCAAGAGTTGTAAGAAGAGCAGCTGTGTGAATGCAAGCCTGGTAGTTTGACTTCATCAGTCTTCTTCAATACATATTGGTCATGATTTACATGGTGTTTGCTGCAGCATTAATAACCCACGACTCAACATAAATGATACCCGTTGATCTAAGCTGATACCCATCAATGGCTGTAACTACTACATGTTTGTGGAGATGGATGTCTGTCTATACTCACTTTCTGGTGGTTTACTGGAGAAGGCTGAGAAGGTGAGGTACATGACGTACACACTGATGACTCCTGGCTGCAGCAGGCCTGATGTGGGCTGCACTGCAGGGTGAATGCAAAGGTGAATAAAGGATTTAATCATCACTGGCTATACTGAGAAATTCCTGAGCTGGTGCAAATGTATATTACAAAATGCTGTAAGTATCATAGCAAACATTGTTACTCATCGCTACTTTCTATCATTATCCTATGTTTGGAGTGTGTCACATGTGTTGCTATTCGTGAATTACTCTCTGTGTTAGTAGCTTTCTATAAATGGCATCTAAATGCAAATGCTCGTATTTTCATTTGAATTACACAGTCAAATGAGATAATGTGCTCGTCAGGTCAGGTCCTCACGTTTCTGTATGCATGGGGAGATGGCCAACAGGGAGATAATGAGGCACAGGCTGCCGTTGATGCCCAGGAAGATCTTGTTATATAAACAGGCCTCGGGGTCGGTGTAGAACACACCCATGAAGACTAAGGCTCCTACCGCAATGCTGAACAGCACCAGAGTCACAAAGGCCAAAGCTGCGTACCACATACGATTATAACCCACTCCCGAGCTCCTGCAAACAGGAAGAGAGAGGGAGAGAGAAAGCAGACAGCGGAAAGGAAAAACACAACATGAACAAGGGTAACGCAAATTAAATCCGAAAAAAAAGGATCAAGTGAATTGGGAAAAAAATGAAAGAAAACGGACATAGGAGACCTAAAGAAAAATTCAAAGAAAGAGAAAGTTAGGATTGATGAGTTATTCCTGCACCCTGAGGAGATGAGAAGACAGGTTTATGGTTGCTTAAGTGCTTTCACATCCGTTTAAACTGGTCTGGAAACTCAAGGTTTTAATAAAAAACTAAATAAAGTGGGTACAAGTGCACATACCAACACACATGGTGAGGTTTAGGTTTACTGCATTGGTTACCAGAAACGTTTTGAAACAATCTGCTGTGGTATGTGTGTCTGTGTGGAAAGGGAAGTGCACACTCCTAAACCATATGCATCCTGTGAATCTGCACAGAGCTGGCCTGCTGCCAAGCCTCCCCTCCGCCCACAAAACACAAAGCTACATGACTCCCTCTTCCCAAACTTTTTCATCCAAATAACCCCACAGAAGAAGACGTCCCACCCTCTGAGTTTCTCATGAAAGCACTGTACTGCTCCCATTTACAGGGCGTCCATGCTTACGTAATTGGGCTGGACTCTTGAGTTACTGGGACCAAAGAGACCGCAGCAGAGAGAAGACATGTTGCTCTCACCAGTTTGTGTTCCATCTGTGTGCAAACTCCACCAACAGCATGAGCTGGATCAGCAGGAAAAGGAACCCGCCAGCTGCTCCTATGTAGCGCCACACTGTGGCATTGAACAGAGACAGGGAAATTGTTTTAGAGATGAGAAGACCTTACAGCAGATATCTGTGACTTGTTGCACTTTTCATGCTGTGAGATTATATTCAAACTACAGAAAAGACGGCAGGGTTATTTTAGACGTTTGTGTGGAAGACAGCGTATTTGAGTGAGCTTGGGAAAAAGCTGCGGGTAATAAAAAATGTTCTAAAATGCAATACTTGTTACTTCCTCCTCTTTTCTTGTTATTTCCTGTGTCTCCAACTGTTTGCCACCGTTGAGGTGAAAATTATGTTATCTAGCGAAATATATTACAAACATCAGTTTTAAAAAAAAGATAACAGCACTGCAGGTTTACTAGAGAATATCCTCTCTTTACCTTCCAGAAAGGTTTCCTGTTCAGGGAGGAAGAAGCCTCCAACACAGCACCCCACCAGCACAATAAACTTCACCAACCAGAACCTGACATTCAAAACAGTGATAACGTTAAAGGTTGTACATGAAAAAAGTGAAACATAAAATGCAAAAAACAAAACTGAAATGACAGACAAAACAAAGACTCCTGTCAGAACAGTTTCAGCATGACGTAAAGGAATACTTCACTCACAATATGACTATTTGTATATCAATAACTCGTTGCATGTTACCTTGAATTCTTGAAGAAAACCTTTTTCTCGCATGCCTCCACGGTGAACGGAGAATCTGAAAACTGTGTAAATCCTTTGATGAACTCAAGTAAATGGGGTCCAACTTTAACAGCAGCAGAACTATATAAAAAATATGTTTACAAACTTTCACACAACACGTGTAGTATAATTAAAGTCTCGTTAATCCAGTCGTATGCTCAGTACTTCCCAAACGCATGCATTTTTGCCAAAATCTTACTATTTAAAAAACTTCCTCCTCTACTACTGTCTAATGCTTGCACAGGCGCGCTGCAAGTCCATGCCAGTACGATTTTGACGAAAACGCATGGTTTTAGGAAGTACTGAGCATACGACTGGATTATGGAGACTTGGATTACACTGCACAACGTGAAACTGAGTATGTAAACAGATTTTTGATATAGTTTCGCTGTTTTTAAAGTGGGACCCCATTTACTTTAACCCATCAAGGATTTACTCCATTTTCAGATTCTCCGTTCACCTCGGAGGCCTGTGAGAAAAAACAAGTTTTCTTCAAGAATTCAAGGTAACATACGTCGAGTAACTGATATACAAACGGTCATTTTTGTGGCTGAAGTATTCCTTTAAGTCAGATTTTTGAAATGAAAGAAATGCATGTGTCAATTCAGAACATATAGTATAAGGAATGCAAAAATACTCCGAAATAAACACTGCAGGATAAGATCTGGTGTTCAAGATAACAGGTGCATGCTTGTTTATGTATGTTACAGAGAAGTATTCAGAGATCACTTGACATGTTGCAAGATAAGGCTGTTTGCTCATAATATCTTGTGATTTTTAGCGTTTATACTCTGAGATACTGAATGGACCTAACTAATCCCGGCATTAATGAAAACCTGCCTGCAAGTAATGAACCTACCTTCAGTTAAGTCCAAGTGAATTTCATTTGGCTTTTGCTTTAGTGTTCACAGACGAGCGCTACAGATTTAAGGTTCCAGCCAGATAGTATAGAGGAATTGTTTAATGACTGACAGGGCAAAAGGTGGACAGAAAGAGGAACAAGGCCTTCTCACCCGTTGTGCATGGCCGCCCTGCAGCCTGTGCTGTTGTTGATGCGTATGGTGAAGATAGCGAAGAACAAGAAGAAGCAGGCCATGCCGAAGCACACCTTGTAGACGGCAGAGTAGCCAACCAGAGTTTTGCAGATCTCTCCGTAATCCGTCTTCTCACAAAAGTCCTTCAAGACGGGGAACTGATTGACAAAATCACAAACACTTAGATTAGATCATTATGGAGTTGAACATCCCCCCCCCCCTCCCCCCACCTCTGCTCATGTTTGTCTAGTGCGTGGCCTCAGAGAAAAGGCGCAACAGCGTCTATTCTGAGCGTCACGCCTCTAAAGGAGCAGAAAGAGAGAACAGGCAGCAACAACAACCCCTCTTTCTCTCCGTGAAGCCCTCTTTCATCCCTCGTTCTCTACAGGCTGTTAGAGGGGCCTTACAACTGACTGTCAGTGTACACAAACAAAAGACGCAGATGAATAAATTAACCGCCTTTTGTCAGCGAGTCAGAGGGATTGGGAAGAGCGAAAGAGCAGAAAGAAAGGGAAATCCGTCTTAAAATAAATTTCCAAAATGTATTTCAAACTACAGTGAGCTGCATATAAAAAAGAAGAGAAGAACAAGAGTCCGTAAAGTAGATAAGTACTTTGCTGTGGCCTTCAACAGGAAATTGGAAGTGCTTCAGTGGCTCAGCGCCAACAGAAGAGACGACTTTGAACACAGACTGGAGGCTCAAATATCTATTCCCTCCTCTGCTGCCCTCTGACTGCAGAGATGTGAATCAAAGTCAAATACAAGAGCTGCTTTTCAAACAGAAGAAGAGAATTACAGATATTTACTTTCATATAATAATAACTGGTTTGGCTTTACTAGTTATTGGCAGAGTATTTCGGTCCTTGAGGTTGTACACACGGGCGAGACGCCAGCGGATTGAGTTGTCATTACCTCGGTGTGCAGCGCAGGCCAGAGTCAGATCACAACATAGAGTAAAAAGCCCGTTTTGGAGCTTTTGTCTCATGTCGAGGACCATATTAGCATGTCCATGGTGTCGTGATTAAGAGGGAAGGGGGCCGGCTGTTTCAGACAGCTGTAAATCTCTTGAGAAAAGACCAGCACTCTCATACGCACAATGGCTGCTCTCTTAGCCGGGACTTCCCACTGTGCTCAGTGTGTGACTGGCGGTGTGCGTGTAAATGCGTATATATGTGTGTGTGTGTGTGTAACTCAGCAGGCTTTGCATGGGGCTATCAGAGGCCATTTTGTGCCTGGATGGGCCTTTTACAGGGTCGCCCTCTCACAAGGAGACACACAGTAGGGAGTCGTTTTAATACTGTACAGTAGACGCTGACAGAGAAAGCGAGAAGAAAAAAACAGCAGAAGAAGATCGGTGAAAAATATCAGTCTTCAAATAGCGCTCTCAAATAGCTAGCAGTCATTGCCATAGTAACACAGTCAGCTGACGGTATTCTTCCCAGTCTTCTGAATGCTGATACAGTAACTAGACTGTGCATACTGTACGGTACATCGAAACCGGGACATCATTTCTCAAGCTCAGATATTCAACTATCAATATCGACTCAGACAAAAGAGAAGGCCGGGTGAGGAGGTGATGTATCACTACAGTCTCACCTGGATAACTATATTTCCCAGAAAACAACCACAGAAAGAGTCAGTGTGATAATAATGCTGCGTTATGATGATTCAAAGAGGTAACGTGGAGGAAATAAAACACATGAAAGCTGTGAAGATCAAAAGAGAGAGGAGCAGCCCTCCTGTGTATCTCCTCCCTACTTCAGAGGCTAGGTGGGCGGTTAGAAACAAAAAGCTACCAGTCTGAACTCCCGCCTCCTCGACTATGGCCTTACTACTATGAAGATACACATGGGATCTCCAGGTAAAACAGTGGGATGTCTGCTTTGCCTGTAGCAATGTTATAAATCTTTAATTTTGCCCGTTAGCAATGAGAAGGTAACACTGCTACATGCTCTGATATTTTCTTCTATTTACACCACAGAGCTGAACACAAAAGTCAGCTCACCTGACAAGAGAACATCCAATTTCAATATACATGTGTGGAGAGAGTGTGTGTGTGTGTGTGTGTAACCTACAAATACTTTCTCTTTGCTTTTCAGCTCTGCTCCTTGTCAGCATGTGTTTCTGCACACTGCATTCTACTGTCTGAGGACCTTATTTTATGTACAGCTGCTAACTTCGTGCGAAGTGAACACCGGGGAGAGAGAAGAGACGTAGCGGTAGACCCAACAGTGTAAAAGTATTGAGGCTACTGTTGGCTTGGTTACTACTATAGCCTTTTCTATTCAATAAACTGGGCCATTCGCAAAATAACGACAGAATTTAGACTTTAAAGCTGGGAACAGATCTATAACCAGGGTTCCTACACATTCTCCATTTCAAATTTCCAGATTTAACAGACCATATTTGACTTTGTGACTCAGGCTGCAGAGGATGCTGTGACAAGACGACAGTGCTTCGGCGCCTCCTCCATGGTTGAGATATCAAATGATTTTACATAAAGTTTGCATCCAGCTCTCTTTTTTTCCCCCCATTTGGAATTGTCAACCAACCAGGCTGTGTATTTGGGATTGTCAAGCCAGTCCTCAGAAAACTTGCATTTACCCTTTGTGGCCGTTCAGTCCACAGCCCTATGCAGAAAGTTAGATGAAGTCCCACTGTCAAACATCTTGTATCTTTGGGCAATACTGCTCCAGATGGAAAACAATTATTATCTATTAGCAACAGGGACAGCCTGGGACAGAAATCCATCCTGGGACTTTAAGATGGAGAGGCTTCTTATGTGAGCGGCCGCAGGATGCGAGCTGAAACATTTTGGACAGTAATTTTAACACTAAAACTAATAAACTTTTGATGACATCAAGCTCGCTCTGGACCGCGCTCACTCACACAGTAGTAAACAATTTGGCTGCACTGGTTGCTCAAAACGCCATGAAAACACTCTGCTTGTATGATCAATACATTTTTAGAAATTCTGAATTTCAAATTTTAGAAAACAGAATAGGGACAATAGTCTGGAAACAGAAATGTTTTCCATTCTTATCCAATCAAATTCATACTTTTCCCATACTGCGTAGGAACCCCTATATGACATTATTTAAACTTAAAGAATAAATTAAAGAACTTTAAACTAAAGAATATACAAAGCACAAATAATTTATTCCGAGGATATAAACAGATTTTTTTAGTCCTGACAATCAGAAAGCAGCAGATATTGAACAAGTAGACAGAAGAGATGTGTCGCAAGGCATTCCAAATCCTCAAATCCAGAGAAACAAATCTCATGCGTTAGTGTACAAAAACAGAAATGTATTCGGTTGAAATGGTGGATGTGCTGAATGCCTGCCAACTCTTCAAGGAACACTTTGTAAGGTGGACTTCAGCGGAGCCACGGCTCTGCTCTGACACCTGGATGAACTGAATTATAAAGTAAATACACTTTCACTTACAGAACCCTAGTCGATTTACCTGTTTGCTTGTTTTTGGACAGTTATTTGAAAATATTTTTTCCTGCTCACACCTGTGATTCACATATGTTTAAATAATCTTGATAAGGACAACTAACTGATTATTTCCCAACTGTCAACAGCAACTGGCCTAGACTGTATCCAACTGGTGACGCCCTAATCATAACTATAATAAGTCCAATAACAGTACTGTGCGTCACCCATTAACACCCCAAGAAGTCAGCAGGCATGCTGCTACCTTCACAACTGCACACACAGCAAACCATGACCTCCAACCTGAGTTGAGATCTCATCATAGCTTATTACCAGTCATCACTGTACTACGGAAGCACTTATCTGTTAGAGGCTATTAGGACTGAGAGTTTCAGAGGCACTCAACGCACTCTCCGTTTAAAATGACGCTGTTGTGGAGCACAGATGAGAGCTTTAATTTTCCCTCTGTGCTGTTTCCTCCCTACCTTCTTACAATTAACACTCTCAACCATAGACAGTTCAAACTCTTCCAATTATACCTAAATATACCTGTAATTTACAGTTTTAAAATAAAGCTTGTCCATGTGTACGTGTGTCTGTGTGTGATTTATGTACTTACATAGAATTTCAACTGCCCCTCCACAGTGGGGGACATCATGACGACACAGATGATGGTGACCAGCAGGAAGTAGAGGGCGTACATGATTCGGGTCCCTGTGGACTGCTTGATCTTGGGGCAGCAGTTACAGCAGCACGAGCAGGCCGCTGAGCCGCAGCAGCAGGCCAGCTGCACACAGAGAACAATGGAGGCAAGAGGGAGAGATGGGGAAAACATTACCGTATCAGTTTCACAATTTTCCACACCACGATAAGCCATCTGATACAGACATAATCTATTTACAGGACATCTGGATAAGGGAGGACCTGGTTTGTGTGTGCATTTCGTCAGCTATAAGGGCTGCACTTTATTTCCCTGGAAGGAGGAGAACACAGCAAACAAAAATCCCCCAAGATCACCGAAATGCATTTGCTTGAATAAGTTAAACATTCACTCATTGCAACAAAAGTTTTGTAACGGTAAAATTATAGAGAACGAGAGCAGTGGACAAAAGATAAAAATAGACATACACAGGGACTAAAAATAAAAATACCCCCTCTAATTCTTAGACCCTCAATTCAGTTAAGGCAAACTCAAACAAATAGAAGAAAAAAAAAAAACTTTAACAGGAAAAGAAGGGAGGAAGCTCAGAGGAGCAACATGGGAGAGATTATTCTTCAAGGATGGACAGACATGCAATGTGCAGAGTATGGACAGATATAGCTGCAGTAAAATACTGCAGTTGGTTAAACCTTAGAGGCCAAAACCAATGAACTATAGACACTTTAAGGTGGTGCCCTAAGGTGTCTCCTCTTCGTGAAACACTATAAAACACTTCTATCAATGCAAGCTTAAAAGTTCCATGTTACAGTATCTAAGAGATGGGGACTGTCAATGTGATCAAAAGTTTGCAGCCATTGTGGCAAAAAAAAGTAACTGAAGCGGTATCTGGTGCCTTCTCGTACATTTTCATAATTCAAGAGCTTCAGCTTTAACAATCCTGGAACAGTTACTACTACTTACTGAAGGTCTGAGCCAGAAGACGAAATTATGACAACTTATTGGACATGGGGGAAGTCGCAAGAGAAGACACCCGCCTGAGTGTCTCTTTGCTCATTCAAGGTTTCTATCACGAGGGACAAATCCCTCCCCCTCCTTCGCAGTGGCAGCCATCGGTCGGTGCAGACAGTGAAGTCTTGTCTAAAAACACTCACTCAGTCACTCACAGAGGCCTACTCTGTTTCTTCTGACAGGCCCTCATACGGGGGGACAGTCTCATAAAGACAGGCCCTGTGTTCTATTTAGGAAAGAGGAGGCTATATAATTATACAGTATAGCGTCTTTCTGTAGCCACCCCACCCTGCTTTTGTAAGCCTCCTACTCCTCAGCCTGCAGAACACACACTGCTGTGGTGAGAGGTGATCGTCTGTCGTTTGTGGTCCACAGTGAGGTGTGGTACACTGTACAAGGCTGCATTGGTGCTTCGCTGCTGGAGGGCTTACACGCACCATTTTCCTTTGAATGTCCTCCTCTTATTGAATGCAACACATACTTTGCTAGCGATAAGGGAAAGCTGCTGTGGGTTACATGCCAAGGCTAGTCCGACCACGGTTGAATGTTTCGTCCTGGTTTGAATTCTGCCTACTTCAGATCTTTAACAAAAGTCCAAATCAACGTCTCTGTAAATACAAATTTCTTGTATTGTGTACGCTGGAGAAAAAGACTCTAACAGCGAAATCATGAGGAATTTCCCATCATTTTTATGAGTGAAAAACATCGCACACACCAACTTGACCTTCACAGTATTTGGACACAATATCACCCTCAATAACTGATAAGAACTGGTTCCTGCATACACACTAATAGGCTTTGCTATCTATCCAGCTCTAGGTGGAAAAAATGATAAGTACCGGTATTATTATAAGTATCCAGTTCCATTCCAAGGCTTCTCAGAGCAAATTCACTTTCTCATAATAATACATTTCTTGCTTATAGGAATCTTAGTAAAATTGTACTCTAACACAATAAACTGCCCTATACTTCATTTTGCACATACCGTCTTATCTTTGTTGTATACATTGTACGTATTGGGGCATTTTTTTGCCTTCATTAAATAGTATACAGTCGAGATAGACAGGAAATGGGGCTAGAGATACAAGGTGAATGACAAAGCTCCCCAGCCGCACTCGAACGGAGCACGTTGCAATTACATTGTCAGAGTCACACAACCAAGTCCACCAGGACACCCCACCTTGTAGCTCAAATGCTTTTTTTTTCTCCTGACCTGTTAATACATCCTAGTAATATCAGTTCAACTTGCCTTTCAGTCATAACAGTAAACTTCGTCTGCGAGTGTGTGTGCTAAGCCGGGGTCTGTAATCTGGCCAGGGTGCACTGATGTAGTAAAGCCAGTGTGCAACATTGTCTGATGTGATGCGTTCCGCTCCAGATGCCAGTAATGTGCGGTATGCTGCAGACTCGTGGATCCACACAGGCACATGGCCAGGATCAAGCTATCCTCTATCCTCCACATGGCTCTGCCTCTCTGCTCTGTCTTGTCCAGAGGTTTCCCTGACACTCTTTTCTAGATGAACTTAATTGTTTTTAGCCTATGGCTGAAGAATGGTTACTAATAGCCTTGCCTTTTTGATGCGAGCTGTGTGATGTTGGCTTGCTAGTTCTCTAAACAGATTCCCCTGAGACTCAAACTGAATTATGTTTCCACCCAGTTCTCTCGGAAAAAACATTGCCGTCTGTTGCTCTTGTTACGGAAGGTAGAAATGAATGAAATCGAGAAAAGAACACTTAACTGCACCTTTTAGATCAGAAATCAACAGCGTGGGACACCAGAGTAGCATCATAAGTACGGAATCCAGCCTTCATCTGAAAATCTGGGTTGAACCCCGCCGTTGTGATAGTACGTGTCTGTCTCGCTGTAGTGTCCTTGAACAGTGAAACCCTCCTAACACCACGAGTTTATTCAAGCACGAGTAAATAGGTCAACATACAAGGTTCACATGTAATGCATACTGTAATGCAAAAATTTGAAAAAATAGGTCAAATCATAAATTTGATATCCTCCTGCTCTCTGGTTATGGGTTGTCGGCAACAAACACAAAGACTTCTTTAATGCCAGATCAAACAAAGACTGACACCAGTTTATTACCAATCAGGATCAGTAGTGGTGTCAATAGCCAAGTGGGGAAGGAAGTGGGCATTAAGCTCATACACATGCACACTATTTACCATTGCCTGAGAAACCACTGAAGAGTGTGCACATGAAGAGGTTTTAAATTCTGCCTCCAAGGCTGCATGTGCATATTTCTGCTTTTATGCATACACAGACTTCTAGCCTTGAATCTAAACCATGTTTTATGTATGTGGCCCCTGGTCTCCATTTGACTACACAAGGCTTAACAGGATAAGCTGTGTCCTTTGTCTCTGCTGCACCCGCATGTCTTTCTCAATGGCCGATTAATTAACCACAACAGACTGAAAGTAAGCAGAAAAAAAACCGGGATGATTTAAGTCGTGAGGGTGTTTAGATTTCATTAGTTCGGGGGTGTTTCACCAGCGGACTGCACACAGCGAGGGGGCCAACAGCAAACTGCAGCAGAGCTGATGGAGGGAGGGAGGGAGAGCCAGGAGCCGTCTCGAGGAATTCCACCATACACGGATACAAAAAGAGTATCCATGGTAACCAACACTGACCCTACCCACTTAATGGGCCATCCACCCCCTCCTCCACTGCCCGCCTGCCCCACCAGCATGTCGACAGGTGGTCGGCGTGTCTGCAGTGTGCACCCCTACTTCAGTATCAACAGCAACCCCCCCCCCACTAGCTGGTCATATTGCTCTGACCATTCAACACAAAGATCATCATCACACGCTACAGCAAACATGCCACTTTAGCCACTTGCTAGATATACCCTAGTCTAGCTTTACCAGACTTCAAGTCTCTCAAAACCCTCCACTGAAGGCACACATCCTCACTACACTGGGACTGTGAGACTCTCGAGAAACAAAGACTTGTCTCTTTCTCACTCAGCCCGAAGCTCAGTTTCACTCTCTTCGTCTCATTTCCTCCGTCCTCCCCCACCCTCTTACTTGGAGGCTTATTGTTGTCATCTCTTTTCTTTTTTTACCACCTATTTTCTCCTCTTCGCCCCTTCTTTGTTGTCTTCAGCTGCCCTTTACCCTAAATCACTCTCCCCCCCCCCGGCTAACCTCCAGCTGTTCTAGGGGTCAGGAGAAACGCGATATTGCTCAAAGCACACAGGAATCAGCCTTACGTGGAGAGGATGGAAACGAGTCAGGACACAGCGAGAATACCCTCAGACCTAAATGCCAGTCAAAATGAAGCAAGTGGTTGCAGAGACAGAATTAGACCTTGGATGTTCAACAAGGACTCTGACCTACAGCTGGATGCCTAATCAACAAATGTGACACAGTCCTACATGTAGGCGATACAAAGACCACATCTGTGAGCCGTTTAACAGAGCATTGATGATAATCACCATGTTATTTCCCTCCTCCATTCTCTACCGTCTTATTATCCTCGACCCAGCAGTGATGAAAAGAATTGCTGTATTTAACAAACAGGAAATGGCAAGGGAAGCCTATATCAAACATGCGGGGGCAAACTCAGAGCATAGCCACGCTATACACAACTGCTGACGCAATACAAATAGACCAATTGCAAAAATAGGTCACTCGCTATATCCCGGTAAGCACAGCAAAGGAGAATCAGGAGGGGGTAGACAGATCTCTCCTCCAACAAACCAAGCAGCCAAACAGATATGTCAACAATGCTTCCACGGGTTGGGACGTGAGGACATCTGACAAAATCTGGATGGAGTATCTAAGGAAAAACCTAAAAAAAAAAATAACTACTATTGGTAGCACACGTGGCATTTGTGACGGGAGTATTTGGTCGCAGACTACGGAAACGACCTGTTCCTGCTGTGGCTGACATAGATTTCCCCAATCAAGATTTGAACAGAGGGAAAAAGTTTCATCAGCTGATTTGAGAGGTTGACTATGTTTATCGGAAGTGGGGGGAAAAAGCAGACAGACATGACTCACACAACCGAGAGGAGCACTGTCAAAACAACTTGACTGGAAGAATGTGGCATAACTTTTTTTCAATGGCTGCATCTGTGGGGATATAAACCTTGCTGTTCATTAATTTATCAAATCTAATACATTCATCTTTATTCCCTGTCCTACTTTACTTTAGTACATTCTGCCTTACATAAGTAGACGTTGCTGTAACTGGCTGCTTTAAACTGAGGAACTCCCTGTTAGTTAGAGCTTAATGATAGTGGATAGTGGATAAAGTTGACCACAATGAATCATGAAGGACCAACGTCTCGGTCGAAACTGTGGATGGTACACACCCTCTTATCTCAAATTACAACAATGCATAGGGTTGAACGGAGCTAGGAGAAACCGGCAGTGAGAGAAAAAAAAAAAAAAGGGAAAAAGCGAAAAAACTTTAAAACAATAAGACACGAGGCAAAATCTTTCTCACACACACACAAGTTAGGTTGGCCGAAACTCCAGACCAGGCCTAATCCATTTCCCCTTATGTTGTGACTGACAGCTCCACTATTGTCCATATAGCTAGGCAGCTGTATACACACAGCAAAAATGTATCACTGCTCTGTTTCCTATACACAAAAGGAGGGCTTTGCTTCTCTCTTGGCAAATACGGCCCCTAGCTACAACCGACAGAGAGAAACTTAAGTCCAATGGACAGAAAAGAAACGAAAGACAAAGGAGAACTGAGGTACAGTGAAGAGCTGAAAAACCGGGCAGAAATGAAACAATCCTGTGCACACAAAGGAGTCCGTCACAAAAATACCCCAAAGGAAACAGACCAAACAAGAACGGGAAGACAGTCAAAATACAATGCAATATCAGATCAACAGGCACAGACTAATCCGACGTCATGCTGTGTTTACCCAAAGGCCTTTTTCACTTCCCAAAGTATTGTTTACCGCTAGTGACGCTTCAGTTCGCAACCGTTGCACACAAAATGATGTGCTTCCTAGACACCACAGCCTTACAGTAGACTCAACTGATACCAATGGCACCCTGCTAAGAGTTAGTAGGCATTTCACACGGTTACATCAGCACCTTGCATAAAAACACAAAATTATAGAGACAAGACACGGGAAGATGTGAGAAGGAGGACGTTGCGTAAGACATTATCGCTATGACAGTTCAGAGCTAGACAAAAGAGATGAAAGATTGCGGTGATGTCCCCGTGGGAAAACAAATTCCTGCTGACCACAGCAAAATTCCTGAGGGGAAGCTGGAAATAGCAGACGTGTCTCACATGGACACAGTAATTCTAATGGTGTGACTGACCCAGAATTGTTTGTTGGTGGGGACTGCTACAGATACAGCTACAGCTACAGCTACAGGTGGTCACTTAGGCTATAGATTTACAAGTCAAGTCACTTTACAGCTCATCAACACCTGTTTTAAGGATCTCTGTGACATTACAGCCTCAGTGTCGTGACCTCAGCAACGATCAGTCAAACTGCCATCTGATGTGACAGCTGTTTGTGTGTTGCTGGGCTGCAGGGGAACATTTAGTGGTAGTTCAGGATTTCACAATATTTGTTTGTATGGGAAATCACATTCCAGTCAGCTGGCATTGTTAAGAATTGCAGAAAATCTTTTTTTACAAGAAATACATTACACTGAACCTGCATCAATAATGGAATGAATATTTCAAAAGCCCACACACAATAACGATACACTGCCTAGAAGTCCATATTTATCAAACGCTTTTGGTTATCTTGCAACACCCTGATAAAGGCAAGACAGCCAAGGCATGGTGTACTGGAAAAGACTCTTTTTTTCCTTGCACATTCCCAGAAGCCAGGGTGTAAGATGTCTTGTCCTGTACCCTTGATGTCTTACTCAAGGACACTTTATCACGATGGATGCTTGCTGGACTATAGTCTCTAGTATAGTCCAGGTCCTCTAGACACATGCATCCTGCCAGCGTTGCCTGTGCCATAGCTGTGTTGCTTGAAACACCCACATGGTTTCAGTCCTGTCCCACACTCACAGCCAACGCTTGCAGCGCTTTGGACAGAACTCAACACCGAGCTAAAGCTTAGCCTACCCCCTATCCCATCACAATATGGCATACATCCCTGATCCCACTGAGAAATTACAAGTGAGCTGCTCCCACACCACGCCTGCTCCTCTCTCCAAATCTAACCCAAACAGCGCCCACCCTCCCTTAATATCCACCTCCGAGCCAGAGGAAATTAACAGACCACACATCAATTTGGGCTCCTCTAAACCTCTAGAGGGGCACATATGCACACATGCATACACATAAATAGAGATGGCGACAAAACTAAATGGGTGTCTGTGACAGGGATTAGCACACCACCAGCACAGCAATACAAAACTGATTTTATTGTTTGCCCTCCCTTTACTCTTAATCCTTCCCCGTTTCCATCATCCCGTCTTTGAAAAGAACAGGAAATAGACGTGAGCTCCCCTCAGATGAGGGATGTGTCTGTGTAATTAAATTCCTGACCGGACCAGCTCAGCAGTGGTAACCCTGTGGTCGAAAACAGCCCATCAGTTGGATGAAAAAAGACTCTCAGCACTGGAGAAAATCCTCTCTAACTTTACATGTAAACCACTAGCTGCCTGTCTTTTCAAAGCAATTCTGTAATTATTTCATATTACTACTTACAGCCCTCAAATAATTCAGACACACAAACAATGTAACCATCAATCACTGTCATTACTGACTCATTTGGAGATTATTGTCATGATGAATCCTTTAGGGTATAAAATGTCAGAAAATGGTTTTGTCCTACCAACAGTCCAAAACCCAAAGAAATTCAACTTACTAACATGGTGAACAAAGAAAACCTGATAATGTTTGCAACTGAGAAGCTGGAACTAGTGAATTTTGGCATTTTTTCTTTAGCAATTATTAAATCAATCAATCCACACGATTAATCAACTAATTGTTTCAGCTCGAAAAGTAATCATGATATGTATTAGGTGTAGACCTAATAGGGCTGCAACTAATGATTATTTTCACGGACAATGAATCTGTCAATTATTTTCTTGATTAGTTGTTTGGTTTATAAAATGTCAGAAAATGGTCGATCAGTGTTTCCCAAAGCCAAAGATGACGTCCTCAAATGTCTCGTTTTGTCCACAACTCAAAGATATACAGTTTACTGTCATAGAGGAGTAAAGAAACCAGAAAATATTCACATTTAAGAAGCTGTAATCAGAGAATTTTGACTTTTTTTAAAAAAATTATTCATACCGATTAATCAATTATCAAAATAGTTGGTATACCATGCTGTTGATATAAAACACTAGCTATGTGCCTTTTACAAGTTATTCTGCAACTTCAAAACTGACCTCAAACATCTCAGAAAAAAAAAAAAAAAAAAGGCCAAACCATATTATTTCTACAGGATGTAATAGCCTATAGTTCATTTCCAAGTGAGTCTGCCTTTTACAAGCAAGTCTGCAACTTTATATAATATAACCTATTGCAAATAAACAATTCAGACACGAAAAAAATGAAACCATAACATGTCTATAAGGGTGTGAGTGACTTGGTAGAAGAAGTACTAGCTAGTAATCGGATTGGCTTGAAGTTTTTGAGCTGGGGGAGCAAGATGTTCCTCAGTGGTTGGAAAAGTGCAAACTGAGCATGTTACTGAAAAGAAAACAAGAAAAAACCACAACGAAGACGCATTCCTCACTACCTCACTTCCTCACAGGACACATCTGAGCTCGGTGAAGCCCCGATGTTTCACCTTTTTTCCATCCAACACATCTGTAAACAGGCGACATTCAAAGATGACGTGACTCCTGATAGCAGGTAGGCTGACGTCACAGCGTGCTGATGTTTAAGCTAACGTCTCTCTTTGTCTTCCAACTGCTATAACGTCACTACAGTGAAGTTATTCCGTCATTTCAGTGAAGGAATTATAATATGTTCGTATTGTTAACACATTATGGCGGCTGACAGGGGTCTCACGGCGACATTAAAGAATCGCTGACTCGCGTTAGCTGACGATGAGCGGCTACAGATAATAATACAAACACAGTAAACAAGACAGAAATCGACGTTACACTGAACGTTAGCTTAACGCTTCATTGTGTCGTTAACAGTCTTTGAACAATAACAAACAACAGTAAGTCAGAGTATCGTTGCTCACCTGCGAGATGCAACACGGAGTGCACATTTTGCGGGGAGACAATAAATAAAATCCGTAGAAGAGGAGCTCGCTGGTTCAGTCGCTTTCTTCCTCCTCATGAAATCACCACACGGGGAACAACGCGCCTGTCCTCCTCAAACAGCTCCCTCCTCCCCCCCCTGCCCGGCCGCTGGCTCTTCCTCCTCCCCTCCCCTCCCCTCTCCTCTCCTCTCCTCCCCTCCCCTCCCCTCCCCTCTCCTCCCCTCCCCTCCCCTCCCCTCTCCTCCCCCCTCCTTAGTTCCTCCCTGTCTCTCCTCCCACCGCAACATCACCAACAAAAAAGGCCAAACACAAAGCTGCCACACAGAGCATCAAGAAGAAGTGGTTGAAACCAGATGACTAAATAGACCATGAAAAAAATCTATGACACAATCTAAGGTTACAGTATGCTTTCATTAGGGATTACAAAGCCTCTCACACACAGCCAGAGTCACACAATTTAAAAACAATGAAGTCACTGCTGAGTTAAATAAATAAATAGTTTATAAGACCATGAAGGAATATTAAGGGAATGTAGAACAATTTATGAGAGTAATTTTATTATTTTATTAGGGCAGTTAAAGAAAAAAGGAGAGTTAATTAAAAATGAACTTGGACAGGGCTGAAAGAGAAACAATAGAAGAGGGAAACAACAGCTAGGCTACATCAAAAACATATATGGTACAAATTATAACAATAATTGTAATAATGATGTTTATTAATTTACACCTATTGATAATAGGCGGTCAAATTCTCATAATCACCTTAAGTGTAAGATTTATAGGCACATGTGTGTCATTAAAGTCATCCACTCTTTGTGTGGAGAAGTTGTATTTATTTGCATTGGGATAAAATAATTCGAACAGCTGTATAACAGATAATTGGTAATGTAACAGCCTATATGATGTCATTCTGTCATTTTCCCAAGAAGACAAATTTTAGGCAATAACAGAATGTTTTTTTAGTAGTAGTTTTTAGTTGTTTGTTTTTTTGTTATATTATTGTGTCATGCCCAGCCCATATGGAAAACACCAAAAAACACTGTTGTGGTGAAACATTTTGTCAGACATTAAAATAACTTCTTACATGACATTGCAAACAAAACATCTTGTCGAAATCTGCCACAAAAAAAGTTCCCTTCCTTAGAACACACCTTTTTATAATCATTGTACTAAAAAGAATAGTCCTTAAATCATGATATATTGAGCTACAACATCTCCAAACTCACCCAAATTACATTAAGTCTTCAGGGAGACCAGTAAACCTGCCTGTTAATGGTCGTGTACCAGTAAGATCTTTGACTTTTGGTTAAATTCTGCCTTACATAATGCTCTATCATTCATGCCAAGGTCTTAATCATCCCACTGCATATATGAGCAAGTATGACTTTCTCCCACAAACCCTGCGCTCGTGTTCCGTAACAGCATGTGGGCAACAGCGTGCTGGTTCCAACAGTGGCTTCCTGCCCAATGAAGTGGCCTTTGCATGAGCTGATAAGGCTGCTACTGTAGCTCTCTATGACTGTGCTGCTATTTGTCAAACCTGTCATTTGACCCAGTCACCCAACACACTGTAGTCACTCCCCGCCACCACACAAAGTCATTGTGTCCCCTCTCAGCGCTGCATTGTGGACATTTATAATTCGGCATGAATCACACAGGATGCCTTCTTTCTGAACTTAGGGGACCGTGACCTCAAATCCACGACCCTCTTTACTCAGACCCAAAAAGTGGTCACACTAAACAAGAGGATGGTAAAAATTTATGCATTTATGTTTGGGATTTTTTTTTTTAAATTAGTCAGACCAGCATCTGACTAATTTTATTTTTTTATTTACTTATATTTATATTTATTTTATATATAATTATATTTATTTATTATTTATTTTTTTATTTTTAAGGGAAATTTAAGCATGATCTCATTGTGAACACTGAAGCAGATGGCATTTAACATTACACTGGCTTTTGTTAAAGAATTTGATTTGATTAAATATGAAGACTGAATTTTTTTTTATCTGTGACATGCTCTCATCTCTTCCTCTTCCACTGTCTTCTTCTCTAATCTGATCCTGTTTGACAGAAAACCAAAAAGGGCAGCAGAAGGCCTGCCAGAGCATCAGGCCTCTGACATGTCAGACTGCGTTGGATCACATTGACGTTGAAGAGAAAGGACAGGGAGGGAACGATATGTCTGGTGGCACATTGTTGCATGACACCGTCAAGCCTGGCGTCACCCTGTCTGCCCTGAAGACCTCTTTCCCTCTCTAACTCTCACTAACATGCCGAGTAAATAAGCCACAAGTATATATCTGTCCGCACATATTCAACAGGTGAAAAGTCGACTCTGTGAATACTAACATGAAGTCAGTGTGTATACTGTGGACGGCGTTGGCGTTATTGTGTGAATTTGTAAACTAGCAGGAACATTCTCACAATCATGCCCTACTACCACTGAGGACACATATTTCTTAATAAATCATATATTACGAAATAGTTTCATAGTGAGTTAAGATAGTCAGACCCTGGAAGAAAATCACACATATGCATTTGCACCATTTAAACACATGAAATAAATCAGGCTTGCTTGCTTGCTTGTTTGGTTGTTCTTATTTTCAGTCACATAAATATACATATTATAACAGGCTCCCAGAGCTTAGGCATCATTGTTACAATGAGGAAAGACCAGAGCCAAGGCTATTGACCTCTGTTGTACATCAGTCGATGAGATGCAACACACAGCAGCACCTTAGGCACAATTCTCAACTGATTCAACAGCTACAACCTCTAAAATGTCCTAAAGTCAACCACATCTGAGCCTTTTTTCCCTCCGCTGGTTTTGGACTTCTTCTTTTTTTTTTCATTCCAGTGGACGATCCTGAGCAATGCAGGACAGCTGAGCCACGCAGCGGTGTGAAGATGGTGATCATCTGATTAACCAGGTCCCATCCGGTCAGAAAATTAGCTTCTTCTTCATCACAGCTGAAAATCATACAAATGCTGTTGTTACAAAACATTATTAAAAAAAAAGCACTTCAGAACAATACGGCCACGTACTGTATCTACACTACTACAAGCATCTAATGAGCAATCTGCTAACCACTAAAGTTCCCGTCTACTGTAAGTATTTGGAAATTCTCTCTGTAATGTACTGTAGCATAGAGCATAGCGTACAGCCAACCCAGATATTTTCCAAAACCAAAGGAAAAGGACAAGCTTTGAACCTCCCAGTAACACCAAGGTCCTCCTTCAGTAAAACATACCCTACCACGATCCACTAAACTCTACGTGTGTGTCTGTGTGTGTGTGTGTGTGTGTGTGTGTGTGTGTGTGTGTGTGTGTGTGTGTGTGTGTGTGTTCTTCTTTGCTCTGTTCTGAATTTCTAACTGCAGTTAAATGTGCAGCCAACACCCTTTGAATTGCTAGGTTCAATCAAGTGGTATTCTAGATTTATGACCGTAGTGTGCATAACCATGAGAACACAGGATCTGTTCACTGGGCTAAAAATTCACAACATGCTATATGTAAGTTTGGTCTGAGTGGGATGTTCTAAAAGGTCCAGATCAGCCTCAAAATAGGCCTCAAACATTTTGTGGCTGACACCGTTTAAACCACAATTTACCATAATAATATTGACCTGCTTTATTTGACTTTGGGTAGATCTAGGGCATGGTGGTACTTGGTGGATTAGGGGTATATACAGTATATATATATATATATATATATATACACACTTGGTGGATTAGGGGTACATATAGCAACTATGAGCAAATATGTATTACTTGTCTCCAGGCCCTCAATTTTCCTCTTGAGCCCGACTGTTTCCTTCTCCCTCAGAGCCTCAACTGAACAGTTGGGTCGGGGGAGCTGGGGACCAGGAGTGGGACCAGGTCGATTACTGAAGTACTTCATCTTCAAAGCCTGGAGAACAACAGACAACAGTATGAACATGTCATCATTTGTGGTTGGGCAGTCATTCCTCAGGCAGAAATGTCTACATCTTGTATATGTCTATCTTTGTCACCTGAGTCTCTGGATCAAGTCTGATGTTTTAAAACAATGCAAAAAGCTGTAGGAAATCAACTGTTTCCAAGAAATGAAAAACATGCCGTACATTGTTTTATTCCTTGTGTCATTCTCTTTAGTGTTCCTGTCTTTTAGAGTTGCTTTTATGCTGTAAAGAAACTTGATTTCCAAAGAGCTCAATCAATAAAATTATGCTGATTATTCATAAAAAAAAATTCATAGATTAAAAGACATCTGGATGTGTTTCCCAAACATCATGTTGATCAAACTCACTATTAGTGAAATGGTTGAAATGTTTAACTTTTGATTGTATTATTTTTTCTGCAACAGATTCACTCAGAATCTGCTATGGAAAATAGAAAAATAAAATGAAAAATACTCAGTAAATCATTAAACGTAAGTACACAACACTCCCAACATGTTTTTTTAGAAAACGAAATGCAATTCATATTTTTCTCTCGACTGAAAATGTAAAATTTTCCCTTTAGACTTTTAGGCTAGCTGTGGTCTTCAATGTCTGCACACAATGAACCATAGTACATTACTCTGATAATGTGAAAGATACCGCAGCTACTGGGCTTTAGTGGTGTATTACCTGTGAAGCTGTGGCCCTCGTCAAGGGGTTAAAGGTGAACAAGGCCTGTAGCAGCTCTAGTAAGTCGTCTCCAGCTGCAGTGAATATATGCTCCAGAGGGGTGCCAGGAAATATCTTGAAGGACACATAGTCTGGTAGACTATTCATTCCCTGCAGACGTATATATGAAACAAATTACACAAGGATCTTCACATGTGAGCAAAGTAAAAAACATCTACACTGGGGAAATAAAAAGATACCAACAGGCCACGTCTCTTCTGTAGGCGTCCCAAGAGCCTCAAAGATCTTAGTCAGCTGGTCAAGATCTGAGTCTCCAGCGAGGAACGGTATCTACAGCAAAGGACACACACACACAGAGACATAAGGATCCAAACATAAGAGCATTTCCTGTTACTGTATGAATCTCTCTTTGAAGCGTACGTGGTTTGTGTACCCGAAGGAGCAACTCTGCCAAGATGCATCCCACTGCCCACATGTCAACACCCACACCGTACATCCTGGCACCAAACAGGAGCTCAGGGGAGCGGTACCACCTAGGAACAGGATCACAGAACAGAGAGGTAAATTGTCTTAAACAGGCATTATGTACGCTACTCTTCCGAGTGAGAAGATTTATATATCGTCAAGTGATATGCGACTAGATATAGTCTTTAGTTTTGGATATCGTAATATGGCATAAGTGTTGTCTTTTCTTGGTTTTAAAGGCTGCATTACAGTAAAGTGATGCCATTTTCTGAACATATCAGACTGTTCTAGCTGTCCTGTTATTTGCCTTTACCCACTTAAAGTGGCAGTAGGTAACACTTTTTTGGCATAATTTGGCAAAAATTCCATAATAACCTTTCAGCATATTGTAATTCAAGTGTTCTGAGAGATAACTAGACTTCTGCTCCTCCTCATGGCTCTTTCTTCGGGCTTTAGAAAAATCTAGCCCGTAACGGCAGATTTTGACTAATCACAGGTCATTTCAGAGAGAGAGAGCGCTCCTATTGGCTGTGCTCCGTTCATGTGACCAGAACTTGGCTTCCTTCAACAGATTTTACAATGGCGGCTGCGTTACAAACTTTCTCATTTTACAGCTAAACAGTACACTACAAGATGATTCTGAAAACATTTGAGGCGAAAAATAGGCATTACAGTAACAGAATATTGATTCATATTTGATCAGCGCTGCCTAGTTTGACCGTTTGGTCGGAGTTCGCGAGTGATTGACAGCCGGCTCTCATAGACGGCAGCTGGACAGCGGACCTTGTTTTCCTCCGGTAAGTGAAATATTTCAGATGCCGTTAGGAGCACCAGAGGACATAGAGGAACATTATTTTTTTCAGGTTACCTGTTTCATGTACAACTGTCACGATATAGCGGCCGTTTTCTAAAAATAACTTTTTAAAATCATGTTTGCGCAAATCTCGCATACTGCAGCTTTAAATATTGTATCCACATTACTGATGATTGTCTATCAAAAATCTCATTGTGTAAATATTTTTGTAAAAGCACAGTTAGTCAACCCTACAATATTGTCACGATATCGAGATATTTGGTCAAAAATATTGTGATGATAATATATAATATATATTTGATTTTCTCCATATCGCCCAACCCTAATAATATGTGCTGTCAGGCATATCTTAACCAGTCACAAATGTATCTCCTCATGACAGACATTTAACTTAATACAGTTAAGCACATGAAGATTTATTTATCTAAATTGATGTAGATACGCTACTGTAGGAGGTTTCCGATGAATGTAACAACAACACAGGGGAACGTGCAAATAAGTTCTGTATTATTAATACAATAAGATGGACAAAAAAAGCACAGACCTGGTAACAACTTGATGTGTGTAGACTCTGTTGGGGCTGCCAAACGCTTTGGCCAAACCAAAATCAGCCAACTTTAACACTCCGCTGCCGTCCAACAGCAGATTATTGGGCTTCAGATCCTGTACATACAAAGGAGCAAAATGTACATTACTGACTGTGTGCGCATACGCATGTGTGTGTGTGTGTGTGTGTGTGTGTGTGTGTGTGTGTGTGTGTGTGTGTGTGTGTGTGTGTGTGGAGTATAAGTGCTCTTACCCTGTGTAGGACCCAGTGTTGGTGCATATACTCTAATCCCTGTAGAGTCATGAGGATGTAGGCTTTGATGTTGGCCGGAGTCAGGCATAGGCTGGTGTCTTTAATGATCACCTTAAAAAAAAAAACAAAGCGGCTTAAGTAAAGCTGGATATCTGACAACTAATAAGCTTAATTCTACATTCATACTTAATGGTTTTACATGTTGTCTCTAGGGTACACATTCAAAATCAAATTACACTTATCAGAGCAGATAAGAGAACTTAAGACAACAGGGATATTAAGCCTGAATAAGTAGACAAGCAGCCAAGCTAAACAGCACAATCCAGATTCGACCTCTCACCCAGACTCTCCATTGTTCCACCAGCTCCAAAAACACTGACTTCAGTATCCTGCTACGTATTTTTATTGGCAATAAAAAGCATCGAACATCTGTAGTCGATAAGCTCACACGGCCAAATGTAACCTAAAAATAGTGGTTTAGCACCGGTAATAAGATGAGCATCGTATTTCATCCTCGTGTCTGTCCCGTCTGTCTGCTGCCTGTGAGCCACTAATGGCATCAATTCATTGGGAGAGCCAAGAGCGGAGTGTTATTGATTTTTTTTTTTTTTTTAAAGCGTAGTTATCTTGTTTTGCATCGTTCTATTAGAGTCTGATGTATTGGTGGTGGGCGCCCATCTGGAGCCTTGTATGCTAAAACAATAAAAGCCTCAGTGACCTTGCAGAACCACTTAATGGTGAGATGAGAGCACTCACGCTGCCATCTTCGTCATCCTGCTCATATTTTCACCGCTGCTCTGTGTGTCATCTGACCTTACACCTCTCAATCACAATTTGTTTCATCTATTGGCTCATTCTTTAGCCTGCTCAGCCATTCACGGATTGGAAGCTGAACATAGCATCAAACTAATTACTATCACAGTTGCCACACACATAAAGTAGATATTTGTGTGGAAAAGAAATCACTAATGAGACCCAGCTTTTAAATGCTCTCTCCCTGATCTCTATTAAGGGGAGGTAATAAAGTCTGAAATTTCCATCTGGTGGCCCGCTAATGAAATGCAACATAATGCTCTTTTACGACCATGAATGAGTGATGTGAATATCCATACAGAGAGACAGTGTAGAAGGGTAGAAGGATAATATGCATCTGTACAATAAGTTGTGATCCAATTCAAGAGGCGTTGAGTCAACTCTATATCAATCAATCACGGAGGCTGCAGTTTGTGGTATCGGTCTACTGAAACACATACTATTGTACTATTGAACAGCACTATCTTGCAAAGAAAATAATAGGCAAACCAGTAGAGCTTTATTTTTTTAAAGTCTATAATTAGCTAATTTTTTTAGTTATTTATTATTATTTGTTCGAGATATTAAATGTTTTAGGAAACAACATATTAAATTCCTGTCAAGATAAATTAATAAGGCAATGTGAACTGACCACAAACTCTTACAATTTAGTTAAATCAAAATTGGAAAGTTTCTCAATGGGCTGTTATGGGGCTGCATAATATTGTGTCATGTTATTTTGGTCTATCCCTCCCTGGAAAGACACAGACAGACAAAAAAAATATTTTTTTAATAAGGTGAGGAACTGTCTCACCTCCAGATCTGTCTCCATGAAATCAAACACCAGGCTGATGTTCGATTTGTGTCCGAAGGCATCCAGCAGCTAAAAAAACACAGCACATCAAATGTTAATGCTCAGTTCAAATTAGGATAATAATACTTGTAATACAAGCAATACCATTAACATATTCATTAGAAGATATTATCTGACATAATGAATGTTTACCCACCCCAATGATATTCGGATGATGCAGTTCCTGCAGCAGTTTGATCTCTCGGAGAGCAGTCCTATTGATACCTATTGATGAGAAATCATTAACAGGTGGATGACAATGAACTGCTGCACTGTGTGGTAAACACATTAAAATGTGTGTGCTGCTAATAGGCAATCAACATTTACCATCTTTAGCCTCAGTTCTGTGGCCGACTTTAATCTACCAGAAAAAAAAAGACAACAATTTGGTGTTAAACCTCATCAAGAATAGCCTATAAATGCTAATAAATGTCCAAAATTAAGCTACTTTCTTGGTACCTTTTTAATGGCAACTATGGTATCAGTGGATTTGTCTCTGGCTTTGTACACTGTGGCGAACTGGAGAAGAGAAATAGAGAACAATCAGTACAGAAACACACAGCCCAAATGAGACAATAGCATGGAGCAGCAAGGCTTTGTTGACATTAACAACCAGCTAACGCTTGTTAGCTTGCCAACATGCTTCCTACACATCCAGAGAGACCCTGTAAAGGGGAAGAACGTAGACCGATATAAAATCACAGATTATTTATCTCTACCTACCTGACCCTCTCCGAGGAAATCCAGTTTCTCGTATCGTTTGTTTCTGGATTTTACGTCAAGCGCCATGATAGCTAACTGTCAGTTTCATGAGGAGACACTTCCTGTCTTGTTAAAGGTCCGCTGGTTCCCTTTCCGGGTTAAAGGAGGTGTTATATTGACCGACACCGCCACCTACCGGTGCAATGTGTCCAACACTGACAACACTATGCAACTTGTAAAGCAGGTTTAGTTCATATAAACAAGTTAATATGATATATTCTATTTTATTTTTAAAGGTTACAGTGAATTGTTGTTACACTAAGTTCTACTGTGAATGTCGTGCCACAATTATTTTATTGTATAATTTTATGAAGTATCAGTTTTTCCCTTATAAACTTTATTTGTATTACTTTATTATTACAATAGCATGGATCTACTACTAGTACTAGTACTACTACTAATAATAATTACAATAGTTATATATTACTATAACAACAATATTAGTAATACTAGTAATCTTAATGATAATAATCATAATAAAATCTGATCTGTTATCAAATTACTAACAAAAAATAACACAAAACAAAACAACAACTTGTGCTGTATTGTGATGTAGGCTACTTTATTTCATTTTAATTTTAGGTTAAAAGGAAATTACCTCGTACCTTTATACTACCTTTTGTTTTACAATATATTTTTTATATTATATTACAGATATTGTATAGGTTTTCTTTCTGCCAATATCACTACAACTACTACTACTGTAATAATACCAATAATGATAATAATAATAATAATAATACAATGTTTGGCATATTACAGATAGTTGGATTTCTGAAACAGTGAAAGGAAAATAAATCAGATCTGTTTTCAAATTACTAACCAAAAAAACAACTTTAATTTTAATTGTAGGGCCAAAGGAAATTAACTTGTACCTTTATACAACGTTTTCTTTTACAATATATTTTCTATATTATATTACATTACATATGATATATAGGGTTTCTGTCTACAACTATTACTACAGCTACTACATTAATAGAATATCAATAATAGTGCTGTAATAGTCATACAGTAACAGATTTTCATTCTGCACTTTGTATGATTTCTTAATCAATGACAGAAAAGTAAATCTTAACTCAAATCTTTTCTGTCCTCAAATTCCTGTAACATTTCACAGTTATGATGCAATATGCAGTACTGTTATGTTCCAGACAGTTTGCCTTTTTTTTCTTTTCATTTCTTTTTAGCGGTAAGCAGTTTGACATCGGTCTCTTGGGAGTCTCTTCTGTCAGTTAGGAAGGTTTTGTGATCCATGCACCGCTGAACACATCTCTACATCCCATCTCCATACACAGTAGATACCCTCACATCCCACAGGATTAGGCATGGCTCCTCTCCTTTGACCCTCCCTGCCTCACACACACATTCATTCATTTTCATGTTAAGTTTGACAAGAGGAGTGGGAAGGATCAGCAGGCCTAATACAGCCCTCAGTCTCCCCTCAGATCCATGCACATTCATATCCTGACAGCTCACAGATGTGACTGACAGGACCGTATGTGCCCATGCAACCATGCAGAGGAGAGGAGAGGAGAGGAGAGGAGAGGAGAGGAGAGGAGAAGAGAAGAGAAGAGGAGAGGAGAGGAGAGGAGAGGAGAGGAGAGGAGAGGAGAGGAGAGGAGAGGAGAGGAGAGGAGAAGAGAAGAGAAGAGAAGAGAAGTGAAGAGGAGAGGAGAGGAGAGGAGAGGAGAGGAGAGGAGAGGAGAGGAGAGGAGAAGAGAAGAGAAGAGAAGAGAAGAGAAGAGAAGAGAAGAGAAGAGAAGAGAAGAGAAGAGAAGAGAAGGAAGAGAGGAGAGGAGAGGAGAGGAGAGGAGAGGAGAGGAGAGGAGAGAAGACAAGACTCTAGCAGCAGTCTAAATCTTTACTGGCTTTGTATCATCAACCTTTAGGGACGCACAGGCGGCCTTAATGTGGAACATAACTGTCCAGTGGCGGACATAACTCAGACCCACTTACATCACTCGCTCTAAAACAAATGTGACATATTGATGTCCTCCTCTAATTCTGATATGATTTGAGGGCATTCTCGTGCTCATTCCCCTCAGTCTCTCTGTGAGGCTGTGGACGAGGAGAGCGGCGGCTGAGTTATGGAGGCATAAGTGATTCTGGTGGCGTTTATACAGTTTGTCACAGTAAATCTCCCGATAGCGCGGGTAACATTACGCACAATAACTCACTCTGGTTATATGTCACATTAGCAGATGGTGATGCTGTTGTGCTGATGTGTGTGTGTGTGTAGGCCTACCTCTGTTTGACGGGCAGGAGGAGAGTGAAACCGCAGGGCTGTTTATCAAACTCATAGGAAGTGGGTGTTGTTGAGCGAGGACGTGTCGCACCACCACATCCTGCTGCTGGGAAGCAGCTTCAGACGGGACAGTGTTCACACGATGTACAGTAAACAACAAATGCAGGCCAGGTGTCTTTTGTGTGCGTGTGTGTGGTATGTGGCCACTATATTCAACACTGTACACCAATTGTAAATCTATAATAATCTGACCAGTTGTCTTTAAAGAGAGAGTGAAGACGAGGCCATACAGGTGGTCCCTTTGTTTTGTTTTTTTACAGTTAATTTCCTCTTTGCATGCCTAACACACGTTCTGTTACACTTCACTAACAACTGGCAATCAGATTTGTTTAAGCCACCAAAACCACCACCAACACCCACAAACCATGATTATCACATCAAAATGCAGAAAACAAAATCTAGAAATCTGGTGTAATGTCAAGAGGAAAGGCCATTTTGAGAGAAAATAACACCGTCAAAGGCTTCAGCTTGCCTCAAGCGTATCTAAAAAGATACCCCAGAATTTTGATTAATGCACATTAAACCTCCTCTTTCTGTGTTAGTTGGTCATATTGCTCCATTTGACATTTTAGTCATTCATTGCTCCATTTGACATTTTACTCATTTCGCTCTGTTAGGTCAACACATCGGAAATATATCAGGTTTTAAAAGGAACTTTGACACACGGACTGAATAGGAGAAAAATGATTCAGCGCTTTCGCAGCCAGTGTCGTATCGTATCATATCATACACCTGCTGCACGTCTCTGTCTTTGTTTTACTCACAGAGTCTCAGGGGAAGTGGCAGCGTTCTGTCATGTAGGGAGTTTTCCTCTTTGTTTCTGTTTCTGATGCTCTCACACAGGCCCACACAGGCCCCCCCACACACACACACACACACACACACACACACACACACACACACACACACACACACACACACACACATACATGCAGCTGTATCTGACCACATGCACAGTTATAACACAACAGGATGTTGTAGGGTGGATGTTTGAGGTGTGAAGGTTCTCACAAGTCGTGACAAACAATATGTTTCGGAGAACTAATTATTTATTATTCATGCGTCTAATAGATGCTTCCACTCTTATTCTTGTTTTTGTCCTCAGTATAGCGTATAAGCCAGGATTTTAACCCAAATGTATCCAACTTCTGACAGTGACTTACTGCAACCACTCACGGTCCACAACATGATTCACTTTGCCCATTTCACGTTCATTCTTCGCAGATGTCTGCAGTGACAAGACAATACGAAAGCAGAAGGACAAACAGAAGGACAACCATTATCTTCCTTGCTGCCGTTTGTTTACAACCAACGCAGAGATTCATCAAATTGATGCTGTCAGTCCTGGGCTGCATTGTTAGACGCCAGAACTGTCACTTTGAATAAATATTAGGGCAGAATGTTTTTTTTTTTTTGCTCTCTATTGTCTTCCTCCAGCATCTGAGGCATCGGCATACACCGGGGCTTGTGGAGGACTTCGAGATGAGCCCACTTGATAGCTCGGCTCATACAGAGACGACATTATGATAATGTCCCTATAAGTAGCAGGGGGATGGGCGCGGTGTCATCTCTTCACATAGACGGAGCCAGCAGGGAGTCCGCAGTCAACTGCATTTAGGGCCGTCTTTGTTGTTGTCTTAGCTCCCATCTGCGTTGTTGTTTTTGTTCTGGTCCGCGTCTCCTCTCAGACGTCGTTATCGCTCTCATTAGAAGAATCTCTATCTCAGTCCCAAATGGAGAACAAAGTCTTCCAATAACTCTTTCTCTCCCTTTGTTTGTGTGTATGCGTGTGTGTGTCTAGCGTTGTATATGCAAGTACGACTGCATGTGCAAACAGCAGGTGGCCACTTTAGTCCTTCAGAGACACTGTACACTGTGTGCTGAGCAGTTCTGTTTTAATGAATTGCTGTATGTGGCACATACGTTCAGGTTTTTGTTTATTTGATAGTCAACACTAGTGAATTTGGAGGATGTGTGAAGCAAGTCCCAGGATGGATTCAACCCCACGATGCCACTGGCCGGGTATACACTGAATGTGTCTTATGCAACTATAAGGGCAGTAGGGTGTTCGTCTTTGGAAGGTAAATGAGGGAGAAGAGGAGGCCATTGTGGTTTATCGGAGTGTATCAGGAGCAGGAGATAGCCCCGGTGGTGTGTTATCCAAGAAGTCATTTACTTCATTAACCCAGCCAGATCACTGAGGCCTCAGTAATCAACCTTGTCACACGTCCCATTAACTTCTCACTCTATCAGCGTGGCCCTTGCTCCTTCTGACACACACACACACATACAGATGCACTACTGTTACACACATCTGTATCCGCAGCACACAAGTGCACGCTGTTACACACACTTGCTTGTTCCTTGCATGCTCCCACTGTCTTACTCACAGCGAAGACCTTTTCTCCTGCACACACATACACACTCCCTCTCCCTCTCTCTTTCTCTCTCAGCTAACCCCATTACCTCTGTCAGTCCCCAGGGGTCTCTCAGCTCTGATGAACCCTCTGCTGCCCTGTGAGATTAGTGGACTCCCTGAGAAAAGCCCTCCATTGATTGAACGCGAGTCTCTCCTGCTCGCAATGTCAGCTCAAGGTTAGCGCATGACTCTCGGCAGCAGTCAAGTGCTGTATCTTTGTTATGAATATCAGTGTGTTATTACTCTGCTGACTCCACCGCTTATATTATTCACAGAGACAGTTAACCAATTATTGACATTCACCTTCAGAGTATCTCTTTCTCTCCAGCGGCCCCACTTATAAAATTTGCCAAAAGCATTTATTAATTGTTAATTTTTTTTTATTCCTTCTTCACTTCATCTCAATCTCCCCATCGATGAAGCCACAGAGGAACTGTTGCCACATAAAAGCTTCAGCATTTGGTGAAGTGGTTTGAATGAGATTCACTTTTATGTATCTCGAATCAGGCACGGGGAAGCATTTACTTTGCATCCCACTTGAGGGAGCGAATATCTTCCAGGCAAAAAGGCAGGGAGAGATGAAGGAATGGGGGCAGCTCTCAGCCCTGTATAATAGAGAGTTAGATAAATGGCAGGATCGGGAAGACAGATTGATCTTTTTATGTTGAACTTGATGAACATGAATGATGCGCCAGATTTCCTGTAGCGGTGAATAGAGATGAAAGGATTATCTGGATATTTAGATCATTGAGGCAGGAACGTTGCCCTGCACCGCCGTCTCTTTCCTCCCCATCATAATTCAATATTTACAGTTTAAGCTGGAAAACTGCTCCCTCTTGGCTGCCTGTATCTTGTATCCATGGCAACAGATTCGAGAACAGAGTGCCGTCTGTATCTGTCCGTGTGTGTGTGTGTGTGTGCACGCGCGTGTGTCTGTGCGTAATGTTTACTGATACACTGCAATTGATTGGTTGTTGGGGAGCAGCTGTTGACCCCTCACTCTCAGGGGTCTCTTTGTGTTCTTGCACACATCCCAAATCAATAGACACACATGCATGTGAACACACGCACACACACATTTGTTATTCTATATTTGTGAGGTCTTAAAATGTATCTTAGAGTCAAATTCTATTTCTCATCTCCAAAAACGCCAACGTCAACCCCCAAATGAACCCAAATTGAAATGTAATGTAAATGTGTTTTTTCTTTGTAGAGCTCAGCTTAACCCTAAAGCCAGTTGTAACTCTAGTTCTTTATTGAACCTCATTCCCTGAAATAACCCAGAATTAACTTAAAAAGCAAGGAGCAATAATGAGCATCATTTTGAAAGACATTTGGTCCTCATAAAGACAGAAGAAAAATGCACCCAAACACACACATGCAGCAATACAATACTGGCCTCATGCCCATAAGTGGAGGAATGAGCAAATGGGTAATAAAGAGTTGCTGTGGCATGGTTATGAAAACACTCCCGATGAAATAGAGACTCTGAACACAATACACACACACACACATAATACGTTTGTGAATCTAATCAATGTGCCACAGCAGGGGAAGTGAAAAGCAACAACACCCAAAACCACTGATGGCATTGCAGATTTTTTTAACTACGAGTTTGAAACTGTGCTGAGTGTTTACATGCTACTGAGCACACAATCACAAATACCACCGCGGCTAATGAAATACCTCCCAGTGGGTGCTCTATACACGTGGGCATGCACACACACATCCACACACACACACACACACACATACACACACACACACACACACACACGCGCCGGGGATGAGTAACAGCTAGTAACTGTGGGGCACCAAAGAGGGAAAGGTCAGCTGACATAATTTGCATTGCTTGTTAATGTTAAAGGATGTTTTCCATACAAGGAAGGTCAAGGTTTGCATGGAGACGCGATATAAACACAACTTCTGACAATGATGAATTACTAATGGAACAACTGTGGCTTGTTCCAGGATGGTTGATGTGGGTTTTCCACCCTGCTACTAATTTGACATATTAAGGGGAAAGCACCAGCACACACACACACACACACACACACACACACAAACACACACACACACACACACACACACACACACACACACACACAGACAGACAGACACACACACACACACACACACACACACACACACACACACACACACACACACACACACACACACACACACACACACACACACACACACACACACACACACACACAGACAGACAGACACACACACACACACATACACTTTAATTTACCTTTATGCATCCACTCATACACCCACACGGTCTTCTTCTGAAGCAAAATTGTGTTGTGGCAACTTTTGTCCCACTGAACACACGTGCTAAACTGGTCTTAATTATACTTCGCCTGTCAAACATCACCCTCCCGAGTCATCCCAGTAGTCGTGGTTTATGGGCACAACCATTTCCTATGAAGACAACGGTGATAAACTTTATTTATAGGTTAGCCCACGGGTTTGCAAAAATGTTTCATGTCAAAACTCCCCCGAGGATGTGCGATAAAACAACATCTGATAAGATTTATGTATTTAGTAATGACTCAGCAGAGGTTTGCATGCGTCTATTGAAGATGAAGAGAGAGGAACCACTGATTATATTCGTTCTAATAATTTAAATCCACTCTCTTTGAATTGGAGGAAAGCTGATCTATAGCTGTCAGAGTTTCACAACTATTTATCAGAATGATTTGGAGTAGGATAGGCCTATTCTGTGATCATCGGTTTCATCTGTTTTAGGATCCATTTTATTATGTTTGAAGAATTTTAATCTCCTGCGTGTCTGTTACATTTATTATGTTAAATTCATATTTTAGCAATAAGCGTGTTTTGTGAACCGTAATTATTCTCTTCATATATCTCATCTAATTCTGTGTTATATGTTTTGCAAGCTCAATATTGTATATTGTATGTTGTAGCCTATGTGGTGTTGCTTGGCCAGGACACAGAAACTTTAATCTGAAGTTAAGTGAAGCCCTCTCCTGGTTAAATAAAACATTAATTTTTCCTCATATTTCTGTGAGGTACCTGGGGCTTTACCAAGATTGACAATTGATGTTCAAATGGAGTCTGGTATTCTCTGATATTAGACTATCATCTGGCCAGTGTGGCAGCACTGGTGGTTTAGAGACCGGTCAAGCCTCTGATTTGGTCATTGACATAGACAAAGTCTAATATATAAGGCAATCAAACATTCCATTTTCATTGTTTCAGACATTTTTTTAAACCAAGATTCAATATCAATAATTAGCCTATGCTTTTCTCCAATAAATATCTATGTTAAAATAATGATTTCAGAGTCACACTCTATAGCCTAAAAGTTCTGTATGCGGGCATGTATCTGAATCTGTTGAAAAAGGGCCAAACATCACTCAGTCCTTACTGCAGTGACTCAGTCAAAACATCAGGCCTTTTGCCAGATGTTGCTTTCACCCACAGTCCCACAGGAGAAGGCCATGGGAATTAGGGGAAGGTTGCAGAAGGAGACGCGCTGAGCGTGTGTGCTGCCAGGTGGAGGCGATGTCGCTCCTCCTCTCTCCTCTCCTCTCCTCTCCTCTCCTCTCTCCTCTCTGCTCTGCTCGGCCACTGAGCTTTCAGTCTGCTGGGTGAGATCATTACCAGACACCAGGCTCCGGGACCTGACATTCACCGATCGGAAAAGCAGAGAGAGGGATAGACAGAGAGAGGGAGAGAGAGAGAGAGAAAAAAAACCCTGATCCGATGCAACCGGCGAGGGAAAGCGACCTAAAGCACCACCGTCTCCAGCCTCGGCTACTCAGTCTCCCGTACTTGGCGGCTTAAAGCGCGGTCTCGCCGCTGACATTTTTCCCGCTGGATTTGGGCTAGTAGTCGGATGCGGGCTTGTTTTGACTGCAGTAATAGTCCTGCTCCCCCCCCCCCTCCTCCTCCCCAACCAACCCGAGTAGCGGATTTGCGAGGGATCTCAGCGCTGTGCAGCTCCCCGAGTGACCGGCGATCCTGCACCGGAGACGCGCTCTGCACCGGAGACGCGCTCTGCACCGCGGCGTGGCGGCTCCTCTCCAACCAACCAACCCCGAGATCTCTAAAGATCCCATTTCTGTGAGGAATCGGACATAAGCGCCAAGTTTCCGATTGGATTTTTTTTTTCACCCCCTCCTCCCCCTGTGTGTGTCTACCTTGCTTCTGTCATCAGATCGGCTGCAAATCCTATTTTCTCTTTTTTTTTTCTCTTTCCAAAGCACCGTTGACGCCATTTTCCTCGGAGGTTTTTCTGTCCAAAAAGATATAGCTACATATATATATCCTGGCACCGTTTGACAGCTCCCCGGGAGGCTGTCATCCCATCCGTGGCTTGTGTAAAATGTGTCTAAATGGATTGTAAATGATCTTGATCAAATATTTACACGTTAGAGCCGAGTGTGAGACAACATTAGACATGGGTAAGTAGCCCCGGTTGACTGGCCACATTCCACACCTGAATACACCTTTCCTATAAATGTCTTGATGTTTTTACACATGTTAGTATAGCTGATATATATATGTGTGTGTCTGCTGGTCATGCCTGCTTTTTACATGCTACCTGAACATATGTGGTGTTTTTTTTATATTATGCCTGGCCATTTTTCTATTCTTTAATTGACATGAAATATGTGGTATTATTGCTTGTAGTCACATGCCAACAAATTCCGACTAAATACATGCACGCGTGCACATACTCACGGCACCACGCGCACATGCACGCACGCAGACACAGACCACCCCCAAACAATGCTGTAAGCACTCAGCCTCCATCCATACTGTGTAATACCTTTGTAATTAGGTGGCAGTGAGATAAAACAGCTAATTAGGTCAATGGGGTGAAGTGTCCACTACACCGCTGATCAAGGACCAGCTCAACCACCGCTGCTGCTGGTTCACATGTTTTTTAACAAGGGGTGGACCTCCTGCATGTCCATAGTCCATCGCATAGCATCACAGTCTGTGTGACATGCAGCCAGCAGATGGTTGTTAACTCCTTCGGTCGGTCGTGTCACGTTTAAACGTGTCCTATATGGCATTTTTGAAATGTTTGTGGTCGGACGGATCTGCGTGTTCTGGTTGGAGTTGTCGAGGCTGGAGAGGGACGACCGTCTGCCACATGAATGGTGTCAAGTGCTGTGGAAGTTGCGAGTTGAAGCACACTCGGTACGCGAGTAGGAGTGCGTTTCATTCCTCGCTTTGCACTTTTCGTTTGCAGCACAAAATCCACACATGCAACCGTAGCCGAGTACAGAGATGCCGGCGTGCATACAGATCGCATGTGGTGGGGGGTTTGGTGGATGCCAGCGCTGCTCCGCTCTGGTTACATTTATCAATACGCTGATCGCTGGGGGTCAGAAACGGCGTGGGCCAAAAGTGACGGCCATGCTTTGGCTTGTGGAGAAAGATGAGGGGTGAAAGTGAATGGCAGTGCGCCACTGTTATCAGCAGAAACCTTAGTCACAACCTCAGCACCAGAAGATAAATATACAAGCCCGCATGAGTCAGGGAAAGTGTGGAAAAATCGGTCAGGGAACGAAGGTGTGAAAATGAACACTGGGTGAAAAAAGAAGAACAAGGGCACGAGAAGAGAAGTGCGTGACTGGGTGGAAAGAAATGGGGTTGAGGGATGGATAATATAGGCGGTTCAGACTCGGAGGGAACCATCGATCTTGTCTTGTTAACAGGTTTTGGGGGGAGCTGAAACTCCGGCAGCGTTTTTTTGCGGCGTAAAAGTATGAAGCAGGCTATTAAAGCCCCTATTAGGTAATGAGATGCCCATGCCACCTTTGAATTAAAGCATGAGAAATCGATTAGGTGTATCCCCTTCTGAGCTGGATACCTCGGGTCGAAGCGGGATCACAGAGAGGGGGGAGGAGGAGGGAATGTGAACGGGATCCAAGGACAAATCTAACTGTTGGCAGGCTCTCTTAACAGAATATCAGCACTGGAGCACCTTTTGGCAGAGCGCACAGAAAGGGGAGGGAGGGAGGGAGAGAGAGGTAGGAGGGTGAAGGAAAGAGGTAGCACGGAGGAGAGGGGAGAGAACAGAGGTTTGGGGAGGGGGGTGAGGTGAGGGGAAGAAGGAGGAAGACAGTTGGGGAGAAGGGGAGGTGTTTTTTGCTGACAGCCATTTTGTGGCTTCTGCTGCAGTTAAAATGGTTTAACATTCATCTGCTTCTGCGGGGTAGTTAGGTGAGGATGGTTTTAGTGCTACCTGGCATATGGCTCATCCAGAGGAGCGTGTGCATGTGGGACCGCTTGCACAGAGCGCCTGCGAGGCCATCATTTTCTATTATGGCTGTCCCACACATGGTACTTTATGATTGTCCTTCTAGCTGCCCTACAGCTGAACACATGCTTGTGGCATCCATTCTAAGCTGGGGAGAAAAAAGGTTTTATTGTGTATTTCAAATCCAAATAGAAGTTCGTAATATTCACTTAAAAAAAAATACGCTCTTGGATGTGGACAGGGTAAAAAAGATGGCTTCCTTCACCTTGCTCTGCTCTGAGGCAGACGACTAATAGACTTCCAAAAACTCAAACTCGTGCCCGCTGGGTTTGGGAATATTAGAAAGCCGGGGCCCGTTCCTTTTGATTCGTCGCCAACCGAAGATTGGATCCTACTAGAAACATTGGTTTACGTGATTGCCCCTTCACTAGAGGGCTGGAATAAAAGAGGAAAAGAGATAAATGAAAATGGCAGTCAGACAATGTTCATCAACCCTCCGAGATACTCATCTGCAGCCAGGGATGGCCGAGCGTCTACTACTCTCACATCAAAGAAAAGGAGGAAAAAAAAAACAGACTCTTCACCTTGTGCAGTCACACGGGCGTTTGGTGTGCTTGTGGATGTGTAAATGTGTGAGCCTGTGTGTGTGCGCATCTGTCTGCATGTGTGTATGAGCTATTTGTGAGTCCACCTCAGGCACTGGGCTGCTGGGTATGTAGCCTTAAAAGGTTGTGCTACTGCTGCCATCTCTCTCCCTCTCTCTCTCTCTCTCTCTCTCTCTCTCTCTCTCACACTCAGTCTCTGTCTACCTCTGTTTTGTCTGTGTGTCTGTATCATTCACCATCTCCGTTCCGTCCATCTGCACTCCATTATCGACGCTTTATCGTAATTGTTTTCAAAAGGACGAGGGCGAAATGCTGGAGGAGCGTCTCATCCACGCAGCCTCTCACATCGCCCAGCACAGCAGATGACCTTATGCTATTTGAGAGGGAAGCTGGTTAGCGCTGGTAGTTTTGAGAACATAATAAAGCTATTTATGCAGCGAGTCTGGCCTCTCACAATCACCCTGCTGTCTGAGGCGAGTCGAGGTGCGTATGCGTGTGTGTGTGTGTGTGTCAGTGTGTTTATGTGTGTAAGAGAGAGAGAGAGAGAGAGAGAGAGAGGAGAGAGGAGACAGTGAGGCTCAGGCGAGGCGAGGGAGGCCCGAGGAGGGGTCAGACTTACATAAACTCTCAGCCTGTCTGCCAGTAACAGAGAACTAACACAGCTTTGGGCAGCGAGCAGCGGGGAGGGAGGAGGAATATGACCCAGCTAAGTGGTTTACACAGTAATGGCCCCCGAATGAAGATTGTACTAATGTATGACACCATTTTGTTGTCATACTGGGTTATAGTTGTCTTAAGAGCACTACCCAAAGTGGATAGGTTTCTTTTTGATCTGTGTGTGAACGCAAGTGTGTGTGTGTGTGTGTGTGTGTGTGATGTTGTGGTTGGCAGCTGTCTCTTTTTCCTGTCATTGTCCTCAGTCACATGACAGTCAGGGTGGCTTTCACACATGCCATGAGGGCGAGTCACCAAGCTGACATTAGGGACTGGGAGGTTCCTGGAGGACCAAACATGGTCATGTGGGCTCTGTACGATCAGCCCGGACTCTCTATCTTTTGGTTATCCCTGTAAAACGTCGAATACCGAAAGGTTACCAAGGGACCACGGTGGTGGTTTTGCATGTTATAGCCCATTAAATGCAAATTGCCTATAGTGTAGAATACTACCATTTCCCGAAACATACCATACGTTTTTTGGACTGATTTTCTAACTTCCAGGCAGCCAGTGGTTTCCATTGGTTTTAATGGGGTATGAAAATCATCTGGTAATCCGTCAAACTGAACATTTAGCCTCCTTTGTTTGTGCGTCAGTGTTACTGATTGATGTAACCCTTGTCGTCCTGTGGTTACGCAGCCAGCAGGGGCTGTTTTGAAGGCTGTTTTTAGTGGAAGAGTTGGATTAAGGAGGCTCTTGACATCTGAGATTTTAGAGCGGCAAAAAGCATCGCACTCTTTGTTGTCTTGAAATCAAACTGAAAAGGCAAACAGTAACAGTGCAGAAAGCCTATCGGGAATTTGTTAGTTTCTTTCATTTATTAGGTTGCAGCTAACTTTTGAATCTCACCTTTGGAAGATCTCCCGAAGGCAGCAACCGGGAATAATTTTCAGAACAGTCCCCCCCTCAGAAATGTTACATTACCATGTGAAAATAATGTGACTACGCTATAAAAACAAAGCAGACTAAAGACTCAAGTTCCTTTTCATGCTGCACTTAATGAATGAAAATCAATGACTTCCAGGAAGGCTGGAAATCAATCTGAAAACTTATTAGCATGCTTTGGAAAATGACTGGCAGTATAAAGTTGGCCGTGTAGCACAAGTGATTTGGAGTTCATAAGCTGAAACATGCAAAACCGCTGTTATGGTCCTTAAAGTCTTTTTCATACTTAACCACCACGGGGCTACCAGAACCTACATCAATAACCCTTATGAGTCAGCTTTGAAAGACTGTGGTTTCAGATTGGCAAACTTTACGGCTAAAGAGAGGGTTTTGTAGAAACAAACCTTTTCATTTTCATTTAATCTACCAAACGCAGAAGAAAAATGAAAGACTAACCATTGGCTTTGACCTCAGGGTTGGACACTGTTTGTGTGCAGTCTTACTGTACACTGAAATAACGCTGTGGATTATGATTATTCAATCACACTGTAAGCACGGGGCGGCACAGTGTTTAGCACTTTTGCCTCACAGCGAGAAGGTTCCGGGTTCGAACATGCATGGGGTTTTCTCTGGGTGATCAGGTTAGGCTAATTGGCAACTCTAACTTGACCATGTGTGCCCGACCTGTCCTGGCTGTACCCCCCCTCTCGCCCAATGTCAGCTGGGACCCTCTAAAAGGATAAGCGGGTACAGCCGGATGGATGGACTGGAAGCAGGTGCTGTGAGGCCTGTTGGGTATTATGACGGGGATCAGCTGTTAGTACAGTAGCGTGGGCTGGTACAGGAGTGCACACAGAGAAAACACACACACACACACACACACACACACATACACACACATTGAGAACGCCAGGGAGTGTATTAGCAGGATGTAGGAGGTGGGTAATTCTCAGTATGTGCTGTAAATCTTTTGTGCTCTCAGGTCATTGTAAGTCTGCAGCAGGCACTAAGCTTTTACTTGAGTCATGTCTGCAGGTAGTGGTCTAGTCTGGGTTCACATCAGTGTAAATGGTGTCAGTCTAAGCTCAGCGTGTGAGACGGCATTCCCCACTTCCAGCTCAGTCATGCCTCATGTCATATTGACTGATGGGATTCCCTGGAGCTGTAGTGAGAAGTGTAGTCCACTGTTTGTTTTGGTTGCTTTCTGTTTATACGCCTGTGTGTAAGTGCCTATGCGTGTATGTGTGTGTTGATGCACTGTAAGTATGTAATATATATCTGCGCCGGCATGTGCAACGATCCAAAAAGGAAAACCTGAATCCTGTGAGAAATGGCTACCACAACGTTTTCTCTGGAGAGCAGAAATAGCAGCAGGGGGGTGAATAAGTGTACTCGGTGACAACAACACTGTCATTTGTGTGTGTTTAATGTGCATGGAGCGTATGGAGTTTTTCATGCATGTGTGTGTGTATCAATGCCACTGCATGCGTGTGTAAAACAGTTCAGACGCTGGTTTTTCCAGACCAGCTCGTAAACCACATCTGGGGAAAGAATTTAGATTCCTTCCCTCCGTCTTTCTCCGCTGCCTTCCCTTCTCCCCATGTGTGATTCCCTCCCTCCTTCCCTGCTCTGGTGAAAAGAAAAAAAAAAAAAAAGTCAGCTTCTTTCATTTTTTCTGTCTTGTGTCCTCAGGCTAACTTCAGCCTGGTTTTAGAGCAGAGAAGAGGAATGTCTTATTTTGCACTGATCACTCTAGTGTCTGCACGGCTCTGCTTCAGATCTGTCGTGGGGGATAGAGTGAGTGAGAGGGAGGGAGAGGAGAGGAGAGGAGAGGAGAGGAGAGGAGAGGAGATTAGCAAAGAGTGAGTAAAGAAGCGAGCAGGGAGAGAGGAAGGCAAGTGGGTAGTGGGTGTCAAAAATGAGTTTGTTTATGCAAGGTACAAAATGCAAATGAGAGCGCTGCTGCATGCCCCCACAGTTCTGTGATGAGCCTGTGTGTTTGTCTTCATACATAACAGCAGCTAATGATGTTGATGACAGCAGACAGGCAGACAGAGGTAGCACCGGAATGGAAGCTGCGGGGATGACAGTCGCCCTTCTTTCCCTAATCATGTCATTCACCTGCTCTCTCCGCAGACTGTCCCTGGCTTCGCTGTGTTCCTGTGGGACACCCAACCCAACCCCAGTAGCTGATTGACAACAACCAACCCGGCCCGACAGACTACTGTTCTCTATCTTCCTATTGGCTGGCGGCCACAGCTTCCCCCATCCTGACTGGCTCTGGCGGGAGCGTGGATGGAGCCAAGGGATCTGGTTGGCTCGGCCCGACCCAAAGAGGCGGAGTTACAGGGAGGCAGGGTGGGGCCAAATGAAGAGGACCAGGAAAGAGCAGGGGCGGCCGTCGGCGTGGCGCGCAGTGACGATGTGATTAACGGCGGCGTCAGCGAAGGGGAGGGGCTAGAGGAGCAGGGGGAGGGTCTTTTGGAGGAGCAGGAGTTCTCCATCAAGGAGGCAAGTTTCCAGGAAGGAAGTCTAAAGCTGAAGATTCAGACCACCAAGCGCACCAAGAAGCCCCCCAAGAACCTTGAGAACTACATTTGCCCACCGGAGATCAGGATGACCATCAGACCTCCAGTCGGAGAGGGCAAAGGGGGGCGCCAGGGGCGAGCAGGAGGCGGGGCAGGTCGGGGCCAGAAGGACGAAGAACGAGGACCCCCCAGAAAAAGGGTAAGCTGCCATTCCTGGAAGCGCTGCCACTTGTGTGTGGTTTTAGTAGATGTGCAGTGTGTCATGTACAGTGTGTCCTTCATAAGTTTGAGTTTTCTATGTCAACATCTTTGAATTGGCCGCTCCCTCTCTCATACGCTCCACCTCTTCCTGTACCTCTCTCTCTCTCTCTCTCTCTCTCTCTCTCTCTCGCTCTCTCTCTCTCAGTAGCTCGTTTCCCTGCTTGGTTACACAGGGTCAAAGTTTGCTGCGTAATTGAAACCAGTCATGGCTAGCTGAGATCACACACACAAGCACACAACATACACACTCACACTCGCATAGGAGCTGAGAATAGGGCTGACATAAGCAAGTGACAGCTGGTGTCTGCTCTCTCCATTTGTGGTCATAGACACAGAGACCTTTCCTGTCTCCTCTCCTCTCCTCTCTCCTCTGCTTTAATGAAATCAGCTCTTGCGGGTCACGCCCCTTCATCCCCCTCCTCCCTATCGCGCCCTTTACACACTACACCGGCGTTCGGTGTGTGTGACACTGTGTACGTACAGGTCCTTGGGGGAATCTAGTGTTTGTAGTGCGTGTTGACCTACACAGTGGTGTGTGTGTCCAAACCTGACAGCCATCTCGGTGTCACTGAGCTCGACAGGCCCAGCAGGAGCGAAGGCGTCATGTTGTCAACACGATGCCGGGGCTGCGTTTTGTTCTGTTGTGCTTCAGTCTTGTTGTTTTTACTCAAATTCAAGGGGCTCAAGAGCTAATTGCATTGTCAGATATACTGGAGCTCCACTCTATGTCCGTGTTCAAGAGGGGTCTGATGCAACCCAAAAGAATAACCGATCAGCATCGTCAAGGATCTGTTGTTGCCCATGTCTAACCAGTCATATAAAAACACCTCTTTTAAACAGAAAATTGTCTAATTTTCTCAAAGATACGAGGTCTCTAATATGGGGTAATAAAAGGAAATACAGTAGTCGGCCAATTAGAGGCTGCATGTCGCTCATCCTCTCAGCTAGACTCCCTGTAGTGTCAAGAAGCCAGCTGTATACAGATGTATTGTACACACTTTACATTACTGTTTCCCAACTTAGGTGTTGGATCTGAAAAAGGAGTTGAAAGCTAAACCTTGGGGGGGGGGGGGGGTCACAAGATAATTAACAAGGGAGAACATGTTTCTGCTACACAAAGCTAATTGTTTTTTCCAGTGAACTACTGGATCATTTTTAGTTCTCCAGGAAAAATGTTCAAGCAAGGTAAAGCCAAGTTGGTTGAACTGGTAAAAACCAGCAGACATTTGCAGCTGGTGACAAGGGGTTGGAAATACATTACATTAAAAACAGCTGCTCTACATGTTTGTATTGACTGGAACAATGGTTGAAATCACCAACCAGATCCGACACCTTGCGCTCAAAGTCTGAGCAGTGATTCAATTACAAAATTGTAACCAAATTGGAACGAAAGCATGTGGGTGTTGCTTTGTCATAGAGAGAGGCAGATTCGGACGTCATCCACAATTTCAGCTAGTTGTCTGCAGGATGTGTTTTCTCACCGCAAAGTCGACTCATGCCTCATTTCCACGGTATGGTTCGGCTTGACTCAACTCACTTTTGGTACCAGGTCCTTTATGTCTATTTTCGTTTTCCACTGAAGATAGTACCACCACCCCCATCGGTGTAGGCGGGATTCTCAGCTGATTCACGCTGAGTGAAACTGCCGTGACATCTTCAGTACACTTTGTCAATTGTACGGCGTAGTGTATGGCGTAGTTTTGCCATTTGTCCTGTGTCGCGCTACTGTCGGGTCAGCTTGCCTGGAACATAGACCGAGGTGGTACCAAAAAAAGTACCAGGTACTATCAACAACTTTTGCTAATGGAAAACCAAAAAAGAGCGAGTCGCGTCGAGTACAGCCGTGCCGTACCATGCAGTGGAAATACGGCATATGAGTATGTCTGACCTGCTGTCGCCTTTCTGTAAATATATGTATATATATATATAAATAAGTATTAAAAGACATGTTTACCACTAAAATTGTTCAAATCCACGAGTAAGCTGAGTGAGCTGAACCCTGCACTCTGATATTTGGGCAGCCATTCCTAATCCAGCGCCATCGGTCCTCATTTGGAAGCCCGCTGCTGCGACAGTATGATTGACAGAGGTTGTCATAGTGACAGGGGTAGCAAGCTGGTCTCTATTGAGATTTGAGGTTTGGGGAGGGGAGGGGAGGATGTGTTGGTGTTGATTCAGATCAGTTTCAACCCTTCATCCCCTACACTCTGTCCCTCAATCACCCCCCACCCCCCATCCCCCTTCCCTCTACCCCTGCTCCCCCCCTACATCCTTTCCCTCCATCCACCCATCACCTGCCACCCCAAGGGTGTAATACAGGCAGGCTCACTGGAGAGGAACGGGTTAAAGAGAGAGGCTGGGCTGCTTTCTGTCTCTCTGTCTCCCTCTCATGTGTGTGTGTGTGTGTGTGTGTGTGTGTGTGTGAGGTTAAATACTCTCTTTGTGGTGTGTGTGAGGCTGTGTGTCAGGAGGGGAGGGGAGGCGAGAGGGGGAGCAGATGGACAGCCTCTCTGCTCTCTGCTGTATTGTGTCCACATCTACTCTTTCCCTCTTTCTCTCTTTATCTTTTATCTGTCCCTCTTTCTCCGTCTTTTCTTCCCTCATGTCTTCCTCTTTTCACTCCCTCTTTTTCACCACTCTTTTCTTCCTCTTCCTCCCTCTTTCCCCCTCTGTTGTCTTGTAGCAGATGGCAGCGTGGGGCAGCAGCAGCAGCAGCAGCAGCGGCAGCAACAGAGCAGAAGCCAGAGTGTGAGCAGGAGATGGGGAGAGGAGAAGGGGGTTGTGGAAAGAGGGGGAGGAGGAGGAGAAGAGGTGGGGGTCAGGCATATGGAGAGCCTGGTTAAGGGGCCCCCTCAGAGGGAGTGTGTATGTGCGTGTGGTAGTGTGCGGTGAATAGAGAAGGGGGAGAGGTGGGATACAATAGATGCCCATTAAGACAGAGATTTGACTCTAATAGACAGAGAAGGGGACAGACAGACAGACAGATAAGTAGGCAAACATGTAGAATGGTGCAAAGAAAGACATGGAAATGGTGCTTTTTAACCATTCTCTCTTTTGTAGAATCTGCTGCTTCTCTTCTCTGACTTATAACATTTTGTTACTCTTGTAGGTAAATTGGCATGTTCCAGCATCAAATAGTAACAGGAAACAGCTAGCAAAAGCTGGAATAAATAGGGGTTATATAAATGTTTGCAACTGCCTAATTCAGCAGCAGAGGCACGGCAGAATTTGTGTTTGTAAGAAAAAGTATGGATTAAAACACAAAACACAACACAATCGATTAGTTGTTTGGTCTATAAAATGGTGAAAAATGTCGATCAGTGTTTCCCAAAGCCCATGATGACGTCCTCAAATATCTTGTTTTGTCCACAACTCAAAGATATTTAGTTTATTGTCATAGAAGAGGAAAGAAAGCAGAAAAAATATTCACATATAAGAAGCTAGAATCTTTTCTTTCTTAAAAAATACTCAAACCGATTATCAAAATATTTGGCGATTAATTTAACAATATAGTGAACTATATTTACCCCTCGCCATTTTATTTGAGTGTCAAAATTCTGACTGTAAGATGCATGTAGCATATAATGCCCCCAAAAATTCCCACAACGAAATGTGTTGCATTTTATAGATGCGAAAATGACAAGTCATGCGACTCTACAGCTGTCAGTGATGACAGAAAATAACGATTCACAAGTGTCCAAAATCTCAATTTACTGCTCCCTATATAGAGTAGACTACTGAGTGTCCATTATTGGGGCGTAGTGAACGAGTGAACGAGGGGGTGATTTCAGACACAGCCTCGCTGAAGAGAAAAGGATGTCATTTCCCAGCTTTTAAAAGGGAATCTCAGCCACCTATCATCTTCATAGCAGGCATCTATAACCGGCGAGGTCACTGAGCAGGCGCCTTGTGTCAGGGGACAGACCCACACACACACATTAACGGGATATGATGGGCTCCCCTTCTCTGTCTCCAGCTGACATCACACACATGCTGAACGTCCCCTCACACACGGCTCTTTGTCTGGGCACGCTGTGTGTGTTTGGAAGATGAATGTGTGTGTTCTAACGGATTGGGTCCTGGGTCAACCACTGCATCACTCCTCCAGACACACACATGCCCACGCGCACACACACACACACACACAGACGCACGGTTATCGATCCAATGCCTACACATAAGGGAGCGTACGCAAGCTAAAATGCATCCACGCTCTTTCTCTCTCTCTCTCTCTCTCACACACACACACACACACAGACACACACACACACACAAATCATGTTGAGCAGTGATTGCAGTTAGAGAGAGTGTTTTCCTGGTTATCTGTCCAGTTCTCTGGACGTGCCAAATGTGGCTCTTAATCCATTTCACTATCTGTGGGGAGAGATAAGCCAGAGCTTTTCCAGGAGTCCAGGCCAGGCTGTGTGTTGTTGTTGAATGTGTGTCTGCGTGGAGTACTGGGTGCATGCGAAGCCCTGACGCTAGACACACACTTATCTTGTCTTGACAGCCCCTCTGCTTGGTGGTCCCCCTGGCTGTGTGTGTGTGTGTGTGTGTGTGTGTGTGTGTGTGTGTGTGTGTGTGTGTGTGTGTGTGTGTGTGTGTGTGTGTGTGTGTGTGTGTGTGTGTGTGTGTGTGTGTGTTGCTGCTTGGTGGTCTCCCAGCAGTGTTTGGGATTATTATGTGTTAGTCAAGTGCATTCACAAGGAAATTAATGCTGCCACAGTTGCCACGCCAAGTGTGTGCGCATGCTACGCGCACGCACATGCGTGTGTGTGAATTGGTTAGCCTTTTGATGTGAGCTTTTTTATCCCTGGCTGAGATGGCGGTTGGTGACCTGAGGGACTTGATGAGCTCATAAAATAGGAGTAAGTGTGTGTATGTGTGTGTGTGTGTGTGTGTGAGAAGCGTTGTGCTTACCCACAGAGAGCAACCCTTGACTGATTTATGAAAGTGTATGAACATGAAATGTTCACCTCTAATATGGCCTGACCAAACCGTTATATTGGACTTTTTTTGGTGTGTGTCACTGCGGTGAAAATAACCGGGCTTTTATTTTGGTGTGTGTGCGTCCTCGGTGTGCAGTCTTTGAGAGTATGAGCTGGGAATGCTTTAAGGGGCGTTTCCCTGTGGTCGGTGGGGGATGGGACATGTGTATGTTTGTGTGTGTGTGTGTGTGTGTGTGTGTGTGTGTGCTTGCATGCTGGGGAGGGGTGAGTGATTTAGCACCGCTGAAACACCAGCTGTCCATCTGTGTCTGACCCCCATACACACCCTGTACACACTTGAAACACACACCGACACCCACACTGACACACAAACACACACACATCTCCTCACATCTAACCTCTGATCTGCTCTTGAGTATCTCTCAAACCTGAAGAAAGTCCAGACAAAACACAATCTGTTCATCTGTCCTCCTCACACACACATATACACACACACACACACACACTACATTACACTAAGCAAGATTGCTCCCTAATCAGCTCTGCAGTAGTGCTGCTGCTGCTGCTGCTGCAGTGTATCCACAATGAATGACTCTGCAAGGTCACTCCTAGTGAGCACACGCACACATGCACACACACACACACCCGGACACACACAGTCACACAAAGAAACGCTGGAGGCTAGCAGAAGAAGAGATGAACTTTGACCCCGCCGGACATTCAAAAGTCGAGGTGATAGCTGGACAGTTGTGTAAGCCTCCGTGTCTGTGTGTGTCTCCATGTGTGTGTGTGTGTGTGTGTGTGTGTGTGTGTGTGTGTGTGTGTGTGTGTGCCGTATTGTTTGTTTGTGCGAGTGGGTCAGGGTTGAGACAACTGGAGTCTGGCCTTTGCTTTCTTACCCTCAGGGCTGGATTTGGTGTCTATGTGTGTGTGTGTTTGTGCTGACCATTTGGTTGGAACTGTAGCTAATTTCTCAATCAGACACACACATACCATCTTCTCAATCTGTCCCAAAGGTCAAGCCCTTTTCATTCACTATTGTGCCCGGTTCCAGTGGGTTGCTGTTCCTCTTCAGGCAGATGCAGGCAGAATATAATAGCCTAGTCTAGCTCAAGTCACATTTTAATGAAGATCTGAAGCAGCTACTTGCGCTTAAAGAAACGGCTCAGTCGGGGAGCAGCTACCATTGAACATGAAGGCATTTTACACTGGCAACAAATATTTTTCCATAAAGTCATAAAGTTTTAGCTCTTCAAAATCGCAATAAGACTTTCAGGATGCTTTACACCGAGAAGTAGTCATTCTTAAAATTATGCAAAATGGACTTTGTGTAGTAAAAAGAACATTGTCACCCTCCAACTATAAAGAAAACAACAATAAGGAAAGCCTAAACCCAATGGGTTTGACATGGCAACATCAATGTAAGTGCAGACTATATAAAAAAAAACACATGCACAGGCCTGAGTTTGTGTTTTGGACAGCGGTTGACTATGACTCACACTAACTGTGGGATTATGTGGAGGGCGGCCATGTTTGATGTCCTCTGTGGTCACGGATGATGTTGAGTCACAGCATCATGTGTTCCTGGTGGCCGCTTTGTTAGTGTGGCTCCATCATGCCTCTGCCTTTGTGGTTAGTCAGTGTGTGTACGTGTGTGTGTACGTTTGTGTGTGTGTATGCGAGGAGGAGTGTATTCTGTGGTTTCGAGAGGAGGTCCAGCAGGGATCGAGGGTGATGTTCGGTGCAGGGGAGGGGAGAGAAGGGGATGATTGGAGTCAAAGGAAAGGAGAAGCAGGCGCAGAGTATTGACTTTCACTGTGTCTCACTTGAAGCGTAAGTGTGTTTGTCAGTGAAATCTGATGGCCCCATCAGCTGTCTGGGACGTGCCTGTCAGAAGGGGTATGTGTGTGTGTGTGTGTGTGTGTGTGTGTGCTTGTGTGTGTGTGTGTGTGTGTGTGTGTGTGTGTGTGTGTGTCTGAAAGCAAGAGAGATGACAGTGAAGAGGTGGTGTCCAACATTCCTCTTACAAAACTATTTTTTTCAGGCTGTCACTTTCCTTTCACCAGCTTTATTGGCATGACCAGTGCTGTAAATCGATTAAAATAGTTAATCGCGATTAATCGCAAATTAATCTCACATTTTTTTATCAGTTCAAAATGTACCTTAAAGGGAGATTTGTCAAGTATTTAATAATCTTATCAACATGGCAGTGGGCAAATATGCTGCTTTATGCAAATGTATGTATATATTTATTATTGGAAATCAATTAACAACACAAAATAATGACAAATATTGTCCAGAAACCCTCACAGGTACTGCATTTAGAATAAAAAAATATGCTCAAATCATAACATGGCAAACTCAAGCTCGACAGGTAACAACAGCTGTCAGTGTGTCAGTGTGCTGACTTGACTATGACTTGCCCCAAACTGCATGTGATTATCATAAAGTGGGCATGTCTGTAAAGGGGAGACTCGTGGGTACCCATAGAACCCATTTTCAGTCACATATCTTGAGGTCAGAGGTCAAGGGACCCCTTTGAAAATGGCCATGACAGTTTTTCCTCGCAATAATTTAGAATATGTTTAAAGCGTTATTTAGCCTCCTTTGCGACAAGCTAGTATGACATGGTTGGTACCGCTGGATTCCTTAGGTTTTCTAGTTTCATATTATACCAGTATCGAAACCCGCTACAACCTTAAAAATCGCAAGTTGCGTTAATGCGTCAAAGAAATGAGTGGCGTTAAAACAAATTTGCGTTAACGCCTTATTATCGCGTTAACTTTGACAGCCCTAGTTTATAGTAAGATTTTTTAAAAACTTGTTAACATTTCTGATTAGTTGGTTTGAAAGCACGCTTTATTCAGATACAATCGCCGCTATGTGATATAAAACATTTTTGTAATCATACAATTAAAAAAGCCTCTAAGCCAGGGCTTTTCAGACACCGTGTGTTTGTGCGTGTCATTCTGCCCAGTTCTCTGCTGCTTTGTACCGGGCTTTGTAAAATAATCCATCTGTAGTTCTGCTGTTTATTTATGCTCGTTGTCTCTTAAGTATGGATGCGGACATGAATAAATGATATAAATGTGTCGGTCTGTCCTTCTGTCTGTCCCTTGGGGCGGCTCAGACTAAACAAACAGCTGTGTTTATGAAGCAGGGAAGAGCCACAAGGGTCTTCTGTTTAGTGGTCCATTTCAAGACACACACACACACACACACACACACGCACACACGCACACACATATACACTCCCGAATGCCCTGTGCTCCTCATCTTTTACCTGCCCTGCTCTGTTGCGTTTTTGCCCCCTTGTGCTGCTCTCTCTCTCTCTCGTTGCCCCCTCTGCTCAGCGTAATGCTCGCTCGCTCGCTCTCAGACCGAGAGGAATGCCACTCCGTGTGACCTCTCACCTACAACAAGGAGGGGTGCCGGTTTAGACAAGGGAGCGAGGGGGCAGCTGCAGTCATGTGCCCAGGCCTGGCTGGAAGGAAACAACATGGACACATACACACATAGCCAGGTTATTAGCTAAAATACACGCGCTCTAATTCTAACATAGTTTTGTATGCACCGATGCAGCTCTCGGTGTGGTGCACTGCTTCTCTCGCCTCTCTTTGTGACCGTCTGAGAAAGTGTAGGATGCTATGCTTTGGTCTGTGTGTGTGTGTGTGTGTGTGTGTGTGTGTGTGTGTGTGTGTGAAAGAGCGAGTGGAGTGCAGCCTCATACAAAGGCGTTATTGTTGGTGCGAGGGGGCCTGAGGGGAGGCGGGCAGTCTGATTGGTTAAGACTATTGTGTCTCACTTTGCCCATTCTCCCTGTCACTGCGGATGTCATAAAGTGGCTCTCTAACTCGCTCTGTCTTTCTCTCTCTCCTGCACGCTGGGGATCATCTGAGGACTTGAGATATTCACAGAAATATGTAGACAAAGCAATGAAAGTGTTACTTTACAAGCTTTAAAGTTGAAGTGCAGACTCAAGAGTCATTGTTCAAGACAGTAATTTGTCTGTTTGTAAGCATCATTTGATTGAAATCAATTTGCTCTCTAATAGTGCTGCAAATAATGGTTATTCTCATTATTTACTACAATCTGTTGATTAATATTAGGATTATAAAATGAATTGTTCAGGGTTAGGGTCAGGAAATAGTGAAAATGTCCTAAAGCCAAAGGTAACATCTTCAAATTGTTTTTTTTTGTCCAACCAACAGTCCAAAGATACTCAATTTTAATTGATTGAGAAAAAAATTGAGAAAAGCATAAATCTTCAAGTTTGTAAAGCTAAAGCTGCTCAAAATTGTTGACTCTCTGCTGTACACTATCTGATATAGCCCAAAAACCTATAAAATACAAAACAAAAGCTAATTCAGCTTGATATTTTGATGATTGATTAATCGATTAGTTTCAGCAGCACAATCCAGTGTGACTATGTGTTTCCTTTGCTTTGCTTTATCAATTCGGAAAATCAAAAAAGTAGTTTTGACTGAGAGCTAGAGCTGCCACAATTAATTGATTAGTTGTCAACTATTAAATTAATCGACAACTATTTTGATAATCAGTTAATCGGTTTGATTAATTTTTTAAGAAAAAAAAAGTCAAAATTCTCTGATTCCAGCATCTTAAATGTGAGTATTTTCTGGTTTCTTTACTCCTCTATGACAGTAAACTGAATATCTTTGAGTTGTGGACAAAACAAGACATTTGAGGACGTCATCTTGGGCTTTGAGAAACACTGATTAACATTTTAAACAATTTTTTTTACATTTTATAGACCAAACAACTAATCAGTTAATCGAGAAAATAATCGACAGATTAATCGACAATGAAAATAACCGTCAGTTGCTGCCCTAATTTTGATGTTTACATTTTTAGTATAATAGAGCATCATATGACAATGAAGAAACCATTACTTAAGTGTTCATCTCCCAAATATGTAAAGAAACATGCAGGTGATTTCTTGCTACGTATTGCCTCAGTAAACAGACAACGATGCATCAGAGAGCATTATTTGTGAATAACTAATCAGCGAGTGAGGCTTCCCCGTTACAGACCACTGTTTGCCAGAGAGGAAGTGTTTAATCTCTGCACAGCTTCTGTCTTGAATTACCCATCATTCCACACAGGAAGCCATCCCTTAGGATTTAGAGCAGCTCATTGGCTGTTAATTGTTTCCTGTTGTACAGAAGTGGGACGATTGGGTCATATGGTGCACAGAGCACTGTGAACAACGCGTTCCTTTGGTTTGGTACTGTCTGTTGTGCATGTGTATGTAGGTGTGTGTAATTTACTTATATACGCATTGATTAAACAGCGTTCTGTCTATTCATGGAGCACTCTAACCTGTATTTCACTTCTTCTTATGCTTCCCCATAGAGACAGAGAGACAGTGTGTGTGTGGCCAGTCTCTATACTTGAGTATATTTCTTTGTGCTGAGCATGTGCGCTGACTGAAATGCATAATGCTGTCACTGGAGGTTCGGCCACGTCCATGAAAGGAACAATTGGTACATAATCGCTGTAATAATCGCTATGAAAAAACTCTCCTAATGTGGTTCTTAGCGCTATTCACAAGCAGGACACACATATGCCTGCGCACACACGCCATTAATGCTAATAGCGGGGATTAGATGTATACTTTGTGTAGCATGTAAATGTGTCTGTCATTACTGAGCGGGTGAAAACCTCCAATTGCGCCGTAATAACATGCTTCGGTTCAGCCAATCACAGGCTTTTGTTCAGATTGAGTCATCTACGTCTGAGCGTGTCTGAAGAGAGTGTGACAAGGAGACTCTCGGGCGTTTCGCTGCTATCTTTAGGAGCACTCCAATCTGAAGGATTAGTGCTGTGGACGCAGGAGGTAACATTTTGCTTGGGACCTACTGCTGTGCATTAAATCTGGCTTCTGCCTTACAGTTACAGCGTCTAGGACAAATGTGCTGTAGATCGAATGCTTGATCGTGCCCAGCAGGGAGGGTACAGAACAGCATGTAAGTGCTGCAGAAAAAAGTTTTCTGCCTCGAATAGTCAAGCCTCTTTTTTGTTAAACCGTAGCTGTAGGCTGAACACATAGTTGTGGAATTGCAGCATTAGTCCAAGAGTGGAAGTTTTGAATGGAGCCCAATTTCCAAACTTTCCCACCCAACTTTCCCAGAAGATGCTTCTTTGGCTGGCACAGATGCCACCAGATCTGAGATGTAGCGGCTGAGGCGGCACACGCTGAGTGAAAATAGACACACACACACACATGCACACATTTTTAGGCAGCGGGCCCGATCCCAGTGATCCACAAACTGTCCCACCTTGACACCCCCTCATCTTTCCTCCCCCTTCTCCTCCCTCTTTTCTCTCCCCTGCTGTGGGTCTCCTCAGGCGCATGAATGGAAGTCTTTATTCCCGGGAGAACTGGTGGGAAGAACGAGAGAACGAGAAACAGGGATGAGGGGGGGGCGGGGGGGTGACAGAGGGAGGGGGGGAGGTCTGTGAGAGTGGCCACAAGATCAACACAGTGCCTCTTTTCTCCTCCATCGCTTTTCCCTCCTTTTCTCTGCATCCTCCCCCCCTCCCTCCCTCCCTCCCTCTCCTTCTACCCCGTTTTAAGTGCTGTGGACACAAAGCCGTGTTAGTATTCATGGTGTTTGTTTGCAGAGGAGCTGTGTGTGTGTGTGTGTGTGTGTCTCTCTCTCTGTGTGTTTGTGTGTGTGTGTGTGTGTGTGTGTGTGTGTGTGTGTGTGTGTGTGTGTGTGTGTGCAGAGCTGTCAGAAACAGATCACAGCGAAGCAGCACTCTGAATGGAGCTGGAGAGAAGGGGGTGTGGGGGGGTAGTTCCCACAGGGGAGAATGGTCAGCTCCAGAAAAGAGAAAAGAAGAAGAAAAGGAGGGATGTGATAAGGGGGGGGGGGGGCAGTGCACGAGGCCACAGGGGCAGAGGGAGACAGCATGATGTCAAAGCCAAGGAGAGTGTGTGACAAGGAGAGAGAGGGAGAGAGAGAGAGAGAGAGAGAGAGAGAGAGAGGGAAAAAGAGAGGATCATATCAATCATAAGGTTTCGGAGGGAACTAGTTGTTAACGGGTCTAGGCACCTCTCTTCTTGTTTTTCTGCTGGTCCTCTTCTTCCCTCCCTCTCCGCCGCTCTCATTCTTTCAGTAACCCCCTCCCTCCCTCTCTCTCTCTCCCTCTGTCTCTCTGTGCCTCTCTCTCTCTCTCTCTCTCTCTTTCTCTTTGTGTGTCTGTCTGGACAGCTGCCCAGTTCCATACACAGGGAAAAATGAAACACTCTAACCACCGGGCGTGCAGCCAAATAAAAGGCTGCGAAAAACTATTTGAAGGGCAGCGTGTTTGTGTGTGTGTGTGTGTGTGTGTGTGTGTGTGTGTGTGTGTGTGCGTGCATGGAGTATGTGTGTATGTTTGCTGGCGTATATGTGTGTGCTGGGTTGTGAGATTTGGGTGTGCCTGTTTAGGGTGTTCTTTCCCAGTATAATGGTGCAGCCAGGGTGCTCCGTGTGCGTCTATGTGTGTGAGGGAGAAGTTCCACTCAGAGTTTATTCAACAGTGGAAAACGAGAGGCTGCAGGAGAGGAAAGGACAGGAGGGGCCGTCGCATACCTCCCCTCACGTCAAGCTGGAGGAGAGAGGAGTTCAACTTTTTACATCCAGATCTCCATTTACAAGATTCAGACACACTCACACATGAATTTGTCAGTAAATATATGCTGACTCATTTGCAAAGTGCCTTTCAGTGGGGTGATTGCAGCACTTAGTCACATATTATCCCTGACCTTATCTGATGGTTACATCACCAGTGGAAAGGAATGTGCAGCTCCGTATCTGCCAGCGTTCGGGACGGTGCTGGAGAGCCTTTGTGTGACTGACTGAGACCAGTCCGTGTTGTTACAGTGCTGACCCAGAGGAAGACATGCTAGAAATGGTTGTTGACCTAGCTTTGGAGTACGACCCTTAACCCCTAAAACACAGCCCTGGGAGCCTCGAGGGAGGGAGAGTGCATCAGACGGGTTCAGGACTAAACACGCCTCGGGTCTGTTTTGTGCTGGCCTTTCTCCTTATCTAAATTTGACCAGAGGGGACTTGTAGAAGAAGGACAGTGTGGAAAAAGGTTGAAGCCTCACAGCTCTTGTGCTTGTGGGCTGCTCCAGGGTCAGAGTCCATGGCTAGTGCTGATTCTCCTGACCGCTGCCCCCTGCTGCAGGCCACCAGTAGCACAGTCCCTATCCACACAGCACATGACAAGAGCAGGGCGGTTTGTGTACAACAGAGAAATATCCCAAAACACCGATGTTTTTCTGTGGCATTGGTGCAGCCGTGCAGAGACTCATGAGTTTTACTGTATGACAAGGACAACACCTCCAAAACAGGGATAAAAGGACAATGCAAAACATAGAGAAAAGCGCACCGCACGTGTCAAAATGTTGAGTAATTATCACATGACAACCTGTCAAGTTGGGAGGTTGACCCTGTCTGACTCTGGAGACGGCAAGGAGAATAAGGACACGCCGTGTTGACTACAACAACCACGGGCGTACCTCGATCCATATGACCACTATTTATATCTGCTTGTGTGAATATCAAGACAGTGAGTGTATTTTCTCTTGAAAAGAGAGGAGGGGTAGAGGGAGGTAGAGGGGCGGAAACTAAGAACAAAAAGCTGAACTGGTGCCAATAACCCAACCACAACCTGAAAGGGGGGGTGGGGGTGAGCTCCCTATTTCTGTTTTTGCACTCCTCCTATCTAGGAAAGGTGTCCATGCCTCCTCTCTTTATCATCTCTCCGTGGTGCCTTTGTGGTTAGTTTTATGTGTGCATGTGTAGGTGTTTGTGTGTTTGTGTGTGTGTGTGTGTGTGTGTGTGTGTGTGCGCGTGTGTACGTGTCTCATTCTAACCACCTCAATCTCCCCGTCTGTCTCTTCCTCTGTGCCCTCCTTTAACCTGAAGCAGCAGGTATTCTAGGACAGGTTAAATGAGAAAGCACGTGTGTATCAGGTGTCTGTCATCTTATCCCTCTGTGGACTCACAGCGTCTCCTCTCCAGTGTCACCGTGCACACACTCACACCTATATACACACACACACACACATACATCTCAGAACTGAAAGGATACCATAGCAGTGAGATAAATGAGAGTGTGCATGTGAGCACATGCATTTTCTGGCATGGTTAATCATTTACGCCGCTCAGTGTTTGCTTGCGTGTGTGCAGTATGTGTTTTCATCCATGTGCTGAGCGTTCACATGTGTTTTTTTTTTTTTTTGCGCCCGATGAGTGCGTGCAGCTTGCATCTGTCAGACAAACAGCTTCTGCAGCCAGTGTGGAAGTAGAAAATTAGTATGTAACTGCCTGACTACCGATGGGACAGCAGAGAGAGAAAGACGAAGAAAGAGTGATAGAGGAAAGGATTGAGGAGATCGAAAGTGGTTGATGAAATGAAGGCAGAACAGGACATTGGCAGGGTAAAAGATAGAGGAGATGAAGCGCTTGTTCTTGCAAATATGTGCACTGTGATAAGAGCTACATACATTATACTGTATGTTTCATCACTGTGTGTGTGCTGTGTATGTGCAAAGAGCTAATCATCTGGCGAGGTGCCGATCCATCCAGACTATAATTGGTTGCCTAACTGTGTTCATACATTAGCATTTTGTGCTACTATGTGTGAAGCCAGGATTTCATAAAGCCTTTGAAATGTGTACATCATCTACTGTATGCATGTGTGAGTGTGTGCGTGTGCGCGCCTGTGTGTATATGCTGAGAGGCAGGCCTGTGGTTAGGTTACATCTCCCTGCAGCGCAGCAGAACAGTGTCTTGTTGCGTCATACTGAGTCTGTTAATAACAGGCTAAACCACAAAGGCCATCCGCTGCTCTATTTCTCATCTTCCAGCAGTACGCTGATTATGCAGCAGTGATACATAAAGCACGGTTACGTTGTCTAACACAGAATATCAGGCTTTTACATTTTCAGTTTTACATGGACAATTTTAAACTGAGCAAAGGGTGACTTCAGATTTGAGGCCCTTCACGGGAAAAATTTGGATAAATTGTGCCATAGTTTCAGGATATATATTGTGGTTGGTCAGTAAGTTACAGTTGTGAACAGTACAGAAGGTTTGTCGACAAAATAAAGATAATATATAGTATTCTGGGTCTAGGGCAGTCAGGGACGCGGCTGAGCTTGGCTACTGTGTTTAATACTGTGTGCAGTCAGACACCCCCAACTCCATCCCCCCCCAGCTCTCACAGCATGCTACATCCTTGCCACAGGAATTTAATTGCTCTGTAAACAAGCCCTTTGTTTTGTTGCACACTGTTTGCTCATGCACACGAGATGTATTAAAAGCTTCAGTCCTGCCGTGAAAAGACAATAGTGTCATATCAGAGCACAACACTGATTTGATATGCGCTGACGAAAAAAAGAAACTGAATGCAGAACTGGATGCTGCGCGACATCGTCTATTATCTCTGTGGAGATAGGTTGATGTTATGAAGACAGGAAATAGAGAAGTCGTAGTTTTATGATCGCATCATTATATCATTCGTCTATCCCTGCAGCTATATAAAGCTGTCTTGTGATTGCAGTTTGTGTGTATTAACCTCGTCTTTGTTTTCTCTTTTCTGTCGTCCCCAGACGTACGAGCGCCAGTTCAGAATGCCTGAGCAGAAAGAGGGAGGCCTGCTGCAACTACTGGGAGATCACACTCCGCCCAAACACCAGCTTCGCAGCTCCCTCCCTCCTGCACACACACTCTCACACACGCAGCAAACACAACACACCCTCGCGCAACAATTCCAACACGCTCACGCTCACGCACATCAACACCAAATCGGTCCAGACTGGATCACGTCTACGGCACCTTCCGCATCCCCGGCCAATCCTGCAGATCCTGAGCCAGCCAGAGAACTGGCAGGAGCCGGCGGGAGCTCTTTGCTTGATCCGACCCAACCTTTCTCACGAACGGCGACACAGAGCCCCTCACCTCAGAGATCCCTGACTCCAGACCTGCAGTTGCCAGTGGTTACAGATGCCAGTATTCTCAACCTGACCTCGCTCAGCAGGTATAATTCATTGTCTTTGTGTGTGTGTGTGGATGTTATCATGAGCCAAACAAAAAAAAATACTGTACACTATGCACTTGGGATGGGAGAAAGTCGATAGAATGCTGTATTGTGATATTACGTGGAGCAATATTATATATATGGATGTCACAATACCAGAAATTTAGTAGTGGACAGTGAAATTCCACGATTCTCGGTACCCAATTTGATACCAAGGTAAAAAACAAAAATAAAACAATTAACACTTTGATATAGTGTTAGTTAGTTAAACAGGTCATAATTCCTTCTGCTCTATAATATATATTTTATATTGCTGTGAAAACATCTCCTTCAAACAACTGTATTTATTTGGTTTCTCACCAATAACAAAATTTAAACATTTTCCAGATTTTGGCATCAACTTGATAGCGAAGTATCAGTTCTTGTGACATCCCTAATTATATATTTTCAGGACAGTGATTAATTTTTATTTGACAGCCTCATTTGCTACAATAATGAAAATTGAAAGTGAGATGAAGTGCAAACGTCATCTCATTTGATAAAACAGACACAATTATGATTCAAGTTAGGGTAATAAATTGCAGGATATCTTATTGTATAACACAATTTAAAAAAATAATTTAATCAGATCGACTGTCTATGTATGGTCACACACAAAATAGTAACTGTTCTGGTAAATACTGGTACTGGTACATGCTGGTACTGGTTGTATAGTGTTGATGAAATACAAAACATTCTTTCTCTCTCCCTCCGTTCCACTTGTCATCATTTTTTCTCTGTGTACACCTCTCCAGGGGGAGGGGGTTGCAAGAGGTCAGTGAACAGCTCTTTGGGAACATCAAGAGGAAGTACGGCAGGAAGGACTCCCAGAGGATGCTCTGTAATCCCCACGGTGCTGATACACCTTGGGGAAGACAGCCAGAGAAAGGATCGGAGAGCCCAACTAATTCAGAGGAGAGGCAGAAGTACAGGCAAGAGGAGACAGCCGAGCGGTTCCATGAAGAAAGAGAGGAAAGGAGAAAAGAGGAAAGGGAGCGAGCGGCTGCTGGGAGGAGAGGAGATGAAGAAGACAGAGGGATGCCCATGCTGACGGAGGAAGGAAAAGGAAGAAAGAGGCGGAGGAGGCCTTCTTTTGACGAGTCATTTTCTGTAGAGGAGCAATTACAGCAACGGCAGGACTCTGACACTACAGAGAAGCACCAGCCTGGACCCCCAGAACCCAAAGTAGCACATAAGATGGAGATTCACAAAAACGATTCTCGACTCACGAGTCACGCTGATGTCAATAGAGAGAGGATAGAAAAAGCAGAGAGAGCAGATAAAGGTGATAAAGGAGAAAAAGGAGAGAGGGCAGAAAGAGGGGAGACAGTTATTAGTGGATCCAACCTAGAGTCAACAAATAGAATGAAAAAGAACCCTGTGGGTCGTCCTAAGACCAGCACAGACGCCCTCAAACACAGGGGTCCTACTCACAATCACATCAACAAAGCCAATCTGAACACGAACCCCAGACTCCCTAGCCCAAACCCCAGCCCCAGCCCCAGGGGCAGCATCAGTCCCAGCCCGAGCCCTAAAGCCAGGGCTAACATTAGCCCCAGTCTCAGCCCCGGACCCAGGGCGGCCTTGAGTCCTAGCCCCAGCCACAGCACCAGCTCAACAGCCAGCTCAAGACCAACTAAGGCCAAGGACAGATGGTCCTACCTGAAAGCTAAAAGCCATGCCAGCCTCACGTCACCCCAGAGAGACAACCGGGGTAGCCCCTCGGCCTTAGCTGACCCACCCTCGGCCTTCCCCATCACCCCCTCCAGCCCCCTCTACACCAACACTGACAGCCTGACCGTCCTCACACCCGTTAAGAGGAAACGAGGACGCCCCAAAAAACAGCCTCTCCTAACAGTGGAGACCATCCACGAGGGCACCTCCACCTCACCTCCAAGCCCACTGGCACAGGAAACCTCTGCAGGGCTAAACCGCAGGAGGAAGACACACGCACTAAACACATTAGTGCAAATGGCCTCCACCACGACCACCAGCGCCAATTCTAATAGTCTGAAACTAAAGCGTGGCAAGGCCCCCTCCAGGCCAGTGAATAAGATGAAGCTTGGGAAAATGCAGAGCATCCTGAACGAGATCCTTTCAGGGTCCAGTCAGAACGGCACCCTGGCTCTGAAATCATCTTCTGCCCCCGTGACCTCAGCTATGAGCGCCATGGCGTCCACCATCGAGGCTCGGCTGGGAAAACAGATAAATGTCAGCAAGAGAGGAACCATCTACATCGGTAAGAAGAGAGGGCGGAAACCCAGAGCAGAAACCCAAGGCTCCGTCCCTCCCAAAACCACTAAGGACAAGCCCCCTCTGTCTGTCTCCACATCCAGTCTCTATGAGAGCCCTGTAGTGCCTTCTGCCACCTTGTCTCCCAGCTCCAGTGCTCCATCCATAAGAACCAGCCACTCTGATGCCACTATGCCCAGTTTGCAACCCATCTCAGCCCTGCCCTCCAAGCCGCCCGGCAGGAGCTTCCTCTCCGGGGGATGGAAACTGTCTCCTCCACGCCTTCTGGCTAATTCACCTTCCCACCTGTCAGAGGGGGCATCGGTGAAGGAGGTGACGCTGTCCCCCATCAGCGAGTCCCACAGTGAGGAGACGATTCCAAGTGACAGCGGGATTGGGACGGACAACAACAGCACCTCAGATCAAACTGAGAAAGGCCCCGCCTCTCGACGCAGGTACAGTACACTGCAACTACACCGCTTTACCTTTCTTGAATTTAAATGCTTTTTTTTGTTTTATATTTCAGACTGATTTTGTATTTCACGTTGTGTTCATACAGGTACTCATTTGATCTGTGCGGGTTTGAGTCTGCGGAGGCAGCAGCCCTGGAAGCATCCAACAGGGGCAGCAGAGCGCGCTGTGAACGGCAAGTAACTGCTGTTGACAACTTCCTGTCACAGCAGGAAAAGAAGCAAAAACATCATCGACGGAAGAGGAAGTGCCTACAGAGCCGGGATCATCTTCACTTTCTCTCTGAACTGGAGGAGGTTAGAAACACTATAATAAATCCTGTGTGTAATCTTTGACCAAACACTGTAATGTGTGCATTGTATATGGTGTGTTTTTCTAAATGTTTCCTCTTTTCAACCTCCCTGCAGGTTGTGGTAAAGCTCCAGCAGCTACGAGTGTCTCACAGACGATACACCTGCTACCCCCAGCAGCCATATCCCTCCATTTTCCGCCTCAACTTCCATCATTACTATCCTGTTACCTACGACTCCTACCCCTGTGACTCCAGCTCATACCTGCGCAGGAGCGCCGATCTGAAGGCTAAGAGGAGACGCGGCCGTCCAGCCAAAGCCAGCGAGCCAATCACAACGAAGCTGCCTTTTGTTCAAGGATATGGTTATCCACTGGCAGGGGGAAATTACTATGCAGCACCGTATGCGATGCCTTACGCACCTCCTCTGAGTCTGGGCTACTTTCCCCCTGCTCCCCCGTTTTACCTGCCCCACCACTCGCTAGGACCTGCACCTCCATCTCCCTTCATGAGGCCTGCTGTCCCGCCTCCCAAGGCTTTCCACTCCAGTGGACACTCAAAGCTCCAACCGGGGGCCAAGCTTCGCAGTGCCAGCGGCCCACTCCAGGGCCCCTCTGTAAGAGGAGAGGGCCTGGGATCCATGGGCGGTGGCGGCGCAGGTGGTCTCGCGGGGGTTCGCCTCCATAAGAGGAAGCACAAGCACAAACATAAGCACAAGGACGAACCCCTTCTTTCACTGCGAGACCGGCAGGAGTTGGGCGGGCTCTTCAGCGGAGCTAAGACCAATGCGCGTCTCAGCATGCTGAATGACAGGAGGGACTTGGCCAGTCAGGGCTCTTCAAAGCATCTGGAGAAACAGAGGGCCAGCGGTAGAGGCTCAAGCCTGGGATCCAGCTTAGGGATGTTTGAGTCGGACCAGCTGTCCACACACTCCTCTCTCTCCGACAGCCAGTTCCACGCCCGTCAGACTCGACAGCCAATAAACAGCTTCATGAGCAGCTACAGTAGCCAATCGCAGCGGTCAGAGTCAGTGTCTGACCTCTTTTTGGGGTCGCGGGAGGACGAGTGCGGAGGGAGGAGCAGGAAGACGAGGCTCACTGTGTTTGGAGATCAGGGCTTAATGTCATTCCAAACCGCCAGGCAGGAGCCGGGACAGATGACCAACTGCTCCAGCCCCTCCCTCACTGGTAAGAACCACTTACATTAGGATTACCTGTTCATTTGTAAACGACATGGTGTATTTACAAAGGAGAGCACTGCCCCTTTTGGCATGATCAGAAAGCATGACAGCAGGAATGTGTTTTTTTTCAGGGGCAGCACGGTATAATGTAAAATGTATTGCTTACTTTGATGATGTGTTGGAGGTTTGAGGTTAGCCCAAACTGCAATAACCGCCTGTTGCTCGCTTGTCTTTATCTAACCAGTTCAATTACGGCTAGACTTCCCGTAGCTGCCTCACAATAAAAGCCAACCATGGTTCACCTGTGGACAGCTTCTGATATAAAGCATCAGCAGGGAGTGTTGGGCTGACATAAACATTAGCTTAACACAGCAATGGACCTCATTACAGATCCCATTGCAAGGCAAAGGAGGGCAGATCATAAAACAGTGAGACGCCTATACAGTATGTTAGAGAAATGTAGGAACAGGAATATATTAGTGAAACAAAACCACAACTGACGGTGACTTCTACTGTACGCGGGAGATTAAAAAAAGAATTGAAAGCTAAACATTGGTAGTGTTTAAGGGCGCTTTAACAAGCCATAGTCTGTTTGGCCAGTCCGAATCAGAGTTAAATTGATACTTTTGGTTCGTTTTCTATTTAGTCTGGTTATATATATATATTTAGTTCTGGTAATAAGTTGCTGAGGGGTGTGTAATTTAACTTTTTCATCTTGAGAGTTGTCATTTCTATGCAGGGAATCGCAGACTTTGATGCTGTCCAGGTTTTTTCACTTTCTGCAGAAGTCCAGGTCCGTCCTCTCCCACTCATGTTAACCCGTTATTTACCTGCGTCCATTTCAACAAATGGCCGCCACAGGCGGCCTGCGTTTTGGTTCACTTGGAAACGATCCGAGACCATCTCTTGCAAGCGGTCTCGGACCAGTTGTTTTGATCCGAACCAGAGTACGATTACTACGTTCAAAACTGCCCAAACGAGCCGCACCAGGGCTTGAACGGCTTGTGAAAGCGCCCTTAAAAATTCTCTTTAGTCACCTGCGTGACCACAGATTTATCCAGTGAGTTTAACATGATGTTGACAGACACCCAGTGCTCCCTGCAGTGAGGGAACACAGGATGTGCATACGGTACAGTTAAGCACAAAATGCTACACTTGTGCTTTACTGTGTAGCATCTTGGCGTTACAAGCCAGTTATGTGTAATCTTAACCTGCCAAGGTTTCAGAACTGTTAAAAAATAGCCAAATCGGGAGCATGTTTGCAAAAATAATTGGTGTCCAATATATGATATCTGTTCCCTAGTGATAACGGGCTTGTTATTTGCTGGCGTAGAGATGTAATCACATATTAGTCAGAGTTAACAGGGTTTTCCCGATTTTAAATGTAGATGTCAGCATACTCGTCAAGGTGATTCCTATTTATAAATATACTAGTATGTGCAGCATTGACAGGACTTAGAGCGGACAAAGAGGCAGGGTAGCCCCAAATGCTCACTCCCAAACTAATGTGTATTTTGGTACATTCTGTATTCTGCTGTCTTTGAGCACATCTGGCTGGGGATAGAGAGAACGTAATGCATGGATGGAGACGACTATAATTCACCAATCTCTCCTTCCTCCCCTCCCCTCCCTCCCTCCCTCCCTTCCTCCTCTCCTGCCAATGCCTTTGCCAGAGATATATTATTCACACAGTGTGATTTATTTTCTACAGACACGCCGTAAAAGGCCCTTGCCTGTGTTAAAAGAGCTGGCTGGCAGCCAGGGGTTTAATGACTGGGGCCTAGTCCAGTGGCGGGGAGGAGAAGCCAGGGGCTCAGTTAGAATACACCCCCCACCCCAGGGGATCCAGGACGGATGACTCATATACACACTACCCCCCCCCACCCCACCACCCCTCACGATATCCCCCCCCAGTGTTGTTATGCCTCTTCTACCTTCCATGTCCTTCCCTTTTCCCCTTGTACTGCTTCTGCACTTCTCGCCCTTGCTCTCCTCCTTTACCTCTCTCCCACAATCCCCACATCCATACTTAGACTTCCACTAGTTCCTCCCCCTCCCCCTCCCCCTCCCCCTTCTATCTCTCTTTCCTTCTTCCCTTTCTCTTTCTGCTTTTTCCCTCGTCTCCCCTCCCCCTCGTTCCCCCATTACCCTCTCTTTTCCCCATTCTCCCTGCCCCTCCTCTAGCATGACTTACTGCCTCACTTCACAGCTTTAGCCCAATTAAAACACAGGCGCGCGTGCATACGCATGCATGCCGCACAACCATACAAGTATACATGCACGCATAGACCCACACACATATAGACACACAGTAAGATAGATCCCCATCCACAAGCTGATACAGATGCTAAATTCATATTATTGTCTGAGCATGCAACTATGGGTTTGTAAATCATTCCTCAATAGAACTACTTTGTAGTGATTTAATTTTGTATGCATGTATGTGTGTCTGTGCTTGTGCTCGTGTGTGTGTGTGTGTGTGTGTGTGTGTCTGTGCTTGTGTGTGTGCGCGATTCTTAGCTAATCAGCAGGTCTCACTGCAGCTGACAGCAATCTCTCACATGCATATATGCATAAAAGCAGGTCATCTTCAGCTGAAGTAGTGAGAATAATTTTCTTTGAGTCACATGACTCGTTCAAACACATGCATGCACTTTCATGAAGAGAAACACTCCCACTAAATGATGCACATCAAGGATCACTTTATCCTGTCTGAAACCTGGTCTGTGAGCATGTATCTCTGTGTAGTGGTGACTTCCTATTCCACAGAGGAACAGGTCCTCAGTGCTATACGGCCCCTCACACTGCTGAAGGTCACTGGTTTTATGTTCCGTGTATGCAGCTCATAAATTTCTGCTACTTTGTAGTGTGTGTGTGTGTGTGAGAGAGAGAGAGAGCTGAGCGTGTGCACACTTCTGTGCAGCTCATAAACTACTGCTACTTAGTGCTTTCTGCATTAGACTAATTTCACTGTCTGCCCTGAATTCTTGAGCAACAATAGAGTGAGATGTTCCGCTGAGTTTTAAATGGAGGGCGTAAAGACCTCTCTTTATCTTCCCTTACTCTTAGTTCATTAGCAAACACCTTACCATGGAGCTATACACTCGGAATTTCCTCTCAACATTCCCATTTAGTTCTTTAAATGTAAATACCCACTGTGTGACGGCATCACAATATATTCTGTATCCGCTTGTTGCAACATTTGAATACACAAAAGTGAATTATTCAAACCCAAGATGCCATGTTCTACAGGGGTGTAAGAAAATATTGATACACGAGTATCGCAATACCATGTTTTGTGACACTGTACCAATTCTCAAAAACACTATCGATTTTTAGAGTTTACATGCAGTTTACTTGTGGCACACAGTGGCTCACATTGCACGAAAAGTAGTGCTATGATGTTGGATGTTACAGGGACTGTGATAATTGCAGATCCCACTGTTCTGATTGCATAAAAAAGGAAACTTTTTTTTACTCAGATTTTATGCATATGGTGGTGTGTTCTTTATACTGAGTTTTCCTAAAATTAGATTTAAAAGAATCGCATTATATCGCCTTGCTAGCGCAATATATTGTAATATATTGAATCGTAACCCCTGTCGCCAGATTCTTGCCAATACACAGCCATAATGTTTAAATTAAACAAATCACATTTTAAACATTACCCTGCAATTCAGCCCCGCCATATTTGTTGTATAAAATTCAGAGCTGATTGGGTTTATTGCAGTCATCGAGTGTTAGAGCGCTGCAGAAACCTGCTACATTGTATCAGCAGGATTCTGGAGGGAAGGAAGAGAGGAGACGGTTAGGGAATCCAGTAATAGGAGTAAAAGCTCAAGAAAAAGAGACCAAGCATGTTGTGTGCACACTGCTTGGGGACTGGGTTCTGATTGTGCTTTTCCTCCATTTTGGCTGTGGCTCAGTCTGAGCCTCGGGAACAGTGCCCAGGCAGAGAGGAGGGGGGGGGGGGGGGGGGGGGGGGGGGGGGGGGGGGGCTACGAATCAGGACAGAGATGGGAAACAAAAAGAATGACAGAGATGGACCAAAACCAGGAAGAGGTTTCTGAAATAGAGACGGAAATGAAATGGTGCAGTGTTACCAGTTTAATTGAAAATTAGAGAGTAGCATATTGCCGCTTATGAAGAGTAGAGTGGAAAAGAGAATGAGAGTGATGGGGAAGAGGGGGAAAGAGACAGGATCGAACAGCGTGTAAAGGGCATACTGCCCAGTTCACCAGTGTGAAGGAAACAATATGGCTCCAGTTTCTTCTGCTCAGCCATTCTGAACTGCTGAATTCATTATTTGTGCGTGTTGGGCATGTGCGTGTATGTGTGTGTGTTCATGTCTGCGTGAGTCTGTGCATGTGGATAAATGTGTCGATATGCGCGTTTGTGTGTGTGGCTTTTTGGCAGCCTGTGCTCCAGATGCACAGGGTTGTTATTGTGTAGCGACATATGAAATGGTTGAAGGAGACATTTCTGTGGGTTTCCTGCTAGCAGAATGGGATCTCCTCCTCTCCCCTCTCCTCTCTGCTCTCTAGTAGACAATTACAGGATAGGATCTGCTCTCCTGGCTCAGCTGGGCTTTGAAAGGCTTACATGAATATGTCAAAATTAGCAGGAAGCTCTTGAAGCAAAAAAAAAAAAAAAGACATTCTCACCATGAGCTAAATTGGCGTGATGTCTTTCCTGGCTTTTCCAAGGCTGCTCATTTTGACTGACATGCTAGCATGAAAACTCCTTTCTCTTTATAGACGCTGCTATTTATTTACCTTGTGATGTCTCACCTCACTCATGCACCTCACTCTCTCCTCTTCCAGATGTTCCCGGTAAGCGGAGGTATAAGCGACGCGAGGTGGAGCAGATCCAGAAGGACGTGAGGAGGATGCATTCTTTGAACTTTGAGCATGTGCAGAAGATCCTCCGTGCCAAGCGCCTGCAGCGACAAGCCAAAACAGGAAACAACGTCGTCAAAAGACGGCCCGGGCGGCCCCGAAAACAGCCCGTAGAGGAATCGGAGCCGACTAATAGGAGGGCGGAAGTTCGGGCCGACGGTCGGGGTTTGGACATGTTGGCCGGTCGGAGAGGTGATGGGAGGACTCTGGGGATGCCCGTCCTGGAGAGGTGTGACGACCTGCCAGGTAGGCAGAGCCTCAGGCCGAGCTTGACCCCCGAGCCTCTGGAGTTCTCGAATCACGACTCCATCTCTGCAACAATTGAGACCGTGGTGCATCAAGCGCGATCTGTGCCTCCGCTGGCCAAAGGGGGGAAACGCCGAGGCAGGGGCCACAGCAGGGACGAGTTATGGGCTCCTTCCGGTCAGTAGACCTGCAGGAGAGAGCAGCTCCGTAACCCGTAACGGAGAGCAGTTCATATTGGAGTCAGTGCTGTTTCGGATGCAGTGCCCCTTAATTCTGGGACTCCTCGGTGCACTTTGACTTGTTTCTCCTCTCTGACGTGTGAGGACTACAGAGGGTCAGCGGAGGAGCAGGAGGAGGGAACACTTCCGGTACCATCCCTCTGCTTGCTGAACCCAACCAGACATGAGCCTTTCAAGGATTCATTGGACCTTCATTTACAATGGCACTATATGGTACTATTTGATACTGAATCTGATGCTATAAAAGTGTGTGGTACTTATGATAGTGTAGGATATTATGTGATTCTTTATGTATCTGATACAGTGATGTGTATGGTACTTTATGATACTGTATCTGAATGTGGCTTTAGCCATATATTTACCAGCAAGGGGGAGGGGGAATGGTTAATATTAAACTGTGCAGCTCTGCTTATTTTTGCCTTTCTGAGGACGCTTGTCAAAGACATGTGGGATAAAACAGCAGTAATTAAGCCACCTTACCCTTTTACTTATCCCCGTGTTTTGCTCCCACCCTCATCAGTACCTTCCTTGTTTTCTCGCTCTCTACGAGGAGTAACTGATACCCGCTGGCAGCTCCTCACCCCTGGTCCCCCCTCCTCGCTCGACACTCACCCCGATTCTTTAGCCCTCCCTGGTGCCCGCCGCTCAACTTCATCTCCCTTTGTCCTCTCATCTACTCCCAAATCATGTTTTACATCTCACATTGCTTGTGCTCCCTCAACCTACCCACCTGTCTCATTTAATTCTCCCCCCCCCCCCCCTGCTCAGGCCTGTCCTGAGCAGTGACATAAAGGCAATATGGTGGATGAGACTGTCCCAGACTGTACATAGAAACAAAGTCCACTGTTGCCTGCCTTGTACAATGAGAACCAGCTCATACACATGTATACACGGCATACAGTATATCAAATAGAATTGTTGTACTATAGACAATGAAAGTTGTGTATTGTTTTATAACCAAAAACAGACATGGGTGCGACTCAAAACAAGTTTGTTTTCAGACAGAAAGAACCGCATATATTCATTCATACACTCATTATTGTGTTTGTATCCAGGGGGCATTGCATACAGGAGGAATATCAGGTGTGTTTTTGGTAAACCTTAAAATTGGTTTATTGCACTATGAAAAAACCCATACACTTGCATCAATCAAATGCAGCACTTACATGCTTGTTCCAGCCTTATGTTTTGGCCTTCGATGGTGTGGATATCCATTCCAGAGAACATGCATTATTTTAATCAATTTGTATATGCAGGCTGCGCAGCCAAAAGCGTCAAACAGAAGCCCTGAAGTCTGAATCGTGATTGGACAGTTCAGCTGAAGAGGGCTCACAGTCAGTGTTTTGAAAAGCTAATCCCAGTCTTTCTACTTAACATGATTTTCAATCCATATCCTTGGAAATATTTTTTTTTTTTTTTTTTTTTTTTTTTAAAGTAAATCCAGTATTTAGATTTAGAAACCAAAGTCTCAGTATTCAGTGTGAGGATGTATTATTTAAAAGAATCTAAATCAGAGTTTGACAAACTCTCCACCATGTTGGCACCAATGTAAAGCATTCCTATGTGCACTCGAGAATGTAGCCATCTTGGATTTTTCTGTGTCAATATGTCAAGCCTTTGTTAAACTCTATCTACAGTATCTGTGGCTTTGGGTAGTGGTTGGTATTTTCTCAAATAAGTATTTCAGAATATAAGCAATGGATCAGTGTTTCTTTGGTTTTGTTTCAGGAGATTCAGTTTTCTTTGGGTTGGGTGGGATTCTCAGTTGCAGCAGTTCAACTTGTGCCTTATGTTTCTTTCTCTCACCAATTACATTTGACCCTTATCAAGTGGCAAAGAATGCCCCAAAAATTGACCCCAAATATTCACGATTGTGCATATGACGCATGTGTCTTAGTCACCAGAACCCTGACACTGCCTGTGTCCCTTCACAGCATCCATAGTCAGCATCCTCTGTCTCCCAGCTTCCTCCTAGCATTCTGACCCATATCATCATAACAGAACTAGAAGGGCTGGACTGCTGAATATAATATGATATTACTGTATAGAATACACACCATGTACTGGCCTTCATACTGCTTTACAGAAACAGAGAGGTCCACTGTATCAGGTGTGTTTCTATCCAGAAATATTGATTGTACTCAATGTCCCCAGATATAATTGAAGATCATTTACCAGTATTTAACCTGTTATTCAAAACAGACAACTGGTTATGTACTTGGCTAAGGAGGAACAGAGGAGGTTGCCATGGAAACCACATTCTCCTACATTGTTGTTCGCTATGCATCAGGCCATGCCTGGCAATGACCTTAAAAGGAATTTCTGTTCTGGGTCCACCCTTCAACAAAGAGAAATAAGTGGTCTTATTTACTGAATAAAATGAATTCATGTAACAAGAATTGTGAATAATACCAGTAATAATTTGTAATAAGTTGTGCAGAAAGTGACTATCATTTCATGAAAACTATAGTTACTGCAGCTCTATGCAGTACAGCCTTAACCAGATGTAAAACTACAGTATTGAAGTGTTTGTTGTAAATAGTGTTAGTATGTCCATCCTGCATGGATACCGGTTGGGCTCGGCTATGCTGGGACTGTCTCCGAAAACCACAGTAGACCTTCTCTCTCTATTCAGACTGCTCAAGACCCAAGGAAACAAACTACTACCCTGACTGATTTTCCCATTCGACAAATTCTGCTGTACATTGACAGTCATCGTCCCAGTCCGTTAAACTACACAGAATGCTAAAATAAGTTGCCTTATCACACCTTTTTAAAAGTTCTTGGAGGATAAAAAGCCCCACTGTAGTGTACTCTACCAAAAATAGGAATCCCCGCTGACTCGCAGCTATTTTGCCTGCAGCCAGTCGGGGCGGTGCAGTAGCATGAAGCAAGAAGGTTGTGTGTGTGTGTGGGGGGGGGAGTTCTCAGAGGAAATAGCCAAAAATACACTCGTCCTAAAGTTAGCGTGCTTAACCTTGCTTTGCTAGATGACTTTCGGTGGGTCTGCAGTCTGTTGTGGTGAAGATGAGGTCTAGATGTGTGGTCCGTGAGGTGTAGAGACCACACGCTTGGCAGCTTACTCCATACTGTGGTCAGTCAGTCAGTCAGTCAGTCAGTCAGCGGTTTCTGATGTAAGAGTTAAAGACCCCAGGTGTTGTCTGTCCTGTCTGTCTCTCCTACCAGCCAATGCTCCGGTGCCTTCTAACACTGACAAGTATTGTCCTAATCCAGAGCTTTCACTCTACACAGAGACTGCAGAGGGGATGTGGCTGTGAATAGGGTTCAAGGGTCACTGTTGTGTTGTGTTTAGGACCAGTCTGGTCTGGACCAGTGGCTACAGGAGACCCCTAAGCACTGATGTAAGGATCTTTTACCTTGTCTTTGGTCTTACTAGCTTCAAGGGCAGCGCAGCGGTGCTTGACCTTACATCAGCGGTTGGGGCGTCTTTACTGAAGTCCGCACTTACCAGTTCACTACAGCGACTAGAATGGGATATAATGGCACCTAAATTTTGATCACCCCCCCCTCCCCCCCCCTCCCCCCCGTTCCCTTTGTAGCATGCTGTGATGAGTGTCCTACACATGGAGTGAGGGGTCACGTGAGACAGAACCTCATAAATGTACATGTAGTCATCCTCACAGCATACGTTACAGTTCTAAGCTATAATGTTGTTCGAAGCTGAAAGTGCAGATGAAGCATTGAGAAAACCAATAAATGTACTTCTTTAGAGCACAAAGTGAGCTCTTCTAACAGTGTGGGCATATTTTAGTTTGTATACATAGTGTATTTGAACCTTTTTCTAGAGTGGGTTTCCTTTATTTGCATGCTCAACTTGATTGTATGCATAAATATTTTAGACAAGCCGAAAGTTGAATTTCAATTGAATTTGGAGCAAGACTTGTACATTGTTTGATATGTTTCTTTTTGTAATGAATTTTTTAATTCATGAAGCATTTTTGTACATTGTATGAATATTAAAAACTGCAAATATTTGACATATAGAGTAAATACTAGATGCGCATGCATATGCATATATCCTTCACAGTATGTATGTGTAAATGTACACATATATTTTGTATTTGCATTTGCTGGCATACAGATATATGTCTTAAGCACATATATACATGCAATATATATGTATATCCATGTCCGCTGGCATGCTTTTGGTCATGTTTATCTTTCATGATCTTGTAGGTTCTTTTTTTTTTTTTTTTTTATTTCTCTTTCCTCAGAAAGAAAAGCTCATTCTTTTGCTACCCTTCTGTTGGCTGGCAGTGTTGAGCACTTATTAAGAAGAACTACAGTTGAAGTTGTTCATGTTATCCATTGTGTGAAATAATAAATGACTTTATTGACAGCTGATGGTGGCACATATTCTCTTCTTTCTGTTTAAGACCGGATTTGATATTCTGATCTCTGAAAAACTGCTCCGTCACATGCCGAGATAAGGCCGATAAGTCATTTTGTGACAAGAGCCGCTTGAGACTTTGTATGTGTGTGTGTGGGTGTGTGTGTCTGTGCAGCATGCATGTCAATGTGTGTGGGAGCGAGATGACAGGAGGGTTTGCTGCACTGTTGGTGCTGAATGTCAGATGGTCTCGGTGAGTGAGTACTACCCCACAATGTGTTCGCTTGTTGCGGTTAAAAGAGAGGGAATCCTCTCATTAGATTATGCTACAGCCTCACTCACTCACTCACTCACTCACTCACACTTAGTCACACTCACACACACACACACACACACACACACACACACACACACACACAAACACACACGCACACATACCTACACGCTCTTACTCTCGTACTTGTTCATTAGCCAAGCCTACATCTCTAAATCTTCCCTGCACTAGCCCATCAGTGTCTGCTCTAGGTGGGCTGGGCTGCAGGCTGCTCTGTTATTGGACGGAGCCGAGTGGGAAGTGCCCCACTATTGGCTGCTGCCAACTAGTAAAATTCTTCTGTTACCATGGTTGCAGGGTGAGCTGCCCAAATGTGTCTCAGTGTATCTAGTGGTGCTGATGGAACCGTTGGCACCACCGGTGTTATGCTGAAAAAAAAAAAAATCCCCCCTCTGATGGAAGTCAGGGCTGCAGCGGGGCTGCACCCAAATCACTCTCTACTGATGCCTGTAAATGAGCCCACATGGCCCCACTTCACATTCAGCACAAGAGAGAGGATGAGATAGATCACCAGGGCTGTGATCACGATGAAACAGCACAGCAAAACACATCCTGCATGAAGGATGCACTGTTCAGCCGGAGCTATGCACTTTAAGGGAAATAACAGGATCATCAATCACATGTGCAATGTGTGGATTTTCTCACCAGGCTCAGTGTCAAATGAAGTTTCTTCCAAGACAGTGTTGTCCACTGCACAAGCTCGAGGTACAAACGTTGCATAGAAAACCTATACAACACCATCACTAATGAGATGAAAGGTGGTGATTATTGAAAGATCCACAATTAGAGTGAGCGCACCATACTTCCAATGGCATTATTTAACTGAAAAAGGGGAGCCTGGATCAGTATTACATGGGGGAATTCTGCCAATATAAAAAGTTACATGAAACATAAACAGCACATGTACATTTGTATGATATATTCCACCTGGTCAGTAGGTGGAGCCCCCATGCTGGACAAAAGAAACGGACTGAATTTAAACTGTCCCAGGTATTGTTTTGCTTTCTTCTTGCTCCATGAGTGTGAAAAATCGTTTCAAACTTTTCAGCTTTACATAACAATATTATGAAATCTTAAATAAATCTTATCCTCTGTAATGGCAGTGTAGGGCCAAACTATTTCAGTACAATTATAAAAGTGCATAGTAAAAGAAAGAAATATTTGCAGAATTGGATCAGTGTTATGATATGGTATCTAGAGATACAGACTCTAATGGAAATGTAGTGGTGGAGGTTTGTACTCAGAAAGTGGAGGAGGAGGACAGGGCTTATAAATTGTGGTGCTCGGCTGGGGCCTGAAGGTTTACTGTTCCCAAACTTAAACAACCTGCTTTTTAAGGAAAATGTTCCAAAAATTTGGGAGGATCATCCTCCCAATCCTCGGTGGACCAGCCTCCTTTGGAATGAAGGATTTAGGGTTGAGGGAACGTCACAGTGTGTGCATCTAAAAAATGTGCATGGTCCGAGTTGAGAAAAAAGGTTGAATTTTATGCGTCTTTGTACGTCACATCATAGCTCCAAGTTTACCATGAACACATAAAGACTACAGATAACGGCCAGCTGACCATCGACATGCACATATATTCTGAACCTGCATGAGAAAAACACAACTAGTTACCCCCAAATTTTCCGAAAGACAAACGACACAAACCTGACACTGTCCATGTGTTCCCACACAGACAGTCTGTGCTGCTCATTTGCTTGTAGAGATGAAAATGTGACCCAAATTGGTCAAACAGCCCCCGATAAGAACCAACAAGAAGCAGCAGTTCTGGACACAAATTCAACCACCAACAACAACCCAAGAACAGCCCAACGACGGCCAGCTGCATCCCTAACATAGCTGCCAGCCACGCGTACGAGCTTCGCTTGGGAGCTTTGAAGTGTATCCTAGATGGAGTGGGTGGGCCTTTGGTGATTATACTCTCAAATTGTTGATTCTTCCTCCCAAATTTTGCCCACTTCATCAAACCTGCATAAATCAGCGTTTTACCACAGCATATGTCCCGGTAGCACATTCTGGAAGACAAAAGGACAAGTTTGTTGAAATAAATCAGAGCCTGCTTTGTTGTTGCTGGTCTCTGCCCAGTTTTGCTGACAAAGTACTTTAACTCTCCGTCTGAAGTAAACTGTCACAGTTGTTTGTGTTGACTTTAGGCAATTCGTATCCATCTCTATGGCAACGAATTCACCTACATGTATGAATTATTTCAAAGCTCAGCCTTTGTACCTTTAGAACTACAGTAGGGTTTCACTGTTATTTCTGGTTAGCCCTTCGCGTGGTGTGGAGTACACAAACACTGAAGCATGTCTATGCAGCATCATATGTGCCATTTATGGCATGTTTTCCTTGTCTGTTATCGTTTTTTTCAGGGATAAGACCAGCTCCTATTCCTATGGGTGCAGAATTTCATCCCTATTATGACCTTTTATTAAAAATATAAAATTTCTTCTTTATAGTCCTCGACTGTGAGTGCTTGATTCGTAGTGCTGCAGTGTCCCTTCAGGACAAGTGCAAAGTACAAAAAGAATACTTTTTTCTACCTGTGACCCGATAGTCAAGTGGTTAGGGAATACCCTGAGCAACGAGTCTCCGGGTCGATTCCCGACAGGGCTGCTCGATTATGGCAAAAATCATAATCACGATTATTTTGGTCAATATTGAGATCACGGTTATTTAACACGATCATTCATTGACTTTGGACACATCATGCATTTAGAAAATTTTGTAGCCTACATTGAAGTTAAATGCATCAATCTGGTACTTTGAGAGCAAAATTTGAAGCTATGACGAACTTTTGTTTTGAAGCTCTTGATGGTGTTAGTCTTTCGGCTCCCGTTTAGGGTCGCCACAGTGGATCATTGATCCGCACATTGATTTGGCATCGGCATAGGTTTTTTACGCCGGATGCCCTTCCTGATGCAACCCCCTTCCTGGGGAGGGGATACATGTTTTGGTGGTGGGAGGAAACCGGAGCACCCAGAGGAAACCCACACAAACGCGGGGAGAACATGCAAACTCCACACAGAAAGGCCCTGCCCAGACCAGGGATCGAACCCAGGACCTTCTTGCTGTGAGGTGACAGCGCTAATCGTGCCACCCAACTTTGTGCTTGTCTAAACAATTTAATCATAAACACACTGGTTCTATAGATATGAATGGTGATAACATGGCAAAAAAAATTCATCGCCGCACTGAGGACAGTCCATCCCGGTTGACAGTCGCGCTGGGAGCTCCGTCCCTCCCCGCAGGGAGAGAGGGCACAGCGAGCACTAAGCTGCGAGGTCCAGCCGACCGAGAACCGGTCGTGGCGCACCATCAATATGCCCGCCGAGGGCCAGCCAGCCCTGGGGAGGGTTCCCACGAGGGGATCCTCCCGCACCGAGCAGCCGTCCCTGACCCACTGAGCAGGGCAAAGGCGCAACGCTGTAAAGGAAAGGGGTGCTCTGGATTTATAGCACAAGACAAAACAAGAGGTTATTGCGAAATGGAATGTGGCACAATAATCGTTTTATGTTGATTATCTTGTTTTCATAATTGTTGGAAGCCGTAATTGTAATTGAAATTTGATTAATTACACCCTAATTTCCGTCTGGCCCCTACTCTCTTTCCCTACATTTCCTGTCTCTCTCTCATTATAACAATGCTATCAAATAAAGGAATAAAATGCCCCCAAAAAATCTTAAAAAAAAACAACAAAAAAACTATTTTGTCACTAACTATTTATGATTTTCTCCAAGTCTTAAGAAGAAAAATGTGAGTCAGGATGCATGAGTGAGTGCCAATGAACATTAGTGACTGTTTGAGGCACATCCAAAGCCACACAGACCACCAACAACAGACAGAGCCATAAATCTACCACAGATAGTCCTGCAGTGCAGGACAACTAACCAGGAAGCCTGCCGTGTAACCAAGCATCCCCTCAATCTATCTCTGTTGCTGTTTTCAGAGGATGACTATTGCTCGTGTTTATGAAGATGGATAGAGCAGGCAACGTCTTAGCTCCCTCTCCCTCCTCTCTCTCTCTCTCTTTCTCCACTGCACAGCCACAGCAGTGATTGGAGACACCATCTGGTGGTGAAATGTATAAGTGCGACTCAAAAACCCTCAGTCACATCCACCACAGGACAGAGAGCATCATCACTAGCTGTAGTCAGAGCAGTAAATATGACAGGTAGGCCTACAAAAATGCAGTATTCCAGTTTAAGGAAAATTAAATGTTTTTTTATGGATTTGAATGATAACAATGTGAACTATGACCTCAAGCAGTCAAAGCTACACGCCCCAGTTATTTATTCATTGATCCACTTGAGAGATCAGTGCAGGAATTGTTGTAGCTGAAAGTCTGTGTGTGGCGCATAGAGAAAAAAAAAAACACCAGAGATATGACAGAATGTGTTCTGCATAGAGCTGGCCACTGTTGCCACGGTGACAGTGTGACTCATGGCAGTTTGATTTGGATTTAGAGCGGTGCCCTGTTTTGTGTGCGAGTGTGTGGATGCATGCGCATAAGCATGTGTGAATATGTCCCTATCTGCATGTATGTAAATGTGTGCATGTATAGGCTTATATTTGTGTGCTGGTGGGATGAAGAAGAAAAGAAAAAAAAAAAGGGAGAATTTCCTCTGCACAGTAGTAATTGTTCACCTCTCTCATGTCTCCTCGGTCACAGTTAGAGCCTTTGTTAGCAGATTGGCTCTGCCTTAGTCTTATTAATGATGCCAACACTTAGGTAATGTGCCTTTTTGATGAGAGTAGGCCACTTAATCTCTCTATTCAGGCTCCATCTCGCGCACACACACTCTCTCTCTCTCTCTTTCTCACACACACACACCTCCCCCTCAATCCTCCTAATAAGCTGTCTCTCTGTCTCCTGTAATTTGGCAGACGAGTCTATTATATGATACAGTCATATTTTATTAATGGACCCCCCGTAGCGAACACACACACCCCTTACTGGATGAGATTATGCGACGCACAGGGAGCACGTCCGTCTCCGTGTTAAAAATGATTTCAACTCCTCGGTTAGTTTTCATCTGCACCGTTTGTCTGCTGTGTTGTTAGTGTTGGGCTGCAAGGCAGAACCACAGGCATTTTCTGCTGAAGTTGGCACTGTTCCTCCACACTTCATTACACTTCCATCAGCTCAGCGATAGCATGGAACAGTGCAGCGTCAAAAGGCCGAAAACAGCAAAATAAAAGGCAACGTTCAATTACTGAGTTAAACATTTTGTGGAAATATTCTCGTCTCTGTCTCTCTCTCTGCGTCTCTCTCTCTCTCTCTTCCTCAGTGTTGTGCAGATAATTCATCCCATATGTTTCAGCAGTGCCAGGCATTTCAAGCTCTGTGGCGAACTACGCTCCTCCTAAACTAATTTGCTCAAATACAATATTCCTTCAAAATTACCCAACAAATTCAGTTGTTTTTGCATATCTGCAGTGTTATTATGACGTGTTTTTACTCTTCTGTGTGGCTAATTTCATCTATACATCATCTTATTGAGCAACAAGACTCCAGCCATGCTAGCAGCTCTATGACACTGCTGTGCAGCATGCCCACAATAACAACACTAACACTGAAAACTGATAATTATTAGCACTAAACACAAAGTACATTTGAGCCTGATGGTAACGTCATTAGTTTTACAGGTACTTGGTCATAAACCAAAGTATTGGATGAATTCAGATTTTGACCTGATGGTGGCACTAAATGAAAAGTTAATGACCAAAGTGATTACAATTCATCCTGAGGGGGACATGGATGTGGGTGCCAAATTTCACATCACTCAATCCAATTTGTAAATACTTTTTACTCAAAACTACAAATGTGAACCTCATGGCGGCGCTAAAGGAAAGGTCACCAAAGTCATTAGGATTCATCCTCTGGGCACCACGAATGCCTGTACAGATTTTCATGGTAATCCTATAGCTGTCGATACTCCAATCTGGACCAAAGTGGTGGACAGATCGACAGATATTGTCATCCCTAGAGCCATGCTGATAAAACAACAAGAAATTAGAAAGATACAGTAGATTGATTTGATGTTTTTTTCTCAATTTTCTTTATGCAGGATGTTGTTGATTGATATTAATTTGATTACGTCGGTAATTTACCACGTTATGCACAGAATTTTGTAGCATTGATAGTAATCTGTGGGTTTTGCTTTAAAGGACCAGTGTGTAGGATTTAGTGACATCTAGTGGTGTTTGGTTTGTGTGTTCTGGGCTACTGTAGAAACACGGCAGAGCAACATGGCGGACTCCGTGAAGAGGACCAGCTCCCTATGTAGATATGAAGGGCTCAATCTAGGATAACGAAAACACAACGATTCTTAGTTTCAGGTGATTATACACTAATGAAAACATAGTTATGAATATTATATTTCATTTCTGCCAATATTTCCCCCGAAATGTTACACACTGTTCCTTTAATGTCAGCAACCAAAATGGAAAATCTCGTAATGTCCACGTGTGTAATTTGGAAATCAACTCTTGGTATAACAATACCCAGTATCTCTCTGTCATTCTCTCTCTCACACACACACGCACACGCACACACCAGTCTGGAAGATGCGTTCGGGCTTGAAGGATGAAAGAGGAATTCCCTCACAGCAAATACACTAGGTAGCTTTTTCAAATTTGCATATTCATATAATCTTTGTTTTCTCTGAGGGCAGGTATGTATGACATCGAGTCATTTTCCAATAGTTTATTACAGTAAGCACCTTTGCCGGAAATTCTGTAGTAAACAAATCCTTATTCAATATTTACATACCATCATAATACAGTACAATGTCATATTTCAAAGGGCTTCAAACACTCACTGCATCACCCCGTACCCCTTTAATCTGCACTTTCATTCTAATCTCGATATAAACTTCCTCCAAGCGAGCCGAGGCAAACAGTCAGCACAGTCAGGACCACTTCTCTCGTTGTCTGGTCTTGTTGGAACAGATGAATGGATTAAGTTCTTTATCAGACAGTTTTAGGGATTGTTTTTTTTAACGTAGTTTTATGCCTGCAGCGGCTTGTCTACACCGGGTCCGACAGCAAGGAAAATATTATCTGATTGTAGACGCTCCAGGAAATAGTCAGGCACAGAACGGCGACAAAGATACTAGGATGTTTTATTGCAGTACCTGTGTGTTTGTGTAATGTTATCCAAACAAGAGCTTCACATTTCTGTACACGCACACGCCCGAAATGTGTGCGTTTGGCATGTGTTTGTCCGCTTAATGAAGAAGAGTGAAGCTTTGAGCTGTCAGGTACACGTGAAGGTTTGACACTGTGTGACAGTCAAGAGTAACACGCTGAGAACAAACGAGTGATTAGAGTCAGCAGACTGAAACTGAGTGGCTGCTCATTAGACGCACGTTGACAATGTTTGGTTATGTGCCAACATATAGAAAGGCAGTCATTAGATAAAAACACCTGTGCAGATACTTTAGTGTGTCATCAGAAGTGTGTGTGTGTGTGTGTGTGATAGAAAAAGGAGAAACAGCTCTCTACCTGCAGGCTCAGGACCCCCCAGGCAGCTTTTAGAGAAAAAAAAAAAAAGGTTTGCCAAATGATTTATGTTATGAGAAAAAAACGGCATTGCATAAATTTGTGATCGCGCTTTTAATCTTAGTGATGAATGCCTAATGTTTGAGAAATAATGAGTATTTACAGCCCTTAAGCACCGATAATTAATTAAGTGAAATGGCCTGATAATAGAAAGAAAAGGAATCTAGTGGTGGTGGTGGTGGTGGTGGAGTTCAATATCTGGTTCTGCAAAAGTGGGTCACGTCGTTTTTTGGGGTCCAGAGGTAGAAAATGCTTAAGTGTACCACAGTAGGTAGAGTCTGACCTCTGCTGCACCTCTGTGTGGAACCAGTAGTGTTTTTTTCTTCCTCTGTCTGTTTCAGTTCCAACCCTCCGAGGCACATTACATAACTGCGCTATTATTTTTCCATCCCCTGCCTCTCTCTCGGTCTGTCTGAGTGACATAGCGGGGGGAAATACAGATCCAAACAAGGCAACGATAATGACTCGCTCCTCTCTTTTGATCAGTCTATTTGTCACACCCTGTCTCTCTACTTCCTGCTTTTTTCTTCTGCAGTGCTCTGCCTTACCAAACTCTCTAGTTCTCTCTCTCTCTTTCTGCCCCCACCACAAGTTGGTTCGCTTTTGCACCCATGTGGTACGCTGGCTTTCCATTAGTTCATTTCCCCTGCTTTGAGAATGTGCTTGCATGTTGCGTGTATTTGTGTGCGCACACTGAATGAATGTGTATGTGTGTGTGTGTGTGTGTGTGTGTGTGTGTGTGTGTGTGTGTGTGTGTGCATGCATGTGCGCATGTGCGTGTGTCTCCCAAGTCTCAGAACAGTATTATTGTAAACATATCATTTGATGGGGAGAGTGGTTCAGGTTGTTGGCCGGCTGCCCTGCTTTCATTTGGAACAGAGCTGCCTACATCTGGACTGTGTCAACACTCGCTGACAGTGTTTGTGTGTGTGTGTGTGTGTGTGTGTGCGTGCGTGTGTGTGTGTGTTGAGGTCCCTGCCTCGGCCCCAGAGCTGTCAGCCATTGGATGGGGAACAGATTTGCTCAGATTAATCAAAGGTGTAGCATTAATAAAAGGAGCCCTATGCCTCCATGCCTCCATGCGGCCATTTCAAGAGCCTGGGAGAGCAGCCTCCTCACATCCTCGAGGACGAGCTGCAGTCACACGCGGGCCACGCGCAGGCACGCAGGTACACGCACGCAGAAATAGCCTCAATCTAACGAAACACTCGGAAAAGGTGAAAACAATCTTTTTCCCCCCCGTTTGCGGTTTGTTCGTCGGTTCACACGCTGTGAGGCGGAGTAGCGATGTTCCCTTTGGACAGGACGCTGTACTAAATGTAAGAGAAGCCCAGATCAGAATCTGTGGCCACCCTGGACGGAAAACCCACAAAATCCAGCAGAGACGCATAAAATATGTGTTATTCATATGTGTGAGAAATGTGCAGCAACCTCCATCATTGATTTATTTAAACCCAGGTCAGGATGTGCAGCCACCAAAGACGCAGGACTCGCAAAACCTGCAGACACGCAAAGCACATTTCAGCGCTGAGTCGGACTACAAGAGAAGGAAAAGAACAAAACTTACATCATTAATTTATGTAAACTCACAACAGATGCATTGGAATTATTGGTGTGTGTGTGTGTGTGTGTGTGTGTGTGTGTGTGTGTGTGTGTGTGTGTGTGTGTGTGTGTGTGTGTGTGTGTGTGCGTGTGTATGCGTGTGTGTGTTTGTGTGTGTGTGTGTGTGTGTTTGTGTGTGTGTGCGTTTGTGTGTGTGAGAAAAAGCTAGAAAGACAGCAAGAGAAGAAATCATATCAACTACAGGCGAGTTATTTTAACATTTGCTCTCTTACAGTAGTTTCAACTGTGCAAAGCCGAGGCTACAGTTTCCTTCCTATTGTGGTGGACTAACTACATCTTAAAACACACACATCACACAACAACTTTATAATCTTGTGGTTTTTCGAAACCATGAAACAGACGCTTTGCTCTCTGCAAAACATTTGATTTATCTTCGACACCGGTTTCTGTGTTCATGCCAAAGCTTGTGGATGTGTGGAGTGCATAATATGTGCTGAATGCATAATGAGTAAATGTGTGTGTGTGTGTGTGTGTATACACGGCTGCGAGAGACGGACGAAATAATAATCTCCCCTTCAGCCGAAGCTCAAAATCTCTGTCCAGCCTTCTCGGAGTCGACCAGCAGTCTGGGCTGTTGGCTCTGGCAGGCCATCTGATCCGGCCTCACTGGGCTAAAGATATTTGGGTGTAGCGAGCGCTGATGTTATTGCTGAGCTCTGGGTAGTGTGCTGGGCTGAGATGTATTTGGGTTGGCTGGCTGAGGGATGAAGCCTGTTTGCCTACCGGGGCCAAAGACTCTGCAGGGGGCCTGCCTAATCTGCTGCGCCATCCGACAGCTTAATTAGTGTTTCACTGCTGCACTCGTATACCGTCTGCACACACACACACACACACACACACACACACACACACACACACACACACACACACATTCTCTCTTTTCCACACACACAGACACACACACCGGGGCATAGCTTGTTAGTCTAATAAAGAGCCATTAGAAGGTTAAATGTGGGTCTCATTAAAGATTAGTCATTTACTAGCATGCATAATAAGACTCTCTAGTGTGATTCTGATAGCTGCTCATATTGCTGCGAGAGTGAGGACCACAGTCAACTCATGCGACGTTAATTCACCATGCCATAGCCTGGGATTTGGCTCCGTCTCCTGCTGGGAGCATAAACACCAGAGAGAAATGGATACAGTCACTTCCAGTCAGTATCTGACGGCTTAAATGTCATTACACGATGGTGTCTTTATGTTGTGGGCGCGCTCTACACACTGTAAATTGTTTGAGATGATTTTGACGAGCAGTGATCCGAAGGGGCTTTAAAGAGGAAGAGCCTTGAGGAGGATAAGCTGTGTGAAGAGGGGTCTAGATTAGCTTGAATGGATTTGGAAGCCCTCGTGGAAGCTTGGACTAAAGGCTGTATTGAAATGTCAGAGATAATAATTTCACTTCTCTGGTTTCTGAAGATCCCCCCCCCCCCCCCCCCGTCCTAATGCCTCTACCATCTGTTTGAGAGCAGAGCGGTGGACGTCTATCAATGCGAGAGAGGGAGAGGGAGAGGGAGAAATTTGGCGCGCCACACAAAGATACGTTTACTTGCTCTTTCCAGCCCTCATCAAGCTCTATCTGATCCAAACAGCGCTTTTGTCTTTACTTGGATTCTAATAACATTATTCTCCCGGTCACGGCCACATGAAAAACAGATGAGTATGAGCCATAAAGGGGAAAATCAGTTTTCAAAAAGGAATTAAAATATTGGAGCTGTCAATGTTTTGACTTAGTGGATAAAGCCTCCAGGCAACTGGGGTTGGAGGGAGAGAGAGAGAGAGCAAGAAGCTGTGAGAATGTCAAACAGCAGACGGCTTTACTGACTCAAGACGTGGATTAGCCATCTGAAGCCTTGTTTCAGGAGTTACAGTAATACTGAACAGCCCATCACTAACCTACAGTGTAGAGCAATAGAGTGTCCGCTGCATATCAATTAGAGAGATTCCCTTCAGAGATAGATATTAGAGCTGAAAACGAGCTGTTGAGCTGGCCGACAAATTCACTTCCCAATCTCTGGCTTGATAAATATTTCAACCAAGCTCAGCTACGCCCATAAAAAAAGAAAGAAAGTGACTTATGTTCTCATATGTTTGTCAAGTGTTAGAAGTCCTTTTTAGGAACATCTGTGAATATGCATTTTGGAAATGCTCACAAACGTTTACAGAAAAAAAGTCCTTTGACTTGAAATGCCAAAATCAGGCATAATGGGAACTGTTCACGGCTGCGTGTTCGCATTCATCCAATATGCAGTGATTTAATAATAGTTTAGTTTATTTGGCAGTCCATCTATCTGCCTGCCTGATTGATAATTCAACACTGTCATAACTTGCTTATGCTTGTATGTGTTGTTTTCACCAAATGGGACCAATTTTCTGTGATTTTAAAATATCACACAGAAGTATTTTTCCCTGTTTGTTCCCATTATCATAATTCATTTTGATTGTTTATTTGTTGACAGTGTTTGTAAGTTGTAAAAATTGTTAACACGGTATTAATCTGTCATTCTCTCCTGCTACACAGCCCTGATCTGTCCCTCAGTTATTTAGCATGTTTCCACCATTTAATGTTTATGATAGCTGTGTCTTACTGTGGTTACGTTGATGTGTGTGTGCGCGTGCACGAGCAATTTATTTTGAGTGACACTGTCGCTTCTCTCGCAGGGAAACTTGCTAATTTACTATCTCTCAAACAGATGCCACATTATGCCGCCAACATTTCACATATCACACACAAACATATATCACCACCAAAACCCGTTCACATCTGCCCGCATGTGCTTAAATCAGTTGTCGGTGAATGTTTGTCACCAATAAGTGTCGACATCTCCGGCTGAGTTTCAACTCCGCTGTTCAGAGGAGAATCTTTAGAAAAGCATCTGACAAGCTTTAAGTTGTTTACCAGCACACATAGGTCGCTGTTTTCTATCTCTGTGCTAAAATATGATCCTGTTTTGTAATTGCAGTTATTGAATAAATTGACTTTGTAATGCAGCAGGTCTTCGTGGTAGCTGCTGTAACGCCTCAAAGGGCTCAGCTGCAGAGGTGCATCTCTTTAAAAAAAAAAAAACATTTGGCCTCTGAATTCTGTTGCCAGTAAAGACAAACACACATTTATATGTTGTGTTACACATTTTCCACTAGAACAGGAAGAAATGATTGGAAGTGAAAGGCCATTATTTCAATCACAAAATGGATTTTTCACGTTGAGCAACCGAGCATGTCACAGTTGCGAACATATATTGTCAGAAACTACCAAGATCTTATGTTTATGGTGCACTACTGACTTGAAGTGTGTGTGTGTGTGTTAGTGTGTGTGAGTGCGTGTCATGAAGAGTTGGTCTGGCCGAGTGCCATGCAGCTGGAAGCCATCATAGAACCAATTACTTTCTGTCTTTTGCTCTCCTTCGCTCCCTCGCTCTTTCTTCCCTTCTCCCTCTCCTTCGTTCTCTTCATCTCTCTGTCTGATTTTAATTCTGCAGGCCTGTCCCTTTGTGAACCAAGAGTTTGCTTCGCAGTTAACCCCCTCACTCGCATCTAGAACTCATCACCGCCACCAAACCAACTTCCACTCCTTCGCCCTCCTCATCATCCTCTTAAAGATGTCTTCTCCTCGTCTTGCTCAGCACCTCGGCTTATTGATTCAGATGTGAAATGTTTGTAAGCCCGCCTGTCCTGCCAAACGCGGCGTACGGACCGATTTACAGTAACGTGTTTGAGCAGCAACTCGTGTCATGAGTGAAGGGCGGCAAGAGTGTAAACACTGATTACAGATCGTGTACTGAATGAATGTGTCACCAGAGAGAGAGAGAGAGAGAGAGAGAGAGAGGCAGTGAAGGATGGAGGAAGTGAGAGAGTTAACAGTGTAAACAAATGAGGAGTGTAATGAGGATAAAGCACCGCTGTGAACAAGTGAGCCTTTGTCTTCACTCATACCTGCTCTCACTCGCAGTCACACGCACGCACGCACACACACACACACATACACACACACATAAACGACTGTATCGCGTTTTGGTTTCTGGGAAGTGCAGTTTATTGAATGCTAAAGAAGGCCAACAGAATCCAGCACTTCATTCACAGCGAGCGAGTGAGACACTTAATGATGTTTTTTAAGTGGCAATGCCAAAGGGGAGTTTTCTCTCAATATTCTTCACCTGTCTGTCCATCACTTTCAATAGAAGAAGAAAAACAGACTCCTTTTTGAGGACGTTTGATTATTGTGTCAAGTAGAGTAGGTGGTGAAATGTCTCAATTTTATTTCACCAGCTTTTCTAACTTTAGTTTTAATGTCTAAAAAGCCTGCTATAAGTGAAAACAACAACTACTTGTAATCTAACTACAATGGAAGGAGTCTCCGTCTGTCTGTATGTCAATTTTCTCCACAACCGTTCATCCGATCGACTTCACACTTGGTCGGTGTACTGCTGAGGACCCGAGGAAGTGCAGCGTCGAGTGCGAGCTCTTGAGATCTACAGGGCATATAGTGTAACCACTGTGTAGTGTATTAACTGTTACACCGCCAAGCGGCATGCTGGGTACAGCTCGCTCTCTGTCAATGTTCGTGTGAGCTTTTGCGCCCAAATGCCGCGTATACTCCGTTCTCTTTATACATCCATGGTATACTCTAGCATTGCTAGGGCAGGGGATGCAACTACGTCATGGCGGGTGTATTGCTCAGGACCCAAGGAAGTGCAGCGTTGAGCGTAAAGGTGTTTGGATGACCGGTTCTCGAGAAAGCTGCAAGCAGCAATACCGGAGGGCAAGAAGTCGACTCGTTCCGAATAGGCACTGCACTAGTTTGTCCAACATGAGCTTAGGTTCTTGCCGTGCATGCTGCTTTTTACTGTATATTGTTAGATGTAGTTTTTCTACCATTCTAGGCAGCCAGTTGGTTTCCATTAACCATTGTTGTATGGTAATGCTGTTTTGCATTTGTGCAGGATGATCTGAAAATCTCTGAATGCTAATGTAACTTGAATGAGAAAAAATGAACGCAGATTTGATGTTCACTGTGTTTTACTGACCAACTCAAGCAAGTCACGAGTCTGCACAAAAAAATCAATGGAAATCAACGGCTGCCTCTAAGGGCAGGAGAAATATATTCTGATTTCTAAAACTATATAGCATATTTTTGGAAATGGTCAGCATAAATGTAAAGCATATATGAACTGTGGTTAAGACTTAGTTAACACTTTCAAAAACAGAAGTCCTTCCATCAGAATCAGGCTCTAAAATACTCAGTTGTTTTTCTTATATTACTTTCACATCATATATCAACCTCCCTGAGAATGACTAGGCTTTGAGTAGTATGTCCAGGGATCAATGTCAGTATTGTTTGAGTCTGTGTGAAAAGAATATAGAATACAAATGTGTCAATATTGTTTAGGATGAAAACAGGGCTGCAGATATTCTGTTGCATTTATTTAGATGTTTAACATACTGTAACAATCTATGTGGGTTTAGTGGAAGTCCTGTGTTCCCTTAAGCAGTTTGATGACTAAATGTTTAATCTTTTTCTCTGTCATTTAAATGTCACATGTAAAGCAGCTTTACAGGTGTTCAGTGAGTAACTAACTGGTGGCGTTATTACACCTGGATGACATCATGCTGTGTTATATATGAAGTATAAAAGTTTTTTTGTTTAGGTGATTATGGTTTATACTTTCTCTGGCGTGTGTTGATTTACAAAAATGTAATCTGATGATACAGGTGTTTTACAGCATAAACATATTCTACTAAATATTATTTAATTACAAAGACAACAAGAGTAGGATTTAACAAAGTGCAGCAGACACCTATCCTCTCTCCAGTATGAGTGTGTTTTAATAAATTGGTTACATGACAGGTTTTATGTTGAAGCTCCTGAGGAGGAAAAGGAGCCCAAATATTTGACCATTTTTGACCATTTATGTCTACTTTTACAAGATGCAAAAATGCAGAGAATGCAGAAAGTGTTGCGAAAGGTTGTCGTGAGTGCACGCACGCACGCACACACACACACACACAGACACACACACACACACACACACACACACACACACACACACACACACACACACACACACACACAAATATTTCCTGGGAGATGACACCATGTTTTTTTTTCCCCATCCTGAATTTTCGGGTTTCATTTCAGAGAAGGAAATGGATATCACATTAACTGGTCCCATGTTACCTAATTATTTTGTTTTTTAAACGGAACAATTCTTATTGGCATTGATTTCAGAATTAAAAAAAACGCAACATCAGCTATTTTAGAATGTTATACGGTATATAAAGGTATTGAACTCATTTATTTTCTTCAACTAAAGCATATTCCTTTCACAGAAGCATTTGAATATTGATTTAACCAGTAGTTAGCAGTGTCCGTGCAGTATTTTGGGGTTATCCTGCGTCTGCGTCAGTTCATTCCCAGGACATGCACTTTAAAGGTGCTAAATGCAAGATTGAGAGCATTTCTGTTGCCTCCACACGGCTCTCAACATGGCGGTGGCTGAGCCGGCGGCTTGCAGCGAACCGTGCTAACAGCGCTAACAGTGAAAGCAACAGCGCTGACAGAGCTAACAGCGTTAACCAAAGGGGGGAGCCGGAGGATGGGTGCTACGCTTCCGCAACGTTGCCGATGGTCGGGACGGCGTTATCAGCTGTAACCGCCACATGAGAGCGGCCGAGAGCTAGCCAGTGGGGAACGCTCACATGCACGAACATGCACTAAAAGCAAGTGCGGCCGGCCCGGACGGAGAAGCTCAGACTACAACACACACACAGAGGGAGAGTGACTTCATTCTCTGCTCAGGTAGACATTACTCCTCTATATCTTGCAAAGCTAGATCAAGCAAATGGCGGTTTGCTGCTATATTAATGCTCTCAATATCGTATAGAGCACCTATGAAGAGTAACTAGGTTGAGAGGTAGCGCTTCTGTTGCACCTGAACCACACCCAGCAGTGACGTCACATTATACCGAGACAGCCTGAAGGACACTTCAACATCACTGAAGCAAGGTGAGAATTTAAAACCACCGGAGGTCAGCAGATACATTATAATCATAGGTGTGAATGTGACTCTATGTGTTAGCCCTCTGTCTAGGGAGTTTCCTGTGACAATGACAAAACATAATCACCTCTGACCATAACATTAGTCTTGGGTGGGTGGGTAAGTAACAGCACGTATTGTCGGGTTATTTGAATCCTCCGAAAATATTTAAACAATCTGAAAATGTGCTAGAAACAAACACTTAGATGCTGTTTTCTTGTAGTGTCTGTCCCCTGCATTTAGACCCCTGTAGCTCAAACTTTGGAATCAACCCCCTTTTTCCAGACAGAAAGTTGCAAATGAAAGTGACAGCACGTTAGCAGAACAGTAAGAAAACAAATCAGACAACCATCATACAAAGAATGTCTCACTGTGCTGAAAGAGGCCGCTCATTCTGAAAAAGGGGCAAATGGTAACAAGTAACACACTCACACACACACACACACACACACACACACACACACACACACACACACACACACACACACACATACACAAACACACAGATGGAGATGTGGCCGGGCGTCGGGCCAGATGCTCCGAGAGAAGGAAACTCACATTCTTGTGATGGGGAGTCATCAAGTATCAGGTTCCATAGACTCTGGCAGAGGCTGGAGAGCCCCCTCATCACCCACCACCCCATCACACACACACACACACACACACACACACACACACACACACACACTGAAACAAACACATGCATAGGGGCACACTTTGTAGCCCCGTCTTTTTTGTGCATGCATGAGGGTGAGTTGGCTGCATGAAAACACTGAATTGCTGCCTTTTCTAATCTCGTCAGATCTCTTTCTGTAGAAGTCAGGGCAGAAGTGTCTGGTCCTGCATGCAGCTTGGTCTGATTAGTTTGATTCTGCGAGAGTTTGCGTGTTATCTACGGGAAAATCTCCTCAGTCTGTAGTGAAGAAGCTGCTTAAAGAAGAATGGATCCAGAGGGATTTGTTGGTTTGATCCAGTGTGAAGTCTACGGGTCAAGTGATCATGGAGGAGAGGAGGGAAATAAAGACACAGTTAATGTGTAATTCCTTATCTTTCCACTAGATGTCCCTGTCAGCCTACTCTTCTAGAGCCCACTGATGCTCAAGTGGCTGTGCTGCAATGCTCAGATTTTCCAAATTCTCTGTGTACCATTGACAGTTAGGCCTGCATAACTCCAGTGTAAAGCTACTTCAAACATACCACTTCGTCACAGAGGCTTGACATGCTGTAAATCAATTAAAACAACTTACCTGTTAGGTTTCAAGTTATTTATTGCCATACTGTATGCGCAACAATTACAGAGAAGCAGTTGTTGACAATGAAAATCTTAGATCACAGGCTCGCTCCAACAATGCTCATTACGCAAGTAAAAAGATGGCGGTTATTTACAGACACTCAAGGTGAGCCGTAGCTTAGCCTAATATTTTGGCTTTTGTGCTCCACAACTATTGGTCTGGGAACAGCAATAGCCAAAAAAATCACTGTGCCTCTTTCTAACACCCCAATTAGACAACAACCCGTTGGCTGTGACAGATATTTGCGTTAACACGCTAAAATGAGACGTCTTAAGGTGCAGAAAATCCACCCGATGTGCTAAGGCGTCAATTTTTGTTGCATTAATGTGTAAAAATATAGCATGTTAACACGACCAAACTCTACGTGTTAACACACATTTTTATGTTGTCTAAACCAGTGTTTCACCGATTTATTCCTTCTGGGGACCCACTTTTTAAGAATATCACAAACCATTGCGACCCAATTCACAATAGTCCTTATATCTATAAATCATGAGAATTTGTGCGTAAATGAACGTTCCTGACCATTTTTACAGCCACTTCTGCATCAACTTTATCTTGAATAGGTAAACCCGCCACGTCGAAGAGATATACATTTGATAAATCAAATAAATGCATTTAGGCGGAGTTAACGGGCTCGCGTTTTTTTCCTCTCATCATTAAACAAACATAATGTACGCTAGGCTTCATATTAGAGTCAATGTTATAAGTAGGCTACAATTATAAGAACAGTACACACATTCAGGCTCCCTCGTGGTGTAAAAGGGTGTACTGCAGATATACTAAACAAAAGACTATGGAAGATATTCTGCTAATTTATTTGGCGATCCTAATAAAATCGCGACCCAGTCTTTGGGAATGACTGGTCTAAACACGTTATTTGCACACGTGTCTATGGTGTTTACAGGACACACATACCACTCCGTAGTGATGAATCAGTAAAACATGACGCCTCATTGTTGTGTCAAGAGTTTCTGCCTATAGCACAACTACATCCAGGAAGACAGGTGTAAATCAGTAAAACACGAAGGTTGAAATGTTGAACATTCAATGATTGATTGACAGGTTAAATCTCTGCTGGTGGAAAACATGATGTACTAGTCTGTCACTCAACAGCTGCCATAGATGACATAACACTTAAAATGTCCCTTTCTTTAGGAGTTTTGATGTTTGTATTTATCAAACCCTTTGAGAATAGGGAAAGGGCTCACTGTTTAAAGAGCATTAAAACTGAGCAACGTTTACGTGAAGTAATAGAAGTAGCACTGGTGTGGTTGGTGTGGCCTCAAACTATTTCAGGATTTGATGAAGTCTCTTTTAATGAGTCTGAAAAAATTGTTGGAAATCTCTTTCAGGCTACTCCTCTTCCCTCTTCAGCGATGACTAGATGTCTGCGGCAGCAATCAATGCTGCTCATCAGCTCTGTAACTATACTGTAATTGTGCTTAACGACTAAATAAATGCTAAAGGAACAAACATACCCCTCTGCGCTCGCGTTATGCATCTGTACCGGTATGTGTGCGTGCATGTGTGTGTCTGCTGTTTGTGATAATGTGGCTGTGATATCATGTGATGATGATAATTTAGTGCAACAGAATAAATATTTACAGATGTCTGTGAGTTGTTAGCAGTTCCACCAAAGAGAGTCACCAAAAATGTCAAGTCCAATAGGGGGGGGGGGGGGGATATGCAATATAAAATAGCCGACAACGGCAACAACGGCACCTAGAAGGAGTCTAGGGCTCCAGTTTGTTCAGAGGTTCTTTAAAATCGAGGGGATGGGTCACTAAGACAGTACAAAAGAACAGTTGAAGTAAAAATGTATTTATACTCTAAAATATACCATAAAAACAAGTCTGTCCAAACAGTTAAAACAGGATGCTAATATCAAAGTTCAGCACAGATCTCTACCGTAAAATGTGTCTGTACGAACAGTTAAAACAGGAAGTTAAAATGAATGAAGGCCGAGCACAATAAGGAAGGAAAAGGGGGGAATCTAAAAGTCCAATTAAACAGAGGGGGGATAAATATTTTAAAGAAATGGTGCAGTTCCCCTTTAAGTTACACATTAAGCACTGATGTCAGTGAGGTCCAGGACGAGACATTCACCAGGGTCTGGCAGTAACACTGATATCTGGAGCGCGTGACCTGTTGGCCAGATTCCCCGTAATATTAGCCTGGACCCCCCCTCTGGCCCCCCCTAACTTTGGCAAATATTTGCGTATATTTTTCACCCCAGATGTATCCCCACATAGAGGAAATTGTCATAGCAATGATAAAATGTACATTAGCACTGAATGAGTATTATTGTGTTTATTGTTATACGCGTATCATTAGTAGGGGTGTAACGATACATCGATGATGCATGAATGATGAACGATCCAATATCATCGATGTAACGTGAAAACATCGATATATATATTGTCATCTTTAAGATTCGCCTTTATTTTGAAATTCCCATGGCACGCCTGTGTCATCATTTCCTTCAAAGCGCACCTCCTTCCTACAGAGCCCAGTAATAAAATTGACAAATCATATTTTAGTTGCTTTTTGTGAGTCGATATAAATGTAACTGATTGTGTTAATTGGGCGTATGATATCGTCCCATATCGATCGCAGGCCCCTGAATTGAATCAAATCAAATCATATCAGCAAATATTGTATTGTTGTCTAAAGAACTGATATAATATCGTATCGTGATAAAACTTGTGATTGACACCCCTAATCGTTAGTCTTTTGGAGAACCAAACCTACGGAGGTGGTAAATGGACTGCACTTATATAGCACTTTTCTAGTCTTAGCGACCACTCAAAACGCTTTACAACACAAGCCAGTATTTATTCACCCATTCACACTCACACATTCATACACTGGTGGCAAAGGCTACCATACAAGGTGCCACCTGCTCATCAGGAGCGATAAACATTCATACGCACACTCACAGCAATTTAGGGTTCAGTATCTTGCCCAAGGACACTTCGACGTGTAGACTGCAGGGGCCTGGGGATCAAACCACCGACCTTCCGATTAGTGGACGAACCCTCTACTGCCTGAAGTATGTAATAGTTGTGCTTAATGTTTTTTGTACCCCTAAAATCTCTTGTGGCCCCAGCCTGGCCCCGCATTTGGAATGTTCTTGTGCGCATCGGCAGGAGGGTCCGTGTTATAAAGACTTACGTCGTCTGGTGTATGAAATGTTATGTTATGTAATGTAGGTTATCTTCACTGCACTGCATTTTTATAAACTATGATAATCTGGTCACATCTCTCGCCCGCATCCAGGCGCTGTCTCACCGTCACACGATAGACTACAACTACAAAGTAGGATAGCGATGTGCTATCGATTCATCTCACACACACACACACACATACCCTCACCTTACACAAACTTGTGTCCTGTCTCACACACTCGTAGCAAAGCTGTATGGCACGGGTTCTACTGCGGTATCTTCATTCATCACACTATTACGTAGCATGTGTGACATACATTAGCATAATATGTCATACACACACACACACACACACACACACACATACACACACAACTGAATAACAGTTACCTTATGTAGGCTACTAGCTGACTGGACTGAATTCTCTCCAGGGGTATGCCTGACAATCTGTTCCAGTTTTTTTTCAACTGCTAACACACTAAAATAGCAGAAAAAGCACAATTGACACTCAGAGAGCAAAACCTCAGCTCAAGTCTACAAAACTCTAAAAACATTTTTTTTTGCTTTGCACCCAATTTGCAATTCAACATGGCACTTTTTGCAACACACTGCACACAGGAATCCGACTTAAAATCACGTTTGTCATTTCAATAACTGCCATTCAAAATGCTACACCCATGGACCAATAGGCCAATACACATGCCACCTAGCCAAACACCTAATTGCTTTATTGTCGACTCATCAATCAGGATGCGAGCACTATAAAAAGACCACAGGTGAGTACTTGTTTACAACAGCAATGGACGGCAACATCGGCGCGAGAGGCTTTGAAAAAAATTGTAATTCATGTTTTCATTTTCGTCTCCACAAATACTTTTGCTGTGTTTATGTTCTGCATTATATTTTGAACATGCTATGATGTGATTTTCAGTGCAAAATGCAACCTTTGGAAATGCATAGATGTATTGACTGATTTTTAAAAATGTGGAGAGAAATAAATATTTTTATAAGTTGTGATTGGTCAATATATTCATGTACTTTACACTAACAAGATCTATGAAAAAAAAAAAAAATCCCAGACTATATCATTAAAAAGTAGAAATGTTGTGTTTTACATTGAGCTCAGCAGTGTGTACTTTTGCGTTTTAAACTAAACGCAAACATTCTTACTACTAGTAAAACGATGACAAACATTCAGTGACAAGTCAGTAAAACTGCAGTCCCGCCTGAAAGCACCCGTAATGTCAGTCAATATGATCCCAGTAAATTAATCCTGTGTGATAGGCTAATGTCAGTGTCTTCTTGTACTCTCTTGCTGTGCAAGCCCCACTGACGTCTTGTGTTGGAAAGGTGCCTGTTGTTGAGTTGAGTTGCTAAATGTTTAGTGTGCTATACTGATTATATGTGCGGCCTTTCCTCTCATTCTCCACTAGTGAGTAGACTCATATTTTACAGAAACATCAATGTTTCTCTATAGATGGACATATGGAGTTTTAACTTATTTTGAGTGGGATTAACAGTATGTAGGCTTTAATGTGGTCTATAAGGAAACATATTTTGCATTTCAAATTGCTTGAAAATTGTTTATTTGGCCGTCCATGTCCCTTTGTCCATCTCCAGCACTGATAACTTTGAATAGGATACTTTGCATTCTTGTTTGAGAGGCTAAGGTGAAATCATAAATCCTACGTAGGTGTGGCAAAGATTATTGTCTACAGAGTGTCAGAGAGATTCCGGAGCAGATGAAAAAAGAGGAGGGGTTTTCTCTGTGGTCTGTCTGTGGCTATAAAAGCCTCCAGTGGAAGCCTCCGTAGTACAGCTTGAGAGAAGCTGGCAGCCCATGTAGCCGGTGTCTATTCTGGGACATATGCCTGGATCACACTTCACAAAGGTAGGAGCACCGGACAATGTTACTATAATGAATGTGTGCCTGTTTGATCAAATGAACTAATATTTAAAGAAGATTACAAGTTTAAGGTTAAGTTCGGTATATTACTCCTTCATCTGTGAGCATTGATTTTAATGGATGATTAATTAAATTCAATAACCTCAAATCATTGACCATAGTTAGTACCATATGTACAGTATATAATATGCAGTAAGTAAAGCAAAAATTTGGAATGGACAATTGCCATTTCTTTAATTTAGAAATATTTTACAAAATATATGTATTTTTTATTACTTATAATAAATAGTGATCAGGGTTCAACGTTAATATTTCATTTAACTTGTCCAGTTGGACAAGTGGGTCAGAAATCTACTTGCCCAAAGTAAATTTTTACTTGTCCATAAACAAATTGTTTTATTTATTAGAGATTATCAAATAACAATTTAAAGACCAGAGTAAATTGTCATGTTTAAACTTTATTTAAGTAAATGAATCTGGAGTTTCGCCCACATTCGCAACCCAACTAAACTCCTGTCTCCAGGATAATTGAGATGCTCGCTTGTGCTTCAGCTCATAAACTTCGTCTTTACCCGGCATTTTCTCACGAGTGCCCGATCGGTACGGCACATGTGCAACTCTCAACAGAGATGAGAAGGAGGCGAGATGGCTCACTCCTTAGCGCCTTCCATCATCATCTCCGGAAAAAAATGATGTGTTTAATTCATTTTAACTACTTGCCCGGTCGGGCAAGTGAGTTGCTAGATTTACTAGACAGAAGTGGCATTTTACTTGCCCGAGGCAAGCGGACAATCCTTACTGTTGAACCCTGGTGATAAAGACTTAATGTGCTGCTGAGTGACGCCTTTTCTTCTCTCGTCTCAGGATATTCAGAAGAATATCAACTGTTCCATTTCGGCTGACTCCTCCTCTCCTGTCACCACCATCACTGTAAGTCACAGTTTAGACGTGCAGTATGAGCTCGATGCTGTGTGCATTTTTTCGTGCTTCAAACTGTCCTTGGAATTAAATTCTGTAATTTATTTCTAACTGTAATGGTAACTGCAGGAGCTCCAGCTCCTGATGGCACACCCTGACCTTCCGTCTAAGCATGACACCTCCCAGGAAGACAGGAAGAAGAAGGACCTTGGGCAGCCAGGGCCATGTAACCTGCAGAGAGCCAGGACCCGCTTCCTCAAGGGAGTCTCCTACTTCTCTGGAGACATGAAGGTGTTTGGAAAATGGATGGAAAGTAAGTCAACACAAGGGCAGTACAGTGTATATACTGAATACACTGATGATGCTGATAGACAGATTTGAGTATGTTTAACAGTGCGAGTGGGCCACACAATGTCGCTGTCCATCATCAGATAGGCTCACTCCACCCTGAGTTATGTTAATATTATTTCAAAAGAAGGGATTTCAAAAAATAGGCAAGTAACAGTCAAGCATGTAAAGTATAATATCCATCTACAAACATGTACAGTATGTGCCACTAACAGGAGTTAAGTAGGCCAACATGTTCCCTGTGAAAATAAGATTAAGTATACTAGTGCAGTGCCCATTCAAAACATGCCTGTTCAGAACGGGCCAGATGCTTAGCCCAAGACACCCAGGTCGCGGTTACTCGCAGTCAGAAACATCGCTGAAATATACTATAATATAATAATATTATACTATAATTTTCAAATAGGTGTATTAGTCGCTTGCTTTGATATATCCACTGCGCTTATAAAGTAGAGCAAGGATTTAATTACTGGAGGTATTTTGCTGGCGGTAACGTTGTTAGTGTTATAAGTTAGTATCAATTCTTACACCGGGGAAATACCGTCTTACTATCGGGGGAAAAACACACCGAAGTCGCGGCTTACTCATGGTCACACCGGTGAAATACACTCTGGTTCGATTCTGTTCCCAGTTGGCTATCCGCTCGTGTTGACTCCAGAGAAGTGAAGAGGAGTTCGGTGAACGGCCGTTCAGAACGACTGCTTGGCTCCCAGTACTGCTGGTTGCAGGCGTTTTTGGGGGCTCGTGCTCGTGCTCGTGCTCGTGCTCGTGCTCGTGCTCGTGCTCGTTCGGAGCACGGAGCCGCGGTATGCCCGCTGTGGACGACATGCTCGACTCAGTCTGAAGAGCCCTGAAGCCCCGCCCCCCCCGTGAACGTGTCGCGTGTCTGCACGTCCATGGGTCCCCAGCAACACATTCGCCAAGTGTGAAGTCGATTGGATGAACGGTTCACGAGGGACGAACAGACAGACAGAGGTTCATGCTTTATAGTTAGATGTGGTATTATGTATTTTTATTTTTTTCCTTAAAAGCCTAACAAGGGACAAGGTCTGCAAATTAGCTACGGCTAGAAGTCCTATATACACTGCATCGGTTGCACTTTAATTAAGTGTAACAATGCCTACATGTATTGTCCCTGTCAAATGAATTAATAAATAAATAAAATGTCACACTGTTTCAGTAGAAGAACCTGTTGTCCATATAAGACATGGCTTCTGTGAACTTGAACAATCATGTTGTGACACAGATGTACCCGCCGCTGTAGTCATTTATCTCTTGCGTAACTATGGAAAGCCGTTTGAGCATTTATTCCATATCCTTGATATCAGATGTCAGTGTCCTCCACTAGTTCAGTCTTTGTCAGCACTAGTTGGACATTTGATCGCACTAGTTGGCCATTTTGACCGAACTAGTGGAGGACACTGACATCTGATATCAAGGATATGGAATAAATGCTCAAACGGCTTTCCATACGCAACATTCACTGTGGTGATCAAGCAGCTCTGGGTAAATGTCAACGCTCTCTGTCTGCTCTTTTCTTTCCGTCCTCCAGAACAGTTTTTCTTGCTGCAGTTGCTGGACTGGGTTTTGCGCGGAGCCGCTCAGGTGATGTTCGTCAACAACCCTCTAAGCGGCCTCATCATTTTTGGTGGCCTCATCCTGCAGAACTACTGGTGGGCTCTCAACGGCTTCGTGGGAACACTCTTTGCCACCATCTCTGCCCTCATTCTGCAACAGAGCAGGTTTGAACAAACTGACGCTACAGATAATAAATTACATCGTAATTAGATGTTATAGAGAAATTTGGATGTTATTTAACACTCATTTACATTCCGCCGTACCATTTTTGGACTCTATATATCAATCACAACAACAGTAGGCCAGCTGAGTGTGTTGACATGAAACATGTAACAGAAGGTGAAATAATTATGTGGGATGATTTTACAATGTGTTGTACAGCAGGAAAAAATGAATTAACTCAAATAACTTTTCATTCAGGGGTGCAATAGCTGCAGGTCTGTATGGTTACAACGGCATCCTGGTGGGTCTGCTGATGGCTGTGTTCTCCAACAGAGGAGACTGGTACTGGTGGCTCCTGCTACCCAACATCTTCATGTCCATGATGTGGTAAGCAAACAAACTGACTAATGATAAAATAATACAGTTGATTCATATCATAGGAAATGAGAGGTAGATGTAAGAAAGTAGATAAATTAACCAAAACTCGACATGTGAAATGTCAAAACTGATCAGTTTACTGACCAGTTGACCATATAAATGTTATGAGGTCTCAGCTCAGCACTTCCCTTTGTGCTTCTAGATCCAAGCTTCATTAGCCTGATCATCGCTGATCCAGTCAGCCATAAAGCAAATCAATGATTTAATTATGTTGGTTAAGTGGGAGAGTCATGCTCGAAATGTGCAACTATGAAGGTGATTGAGATATAAGCACTCATTTTAATGAATATACTTCAATAGTTGTGTAAGTTAAATGTGAATTAAACCTAATACCGGTGATGTTGTATCGTGTTTCAGCCCGATTGTGTCCAGTGCCCTGGCATCTATCAACAGTCGCTGGGATCTGCCAGTGTTCACGCTGCCCTTCAACATCCTAGTGTGTCTCCACATGGTCGCCACCGGACACTTCAACCACCACTTCCCCTCAGTCCTCATTCAGCCTCGCACGGAGCTGCCTAACATCACCTGGGCTGAAATCGACGTAGCCAAGGTCAGTGACAGGCCGGGATTTGTTTACGCGGGTTACTTAACACACCTCTCTGTGGGACGGTACACTGCAGACGCCGTGCTCTTCAAGATCAGATACTTTGTTCTGGGGACATTTCAGCATTATGCAATTTAGATGCGACAGATTCATCGGCTCATGTATAACACGTTCCCTGCAAGGTAAGGTGCTCTGTTGTGGATCTACAGCTATGTAACCTGTTTGTCTGTATTGTACCTCTTTAGCTGTTCACGTCAGTGCCTGTGGGAGTAGGCCAGGTCTACGGCTGTAGCAACCCTTGGACCGGAGGAATCTTCATTATCTCACTCTTCATCTCCTCCCCTATCACCTGCGCTCATGCTGTCCTGGGATCTGCAGTGGGCATGGTTTCAGGTGAGTGGACCGGACAATACCTCAGCAGGCGAATGTAAAAGTCATTCTGTCTCACCTCAATACACAACTACAAACAACTTATTTTTGCTTCCTTACATGCTTACAGAAAGAATTCCAGCCACAATCAATATGTTCCAACTCCAAGATGACCCCCCCCAAAAATCCATGCAAAATAACCAGGAGGGTCATTATTTATCAAGATAATCCAACCTTAAACTGAACTTCCTTGGTGGCTGTGATTAGTGTTGTCACGATACCAAAATTCTGATTTTGATACGATACCCTCCCTAAATATCTCGATACCGATACTGAAACGATACTACCGCAAAAGCCTAAAACACCAGGAAAAGTAATGGAATAATAATAATAATAATAATATAAAATCATTATTATCATTATTATTAATTTAAAATGTAAAAATGTAATAATTAAAAAGGGTACATGGTATGCAGTAATCTGATGTCCCCTATGGTTGAGTTTATGTGATTTCTTTGATAGTTAGCTTCATATTTGCATCCAGATATTCCTCATTAAACAGCGTTTAATGCGGCTTATTTTGTAAAACAGCGCCCCCGCTCTCTACAGTTACTGTGGTCTCTTCCAAAACAAGAACTCACAAAATGATCATAAATTCTGATGAAGTTCTGTGAGAAGTTTCTGCTAAATTTATGATCATTTTGTGGGTTTTTGTTTTGGAAGAGACCACGGTAACTGTAGAGAGCGGGGGCGCTGTTTTACAAAATAAGCCGCATTAAACGGCTGTGTTGTGTCGAAGTTGTGCTTGTGAAGAGAATGTCACACACACAACACACACACACACACCCCCACACACACACACACACACACACACACACACACACACACTGCCCCACTGTTTGCACATCGACACAGCTCATAGGACGAATAGTATCGTACCGTTTTTAACAGCAGGGTATTGCGATTCCTTTCTAGTATCGGTATACCGTGTAACACTAGCTGTGATTTATCATTTTGCAGGCTTGGCTCTGGCAGCGCCTTTTGGAGACATTTACTTTGGCCTCTGGGGATACAACTGTGTGTTAGCCTGCATTGCCATCGGAGGGATGTTTTACGCGCTCACCTGGCAGGTGCACCTGCTTGCCATCACATGTGGTGAGTAGACAACCGGAAGATAAAAAAACACTACCTACAAAAAGGAATCTAATCCAGACAGGATGATAACATGACACCTCAACATTGTCAGAGAGTGACCAAGATATTATTAATCAATGATCACAATTATCACAGCCTGCACGTGAATGTCATCTCACGGTATCCCACTTCTTCTCCTCCACAGCTTTTTTCTGTGCATACCTCGGCTCGGCCATTGCCAATCTCATGTCCACGGTAAGTACACATTTTCTCTCACTCCTATTTTCATATCAGCCCATGATAAACACAAGTTACTAACGGCAACGTGATGCATCTTTCATCCGCAGTTTGGTCTGCCAGCCTGCACTTGGCCTTTCTGTCTGTCTGCCCTCACTTTCCTCCTCTTAACCACGGGGACCAAGAAGATCTTCAAGCTGCCGCTGGCCAAAGTCAACTACCCCGAGAAAAACCTGGGCTACTACTGGAAGATGAAGAAGCAGGAGAAAAAAGAGAAGGCTGAGAAAGAGAGGAAAGAGAGCGAGGAGCGGAAGAAGGCCGAGGAGGAAGAGGTGATACTGAGCGAGAAAGAGCAACTGAGGCTAGAGATTGAAAGAATGGAAGAAAAAAGAGCAGCAAGCGAGGCATCAGAGGGTAAGAGTGACGAGACACGTGTCGAAGGCCTTGCGGAGGAAGAAGAAGAAGAAGAAGTCAGACACAATGATCTAACAGAAGTCACTCTTGGTGATTACGTTTAATACTGTGTTTCTGCACAGAGTGAGAGAGAAAAAAAAGAAACGGTCTGCTATAAAGAAATAACAGACCGTAGAATGCCGGGATTGACCAATCAGAATCGACTCGAGTATTCAACAAAGTCGTGTAATAATAGAACTTAAATGTAGGAGCCATTACCAGTCTTTATGCTAAGCATACTGGCTCCTAGCTAGCTCTAGCTACATATCTAACGGACACATACCCTGTACTGTATGAGAGTGGTACAATATCGACATTCTCATCTTCTTAACTCTCAGCAAGAAAGCAAATGTGTATTTCCCAAAATGTCAAAGCGTTACTAGTCTTTTTACCTTTTCTTCTACGTGCAGGTACATCTGGCACAGTAATGATTGGGTTGCAAAAACTTTGTAAAACTTTGTTTATATATGAAATGTATATTTTTTTAAATAAATTATTTTCTAACAATCAGTCCATGTTGGTTTATTCAGTGTTGTCTGAAATTACTTCATTAGTTGAATATATCTGTAAAATGTATCATTTGTTGGTCTGATTCTTCTTGTCTGAGAATTACTTGTTATATTTAGATATGAGGCCATAAGGTCATTTGTCCAACATGCAAAGGACAGAGGAATAAATACTAGAAATCACAATTAATTCTACAATAATAGTAATATAAATAAAAAATGTTGTTATATAGTGCTATTATTATGGGAAAAAAAACAAGGTACAATTGGCATCTGGCACATCATGCATGAAACTGCTTCTGAGCATCTTCTTGGCTGCACCTTTCCTATCACGGCCATGTGTGATCAAACCAACCTGCGTGATTACTGGTCACACTAGCCATCATATATCACCTCAGGTTCATTACTTACCTAGTTTTTATATGTTTAAATTAAATTAGACAACACCACAAAAGAACCAACACTGTGATGCCATTTGCAGTCATGGACTGTTTACATTGGAACAACATCTGGACATCTGGCTGTGGTGAGTCCTCACGGGTAGGACTGTGCAGTGGAGGGTGGCACCTAACCTTTACTTTGTAATCTGTGTGACATAATTAATCTGGGTGTGCCTTAAATTATGGCACAGAATTTTCTTTCTTCTCCAGTAATTCTAACCAAACTGTAATGATGGGAAAGGGGAACCAGCAAAGGCTGTTTTTTAGCACGTACCACAGGTGCTGGTGGCACAAAGATGGGTTTGAGTTGGTGAGACAGTTTGTAGTAGTCTGTATTAGAATGTACTTTAGGGTTGGAGATTTTCACAATACGATAACCGTCTCAGAAAATATCACGGTATTTGTTATTACACTATTATTATTATTATTATTACTAGTAGTAGTATCAGTTACAATGACCCTTAAAGGAATGAGAACAGAATTATAGTAAACAGAATTATAAACCTGATTAAAAAAAATAGCATGTAACTATAACACGTTATATGACTAAAGCATGTTAGTTTACATGTTAGCAGCACTATAGCATATAATTAACTACTAAATGAAAAATAACAATAAATAATGGCCTATGATTATTTACAATGAACATAGACTGTAGGTGCGCAGTAGCCAGGCTGCTCCCGTGTGTATCTTTAACTAACACACACTCACTTTCAATTGTGTGTTCAATCAATGTCGATTTTTTCAATACCGTAGATAAGCAAATGTACACGGTATGATAACCATCCATTTTAATACCACGGTATACCTTGATACCGGTATACCATTACAACCCTAGTTGGAGAGTTTCAATTTGGGGTTAGCTGTGCCCTGCCTTGTTGTTGTAGGCTACTTTTTGTGCAAGAACTAGTGTTTTTGCATTATGAGTCCAGTTAACTATTACGGCCTCTAATGAACAAGAATTTGTTGATTTTCCTTCTTCAAACTGGTTGGAGAAGCACACTAAGGAGCAGTTACTGTATGTTGCCATACAGACAGTTACATTTAGAGTCAGTATATGTTCCACAATTAAATTGCTCAACCTTTCAGTTTGAGCTGTTAGAGTATATAATAACTGTTTGGTTCAGCAAAATCAGGTCAGTATGTGACGTAGGAAAAAAAGCATGTCGCTATGGTCAACTGATCTGCACAGAAGATCTGTGCCTGCAGCATTCCAGTGCTTAATGAAGCGAGGGGTCGCTGGTTTCGATGGTTGTGAAGTTTACTTGGACGATGTAATCTACAATGTTCAGAGGGTCCTCATCGTGTACAGCAGATTCAAGCTTCAATTGACAGATGGCATAGGTAATCCGTCAGTCAAATTATGAGTTTGCTAAAAGCCATAGTTACACACCTATATAGGTGTGGTGGTTGGCAAAGGCAGACCACCACACCTATATAGCTGTGGTGGTTCACTTAGCCAACCACTCTCATGTATACACATACAGCTCTTCTGCTGTGGGGTCCTGGACTCATATGAATGATGTTGTTGCAGTTCAGCAGAAACTGTGGTGTTTCTAAAGAGAAGCTGAGTAGATTTAACAAGGTTGAACCTATTTAATGTGTCTGATTATGCATACGTATATGTTTGTGTTGCACCGTGATCACAGCTCCAGGACTTGTGAGTTAGCTGTGATGCTACCAAGATGTTTAGCTTTAGGGAAGACAATGGGTATGTTCAGGGTAATTTTCAGGGAATATGGGTACGTCTATCTAGTAGGGGTGGGAATCACCAGTCGCCCCACGATATGATATTATCACCATACTTAAGTCACGACACGATCTTATTGCGATTTTAAACATTTTGAGATATGCTGAGTATTGCAATAAGATATATTGCGATTTATTACCCTTTTCAACATCAGTTTTATTTAATAAGATACAGTTTTCAATCTCAGAGTTTTCATACACATATCTTGAGGTCAGAGGTCAAGGGACCCCTTTGAAAATGGCCATACCAGTTTTTCCTCGCCAAAATTTTGCATTACTTTGGAGCGTTCTTTAGCCAGCTACAACCTCTGAAAGACAGAACAGATGAATGGATTGTTAAGAGGTTAATAGTTTATATAATAAAAGGTCGATACTTGCTCTTGCATTGTTGTTTTCATTATATAACTTTTATATGCCAATATGAGGAAACAAAAAGTACTTGTGTCAAATACCTCCGACATCCTCCATATACAGACGATCAGCCAATCTCGCCTCAGGAATTGCAATTCAGTTACCTTATACAGTTTGGAGATATGATGTTTTCTGTAGTGAAAATATGCAACCCTAATGTTTCTCGAAGCTTGCAAGGCATTCTTCCTCAAGCGTTTGACCTACTGTAACATCAGATAGGTACAGAACAACAACAAGTCTTCTCTGATTGAGAGGAACTGAATAAAGTATCAACAGTTGAATGAAAGGTGAGTTGATCAGGAAAGCACAACCACCACGAGGTGAACCAACAGTGTCTATGGACAGTTTTCTGTTAAATGTAATATAAATCATGCTTACATCATGATTTATATCAGTGTGGCATATGTTGGACCTCATGCAGCCTTACTGGATCAGGATATTATCTCTTGTGCCCTCAGATGAACAGCATGGCTTATGTAGGAGACCTACTGAGCAGGAGTCAATTTTAGAACGCAATTGTTTGATAGTTTCTGATGAAGATGAGCAAATTGGATTCACAGATACTGAGATGATAATAATAAGAGCATTCATTTGTGGTAGCAAGGCCTGTTTGAGTCTTTAAACAAAAATGTCTTTTAAAACTGGAAGGAGATAACAGCTCGTCCTCTGGTTTCATGTTTTTGGAGCCAACACAGTCATAACAGACTGTATATATCGTCAGAGTCATACGTACACACCAGCCCTCATAGCTTTATCACGATGTGGCACCTTTTCAACAAATCATTCAAATTGCTAAGTGCAGCTTCACTAGAAAATGTTCCACATGTGCAGTGGTCACATGTGCATGTGACCTGAAGTGACAGTATTACTGATCTATTGAATACTTTCACAGTACTTCTGGACCTCTGCTAGTTCAATTAATATGTGTCAGTATAATTACAGAGCATGTCTTGAACATTTAAATCTAAACTTATGACAGTGCTAGATAGCGGGGGGATGGAGGGGGGGGGGTTGAATCGATAGAGCAAGTATCGACCTTTTATTATATAAACTATTAACCTCTTAACAATCCATTCATCTGTTCTGTCTTTCAGAGGTTGTAGCTGGCTAAAGAACGCTCCAAAGTAATGCAAAATGTTGGCGAGGAAAAACTGGTATGGCCATTTTCAAAGGGGTCCCTTGACCTCTGACCTCAAGATATGTGTATGAAAACTCTGAGAGTGAAAACTGAATCTTATTAAATAAAACTGATGTTGAAAAGGGTAATAAATCGCAATATATCTTATTGCAATACTCAGCATATCTCAAAATGTTTAAAATCGCAATAAGATCGCATCGTGACTTAAGTATGGTGATAATATCATATCGTGGGGCGACTGGTGATTCCCACCCCTACTAGATAGACGTACCCATATTCCCTGAAAATTACCCTGAACATACCCATTGTCTTCCCTAAAGCTAAACATCTTGGTAGCATCACAGCTAACTCACAAGTCCTGGAGCTGTGATCACGGTGCAACACAAACATATACGTATGCATAATCAGACACATTAAATAGGTTCAACCTTGTTAAATCTACTCAGCTTCTCTTTAGAAACACCACAGTTTCTGCTGAACTGCAACAACATCATTCATATGAGTCCAGGACCCCACAGCAGAAGAGCTGTATGTGGACCAGAGAGAGGACAGATAGAGCGGCCTCTAGTGGTGCAGTAGGCAGCTGTGCAGAAGAGGCCATGTTCCTACTATCCTAACATCTCAGTATCATGCAGGTTATCGCAAGACTCAGTCAGTCTTATCGGACTGTCGGTGAAAAGGCTGCTTTTGTAACAGCGCTAAGGACTAAAATTGATAGATCAGAAAGATTAAGACTTTGCCAACTTCGATTAGAAATGCAGTATAATTTCCTGATGACGATGATGTTATACTGACAGTTAGTGTAATGACCTAAATAATGTAAAACTCTGCAGCCCCAATCTTCAGGGCCGTGCATTTACAGACTAGTTCTCACTAAACTTGAGCAGCCACATTTCATTCACATTGTTGGTTAACCGCCACCATTTGACAGAAAAAGAAGAAAGAAAGACAGAAAAAGAAAGAGAGACAGAGACTGAATAGTTGGAGCAATGTGATGTTGTGTCGCCTGAAGGCCCGAGCGTCTGTGGCCCTAGTATTTGCAGTGTGTCCCGCAACGTTGGCAATAGTCTGCACGTGTCGGCGGCTTTTCAGACGATTCAGCATGTTGAATCTGACTGGCTTTTCAGCTTACGTGAATCAGTGCACGAGAAGAGAAACAGAAGTGACGAAAGCAAGCGACTAAAGTGGGCAAAAGAGAAGGCTCTTCTCAGTTTTCCTCTTCATCTCATCTGATCAATCCAACACAGGCATATTTAACTCCACACCAATGAAAACATGGTTCATGAAACCAGCACAAATAGTTCAAATTTTTTCAACAAATCACAGCTAGTCACACGGCTGCATATCAGTGATCAGGCGTCATGTAATCACTCAGATCAATCTGATGCCCACAGTGGTGAACAGTGACTGAGCGCCACCAGCTCTGCTGATAGTGTCTACCTTGCCTCGTTATTTAGCAGCGCTGCATAGTTCAAATGGTTGTTGTGCTTCAAACAAGGGGTGTGACCGAATGACACAACAGCGATTGGTTGACGAGGTGTGTGACGTGACGCACTGGCCTATGCAAGTATGCAAGTATGCATTTAGCATCTTCTCGGTGTGTGTGTGCGTGTCCAGGCTTCTTGTCCCACTTTGGTCATGTGATGTGGCCTGATGCTGTGATCCTATCTGCTTTGTAACCATTTCTCAAAACCTTTACTCCACTACATGTCATATAGCACATTTTATGTCTAAAGTTTTGGTTTTATTAATGTGCTTTTAAATGGGGACAATAATACTGAATTGAAATAAATATGAATAAATTCTACTTATTTCTACTGACATCCACAGGTAGTAGTTTCTTTGGATTTTTTGTGCAAAAGCTCGAAAATATGATGCCTGGCTATCAGTTTATTCAGTATTTTGATCGGTTTTTAAAATATCATTTTAAAAGGTTTTACACCAACACTATGACACCTCACAAGGCTTGCAAACATGGGAGTTGATGTTTTAACAATCACACTGTTACGTTCTATAAATAACTACATGAGAGCTCAACCCCTATATACAAACCATGTACTGAATGTTAAGTGATTACATACAAATGGTAAATTCTGAAGAAGGTTAAGATTGCAAATAGTTGGAACACTCAAATAAACAGAAATGTTTATGTATGAGGGTGTATGCTTTTAATCTGTGTGATCTGATAATTCTTTGTAAAAGAAATAAATATGTATGTGCTTTGTCAAAAATAGCTTTTTTCTAGTTTTTTAATATAGTAGTTTAGTTTTATAATTTAATAGATATTTTTAAAAATATATATATTTTTTTCTCAAAAATAGCCTCAACAAAAGAAAAACATAGGTTCTAAATAGCATGTGTTTTACAAAGCTACAAATGATAAATATCACAGAGATGATTTTTCAAAGAAAACATTATCTCTCCATATTCAATAGTGGGTCTCATATAGGCGGATTATGAGAATATAGGCCCCAGGGCCCGGACGTGTAAAAGCATATTAGCATACATTCACCTGTATCTCAACAGGGTTTACAGCACAGGGACACTCAAAGCCAACAGCACAATAACTAGAAATAAATTCATCTGTATCTCAACAACACAGGATACACAAGCAACAGCTGTTACATCAACAAAATACACTCCTCTCAACCAAAAAGAAGAGATAGCTCCATTTAAACCACCTCTAATATCAATGGTGCCACATAGAAACACAGGGAGAAGCCTAAATGAATTATAAAGTAGTCTTACCTTATGCAGTGCATATTCCTGGCTCTGCTTTGTGTAAAAATCCTCCAGGATATCATCAAAGGCACATGCAATGGTCAGTTCGCTCTCAGCAGCTGTGAGAGAAAGTGACTTGAGGGACCTCTGACCTGAATGCACTTTTAATCCTGGACAGGTGAGAGAATGACGCAATTACTGTCGGACATAAACATTAGGAATCATAGATTGCAGGCCATAATGCAGAATTATTCAGAGCAATCCTTTTACGCTTAATATTGTCAATAGTAAGTCTTCTCAATTACTTTGGACTCAGAGTTTGCACACAACAGTACAGCTGAGCTAACAGTCCAGGTGACCCCAGGCCTCCTCATCACGCGATCCCCCACCGGTGGGATCGCGAGCCGGGCTCCGCAATGTTGTTGTTCCGGTCGGTCGTTTGAATGTTTTTGAATAAATTAAACTGGAAATGTGAGGAACTTGACGTGAAAAACCTGCTTCTCTTGCTTCTTTTTCTTTTCTCAGTTTTTCGGTTAGCCGTTCCACTAGCAGCTAGTGACCGGCGGTGCTCCGTTTTGCATGAAATGCAGTAAGTTGTCAATCATGCACAGACTGACGTTATCGTGACCTCACGTGACCTGTCTCACGATCACGGTCCTGTCTAGAAGGTAACCCAGAAGTTGCGACACTCTCGCGAGATTGTTAAGGTTAGGCATTGACCTGCTGACCTCCGGACCTCCTAGGTCAAGATAGGTCGTCGGGCAGCGAGTCTCGCGAGAGTTTCTTGACAGACAATTTAATGGGAATGTGTAGTTGTAGGCCACTCAAGCTTCTTTCTAGAAAAAATGAACAATATTATATCTGCAATAAATAGGGCATCCACTGATTTTTGCAAGAGGTGGGCCCCTGTTAACTATTCAAAATAGTTTTTATGTTCATGTAAGGAATCTCACTTTTCTCAATGAAGGCTTAACACTAAAACATATAAAGGAGCATACAGTCAAGTGATACCCCCCAGCCCCCCAAAAAAAATAAAAAAAATAAATCAATGAAGGTCATCTGGCATGCATAATATTTCAAAGAGCATTCTTCAACACTCTCAGCACCTCAAATATAGCCTATATGCCGCCCCACCGGGCAAAAACTCTACTGTATGGCCACGCAGTTATTATTATTATAGTATTAGTAGTATAAAGTAGTAGTATAGTATTATTATAGTAGGTTGGTCTGCAGGCCCATGTTATATGATGGAGGGGGGCCCATTCAGACAGATCAGGAGTGGATAATAACAACATTATGGGCTCTTCATGAACCACGACTTGCAAATGCAAAGTTAACAGCAGTGACTTCACGCAGGCCCAGTAGGCCCGTTCAGTAATCCACCTGTGTCTGTACTCCAACTGCTTCAACACTTCCTGCTATGAATCCTAACAAATGAAAACAATGTTGGGAACAATGACAAAATCCGGTTTATGGCCACCATTTACAGGTAAAGTAACTGAAGCTGCACAGTTTCCTGCTACAAAGATACAAAGACAATGTATTGGGTCCCCTTGTCTGTCAGGTCTCATACAGCTTATTCATTAATCATGGACTTTATTTCAATACAAAGCCCTAAACTGTCTCATGCCTATATATACATACCCTTGTGCACTTAAGTTAATTAACCAAGAAAGAAAGTAGGCCTATGAGGGTAAAAACACTGGTGCTATGATGTCTTTCAGCTGTGTGGCATTCTGCCAAAACAAGTCTTCAAAACAGATTTTCTAAAACACGCACAAAATACATGCACATAGAAGGAACAGTTTGCCACAATGAACTGGATTAAAATGCAGAAATACCTGCAGTTTAACATGAAAAAAATCCCTTTTATACTTAGACTGAAGGATTTATTTTCTTTTACCCTTTTAAAAGATCATTTCCACAACATGCACCAAGTAATTCACATCCACATTTGAAGTAGTACATTATATCCAAACAAAGAAAAGCCTGAATGAGGGCCAGAATGCAGGTTTCCAGAAGAGCTAGAAAGACCTCTGGTGGTACAACTGAGAAGCGTCATGTAAAAAGCATTTCACTGTGAATCACATGAACCATCTCCACTGTGTTTACAGAGTAGCTGTGATTTAGAAGTCTTGCAGCTTGATTTTCACAAATCTTCAAAAGCAACAATCAATGTAAATTAATTTCTGTTCCCAAACATGACAAAGCTTGTTGAAACTGGATGAGGAGGAGAAGCTATATCTAGCCATTCCTCAGATTTTTATTTTTTAGTTAAAGCCTTTTATAAAGTTTTTGTTTTGGGTGATTTGGTGTCCCAGTTGATGACCCAGCTTAAGGTTTTATAGGCTCTCTTGTGCAGCTTCATCTAAAGAACCTCGTCGCAATTCGCACCCTTCATTGCTCCAAGCACAGCAGCATGCAGGGTCTGCCACACCTTGTTTTGCATCATCTTTAGTATTGTGATGTAAAGATATTGTATTTCAATAAAAAAAGACAACCCAACATCTTCAGAAAACAACTTTTATTTATATTGTATTCACATAGAGAGCAACACAGTATCATCTGCAGCATTTCATCCCAGTGCAAAATCAAAGACGATCTGATTGGGTTTACTGCACATGTGGTGCTCTACTACAATCCTCTCATCAGACCGGCCACATCACTGATTCACCAGCTTCCACTGAACCTGGTACCTGATTGACATCACCAACTCTCGTCTCTTAAAGCTTATTACAACTGACTTCACATGAAACAGTTGTTATCTAAACAAAATATGATGGAACATCATAGTCCCAGAGCCTCAATAAAGCTGACGAATTCATCGGATTGCTGGCAGCTGTAAAAAAAAAAAAAAAGTGTAACTTTTTCACAATAAAACCGTATGATCTACACAATTAGCCAGGACATAAAAAGTATAACTAAGAGGATCTAAATGTACTTGGCTTCCCTCTGTCTGGTCCCCTCCTGGATCCAAACTCCTCCTGGCAGCCACTGCGACCAATCGCAAGTGCAGCAACAAGCACATGACCCTTTTAAAAGGTTTCCCACCTGTGCGCAGGGATGAGGTAACACTACTGGGAACTGAACCGATCGAGTGAGTGTGACACACATTTCAGGAATTTTTTTACATAAATGAGACAAAGACGCTTCAGAAGATAATATGACCAAATACAGACATGGAAGTCTCATGAAGATGTTAGGGACATTCAAAGAAAAGGACTGAATCTACTACATTTACTCAGTTATCCTGAATATCATGACAGTAATGGAGTGGACAAGTAAGCAATGCTACTTTAAATAATGCTCAGGATGAGCGTATACAACTGTATTTAAATAAAATCTTCGAAGAAAAGTTGGGTGAAACATGATTAGACACGCTCTCAATAAATAGCTAGGCTACTCCTCATTCTCAGGAGCAACATGATGGCGTAACATCGGAGTAACTTTAAACCTTCTGTATTTTTATGTGGCTGATGAACAGCTTACTTGACAGATTAGTCATGCCCAATATAAATGTCCTTCTATACCTTCAATATGCACATTAGCCCTTAAAACACAAACATTCATCTGCAAATGACCTCCCTGGGGTGGTTTCAATCAAGAAATACAGTAAAAGTATTTGACCAAGACTCTTGACCAACTCTATGTATACAGTTCCTCTTTACACGCTATAAACACACACAACACAAAGCAAATCCTAAAATGTTAAAAGTCAAGATGTTTGAAACAGTACATCCAAAATCGCAAGGGGAAAACACAGCGGGGTTGAGCATATTTACATCATAATTACAAGTTTACAAGCACACTGTGTTAAAGAAGGAGTCTGTACGGTGACTGCACTGCAGGCAAAAAGCTATCACAATAAAACTTGTTGATCAGAGCTAAACTGGGCTTATGACTGGTGGAGGAAGAAAGGAACAAACTGCCTGCTCTCACCTAAGACACATTGGTTGTTGATTTAAACCTGCTCTGTTGTGCAGTACGCCATCTACTGTACACAGTGGGAAGGTTTTTCAGTACATTCAATTCATGCCAACACAAGTTTGGTATTTTAAGCTATCAACCAACCAACCAACCAACCAACCAACCAACCAACCAACCAACCAACCTTCTAGCCAAATCATGACTAATATAATAAATGCTTCCGTTTGCATGAGTGACTAGAGTTCAGAATGGCAGGCAGCTATTCTTGTAACACGGCGATACAAGGTCAGTTTAATTCTAAGAATAATTCCTCCATAAAGTACCGGTCATTTCAACTTCTCATCGCGGAGAAATCCCCGACAGCTGCATCAACATATAACCGACGATTTGACAGAAAGTCCGGGACTGACTGACAGTACACACATACACAGTAATGTTGACATTCTTCATACTTCCTCTTCTTGAAGTGGCCATTACACAGCTCACACAGTTAAGTGCCTGAGAGCCGGCCGAGCGAAAGGAGTGTAGGGGGGGAAGCGTGATTGTCTGCTCAGGCATGAGGTTTAGATGAGAGCCGCAGGAGGAGAAGTTTGGTCGACAGCGTAAATTGTGAGGAGAGTGTGTGTGTTTGCGTCCGACAACTTCCTGTCAGACACACAATCAGAGCCACCCTGAGCTAGCAAATACAACTCACAGGACCAATCTCTGAAAATCGAACACCTTGTCCACCCAGGTAGAGCAAAAACCTCTGGCCTGGATAAAGGGAGTTAAAGAGACACAGTCCTACAATAGTGCAAACACTGCCGTTGTCGTGACGACGCGCCCCTGTTGCCTGTCAGTTGGGCGGAGGCTGCGTGGAGCGCCTGCATTAGAGCAATCTCTTGAGACTGGCCAGGTTCTTGTCCATCCAGCGCTGGTTCAGCCTGATGGTTTCCAAAGCTTCCTGCACGCTCCTCATCTGAGAGCCGCGCTCCATCAGACTAGAGAAGAAACCCTGAACCTGCACAACACACACAAACACACACATGTTAGCCAGATCACTTAGCATAACACACTTAACAGTTAATATCTCCCCACAAACAAGCGCACAGACCCCCCAAATACGCTGCAGCATAAATGTATTCGATTAGAAAAAAAAAAACATACTTGATCGAGGTGTGCCCGTGTGGAAAACTGAGAGGTGGCAGACTTGATGATTGACTGGATGGCAAAGGAGCCCACAGGGAACCTACAGACAAAAACACTGAGGTTGTTTCATCTTTTCATCTCTATGTGAAATAATCTTGAAATGGATTCTCAGTGATAACTTGTATGAAGCTGACAGGGGCCACTTACTTCTCTATGAGGCGGTCCCAGTTCTCTTGTATGAAATCCCAGGCAAACAAGTAGCCAGTGAAGCCGTTACACACAGTGCTGATGACCAAAGGCAGCTCCTGAGTCTGGATGATATCCCCCCTCAGACCTGACTTCAGAATCCTAGATGGACCGTAAGAAGAGTTCAAATGCTGTTCAGTGCATAAACAACGCTGACACTACACTCACTTCCGTACAGCATGAGAGTAAATAAGTTTGTTAAGCCCTATATTCACTGTTACATTACAAACATGTTTCAGAACGAACACTTTAAGAGAATAAAACGAAAGACTCAAATACGAACAACAAGAGGAAAAAAAAACTTTTTAGTAACTGAAGCTCTCAACTGTGATCACACTAACCAAGATGAATAAAACAATTTCAACTGAATATTTAAAGGACCAGTGTGTAACAATTAGGGGGATCTATTTATCAGAAATGGAATATAATATGGATAACTATGTTTTCTTTAGTGTATAATCACCTGATAATGAGAATCGTTTGTTTTCGTTACCTTAGAATGAGCCGTTTATATCTACATAGGGAGCGGGTTCTCTCCACGGAGTCCGCCATGTTGAACCGCCATGTTTCTACGGTAGCCCAGAACGGACAAACCAAACTGTTAAATTTGTACTGCTTGGGCCGGAGTCGATAACGTTACTCGCTCCCGCCGCCGCCGCCGCCGCCGCCCTCTCTCCCTTGCTTCACTACTCACTTCCCACTTGCACACACACTCTAAGCACTGGCACTGCTCCAAATGACGCACGCTACTCTTACAACAACTGACTCTAGAGAGGGCTATTTACGTTTCCATGTCGGCCATCGTAGTTCTTCTACACACTTGGCACACGGGAGAAGCTTCAGTTTGGTTGCAATCTGCAACCAATCTGCAACCAAACTGCTAGATACCGCCAGATCCTACACACTGCTCCTTTAACAGGGTAATTAACACATTTTATATGTACAATTTAATGATATCATGATGAGGATGGCGCCAAAGTATATGAAATCTTAATATCAAATATTGGAGTAGGATGGAATTTCCACTTCAGGAGCCATACACCAGAAAAATATATATTTTTACATAATGCCACATTTTGGTGCTATTTTAGTGGTCACCGAAAAACAGGTGCAACACTGTTGATTCTGTTACTTGACTCAAACCAACGAGGTCACGAGAAAGTATTGGGTTTTGGTTTGAGGTGTTTCATCGCATACAGCTTCTGGCTCGAGTTGAGTCCATGTTTGGTTTGTAATTCATCAAGGCTGGATTGGTAGGATTTGTATTGACCTGAGAGTGAAATGCCTTGAACGCTTAAAACATCGCTGCTCTGTTATGCATTGGTTTCAAGGCATGTTCCGATAAAAAAAGAAATCTCACTTTGAACAAGTGCATCGGGTTCTTCTCTTCTTCGGCTTTACAAATGAAACTGACCTGATCGGTTGATTGTATACTTTAGAAATCAGTGGATGATCAAGATGTTGATGCTTTTTCCTGGCCAGAAGCACACACACACACACACACACACACACACACACACACACACACACACACACATACACTTACCATACTATACGCCGTGCGTCCTGAGTGGATGCTAGGCCCCGTAGCATTTTCCGCTTCTCTGCATCATAGGTAGCGTATTCATACATGCCGAGCAAAGTCTCCCAATCTTCATTTGATTGAGCGGCCACAGTGAATACAACTCGTTGCAGATCGCCTGGGATCCTACAGAAAATATAAAGATGCAAACCTATTTTAGGTTAAATGTGCACCAAAATTCAGTTTACCGCCTACAACTCAAAAGTCAGATACCAATTCAATCAATCACCCCCCCCCCCCGCTATAGATATGTTTGCGCTGCTCTTCTCACCCCCTTCTCTTGCTGTCAATGTGACCCAGAAAAACAACTCCAGAATAAATTGTGTGCTGTACGTACCGTAAGGTCCCATTGGACTCCACATGCTGTTTGAACAGGGCCTTGGCTTTCTGAATGCACTTTTCTTCATTCAGACTACAGGCCGTCCCCAGCAGGGCCGAGCGCAACTCCTGTTTAGACACACTCTCCTCCTCTTCCCATGTTTGAGTCTCCATCAGAGAACCAAACTGATGTAGAATATAAGTCTGTCATATGCAAGAAAAATAATCGTGGTTACATTAATACACAGAAACACTACACTCAGTTAAAAGTAAGAATTAATGGATTTTTCACAGACTTGAGATGTTAGCTTGTATCCTAGAAGTTTTGATATGACAATAATTTACAACTGAAAATTACTAACATCTTAACTTCTTAAATGAAGCCAATCCAGATATGAAAATGCATGTTTTAATGTTTCTGATTGAGGCAGTTACACTGATAAAAATGTGTAATTTCAATAGGCTTTATTCAAGATATGAAAAGTATTAGTGTACATTTTGTGCTTTTAAGATAGTGATTTAAGCAAATCGATGTACTCTTATGCCTTCACACCGTGGCCGGATGCATTATGTTTTCGGGTTTCCATCGGTCCAACCCAATTTCTTCAAATTTGGCACAAACGAGTTCACTTGGACTCGAGGATGAACTGATTAGAAAACACTTTTTGGCGATAACTCAAGAATTCATCTGCAAATTATGACAATTTCACACAAACGTCTAACAGGATAAAATGATGAAGTGATGACATTTTGGACAGACACAGATGTAAATTGCAACTTGACTGGTTGGTGGAGGCATACAACCACAAGGCGGTAATTCTAGTTAATAGTGTAGTTGATGTACAGATCGGTGATGGGAAAATAATCGTTTCAGCTTTAAATGCAAGGTCTTTTGAGTAAAGTTCCAGGTTGTGTTATTATCGAGGCTGAATATTTACTGCTTCAACCTTCCTGCCATTATGTTACTGTTAAATGTAACACCTTAATATAACACCCCCTTTTTTATTAACATTTGAGGATTTTTCAAGACTTTAAATATTGTGGATGTGTTTGAGAGAAATGTGGCTTAGTATATCTTTATTCCCAAAATGTGCTGTGACCTACATTTCTTAACTAAAATGTGTTTGTTTGTGTGTGTGTGTGTGTGTGTGTGTGTGTGTGTGTGTGTGTGTGTGTGTGTGTGTGTGTGTGTGTGTGTGTGTGTGTGTGTGTACCTTCATGCGTGCTACAAGACTGTGCTCTTGTCTTTTGTCAAGCAGCTGGTAGATTACATTGAGCTGTAACAAGGCCTCCGTCACAGGAGAAGTCTCAGTTTCATTGGACATGTACCTCAACAGGTTGAGGACTTGGTGGAAGGATACACGTCCCAGTCTGTTAAAAACACAGGACAACGAGGGAGAGGAAAGAAAGATTTTTAAAAGTCAAATACAGGAATTAAAAAAAACACTCCTCTACTTCAGTTTCTCCCGTCACTGCGCAGTTCAAAGAACAACTGTAAATGTTGTCGGCTGTACCTGGAGAGAGCGAAGATGTTGTGTACGAGCGAGGCACGGTCCTCGTGTGTCAGAACGCTGGCATCGCTGGACAGAGCATCTATGAGAGCGGTCCAGCCATCGTCTTCGTAGTGGACGACGTAGAAGCCTGTGTTTCTGTAGTTCAGCTTCAGCCACTTTACACTTTCTGGTAGCTCCTTCAGAGTCCCTGAAAACACACACAAAAATGTACCGTTTCACACATTTACTCCAGACTCTTGACTTGATGTTACAGGTTAAGACTTTTTGTTTTTACCTGACTTGGTCTTCAGAGTGAACACCTTTCTGCACTCAGGGGCCAAACTGCAGTTGTCAGTTACGTACGTCACTGGAATATTCCACAAGCTAAAGAGAGCGCAAAATACAGTTATGGTTGTGATGCGTTTCAAAGATCTGTGTGTGTGTCTCTGTGTGTGTGGTGATGTAACCCACCTGGAAGCATGCGTGGCGTCGTCAGACGTGAGCCGGAAGTGCTCCTGTGTGAGGGTCACCTCGCCTCCCTTGCGGCTTACAGTGACCAGTGGGAAGCCTTTCTGTGACGTCCATGAGCTCATCATCTCTGACACATTCAGGTGCTGCGCCGAGACCTCGACCTGAGGACAAGAAGGGTGAAAAGAGGAGACGTCACGCGTCGTCATCGCGTCATAGCATTGGGGTTGGTGCGCAGTAAAAATCCGGTCTGCACTCGCCGCAAATTGAGCCAATAGCAACGCACGACCGCAACTCCAGATACACTGCACATGTGTCATACCCCATAGCTCAAGACCGTGTCCCAACCTCTGTCAATAAGCCTCGCTTGAGGACAGGGAGAGAAATCCAGAGTCTGTGCAGTCCAACGTCCATGTTCATTGTTTTGTTTTTTTTCTTACGTGAAATATATGAAGATAACTGTGGCAGCGGTCTGAAACTTCGTTGCAATATTCTGAAGACTTGTGGTACAATTTATAAAATCCTTGCAAACCCAAAGTGAATATTAACAGAGGCAAAAAAAAAAAAGTGTTGATAAAGCGGCTCCTGAGAGAGTTCTCTGTGATCATCCGTTATGTGATGACACTGAAACTGGCCAAACGCAGCTGATGTCACTATATTTTAGCCGCATGGCTGGCTGACAGATTACAGAGGGATGTTAAATGTAGCCAAAGTGATTAACTACTCTATGTGTGCTGTCCATAGCACCAAAACACAAAAAAGGCACACACACACACACCTGTGTAAGGCTGTTCCAGAGGCCGTCAGTGTCCGTATTTGATCCGCTGAACTGTTTCAGGTATTGAATGATACCCTTTCTGAACTGTTGCTCCCCTGGCAGGGAGGCATTCAGCATCAGGAGAATGGACGCACCCTGGAAGACAGAGACACAAAGCACCTGCGATCACACCCAAAACACTAACTAAAGTTAGAACTGAATGTGAGGTCCAGCAGAGAAATGTATCCCTGAAATAAACAGCTGGATATGGAAGTTAAGTGAATTAATGAACATTGCATCTATTTAATCTACGTATATATAATCTAGAAAAGTGTACCTTCTCATAGGAGACAGAGTCGAACATCTCTTCCACCTGTTCGGGGTTATTAACCTCAGTCGACACTGCGTGGGAGGAGTTTAGCGCATCTTTGTCCAAGGCTCTGAAGCGTACTGCCAGGAACAAATTACCCTGCAAACAAACACAGGATTTACTGCGAAGGCACACAATGAAGCACACAGCTTGATCCGCTTCAAAATGTGCGAGGCAGATGTGTGAACTTACAATGTCCAGCTTGGGCAACACGCTCTGCAGCGACATGTACTGCATGTAAGTGGCGAAGCCTTCGTTGAGCCACAGGTCATTCCACCAGCTCATCGTTACCAAGTTCCCAAACCACTGCAAAACACCATCAGAGACAGATTAGGACCCCGACTGTAAGCATATTCACTGCATGTGCTGCTTTCACAAACACCCAGGCAAACACAACTACCTGATGAGCGAGCTCGTGCGCTATGACGGACGCGACTACTTGTTTTTCCAGAGGAGAGGACTGATTGCCCACCAGCAGGCTGGTCTCTCTGAAAGTGATGAGTCCCCAGTTCTCCATGGCTCCGGCCAGGAAGTCTGGGATGGCTACCAAGTCTGACGAAGGAGAATATTGGGGTGTGTAAAGAGGGGAGAAAAGAAAGATCAGTCGGAGGAGGAGGAAGAAATGTGTGTACACTTTGTGTGAAACGTGCAAGTACATGTGTGCACTGACCTAGTTTTTTGAGGGGGTAGTTAATTTCAAAGAAGTTATTGTAGAACTCCAGCAGCTTGGAGGCTGTGTCCAGAGCATAGTGAGTGTGCTCCTTCTTCTCTGGCACAGAGTACACAGACACCTAAAACACACAGATATATATATATATATATATATATATATATATATATATATATCATCAACATTGTTTATCAGCAAAAACACAACCTCACTGAATACTAAATAAATACAAACGTACAGCCTGCGCTGAATGCAAAAGGGAGTCATAGTTGTGTCAGACCTACCAGAGATTCTGAGACATTTTTGCTCGTCGGGGTGAAGTTAGCGACGATGAAGGCCACCAGGTAGGTGCTCATGTTGACGCTGGTCTTTTCAAACTCATCTTGCACGAGGTCATTGAGAAGTGGTGTGCTTTTAGCCTGAAACACAAAGCGTAACGACGATATTACTACCAACTAATATTTACAGCGCTGCAAGCAAAAAACAATACACGGTCTGCTTATTTGTGCCCACGCTAAGAGCTCATGAGTCACAGCGGGAACAGGAATGACCCACGAGGGTATATCTGGTATATACTGCCAGCCCACTGGCATCACATTGAGCCTGTCAATACCAAACATCTGTGCTAACCTAGTAACGCTGAGAACAGACCCTGTTTCTAGCTTACAAAAAGAAAATTACATGAAATATGAAGTTAATATTTTATGTCCATTTACATTTTTGGTATGTTCAGAAAGCATATGTTGTTTGTGTGTTAAAGCCATTTAGCACACTGGGTGTGGGGTGTTTCAACACTATAAAAATAACCAGGACTTAAATTAATGTTACAGTACCTGAGGCATGTTGGAGAGAGTCATGTGGTTTGGTTTCCTGCTGATTTTAATCAGGAAGGTGGCTTTGAAAGCTGGTTCATCAAAGCAAGGAAAGGCCTTCCTAGCTGATAGTGGCTCAAACTGGGTTGCAGCTAAAACCCTGGTGACGAGATTAGAGGGAGATGAGCATGATCATGCTGAAATAATAAATTAGATAAACACTCAGTGTCCAATTTCAGTTTTTAATTGATATTTTTTTTACAGCACTGCTTAGTTAGTGTCTGGTCATAAGTTGAGCCAAAGGTCACAAGATTGACTGTAGAGACACTCGATCCTCTCTGTACAGGCTTTTTATAAAGTCCGTACTGTGCAGCATCTTTCAGCTGTTGTGAAGCACTTACACAGACGATTAGTCAAGTGTACCTTTTCTTTCCATCTTTATCAATGTACGAGCTGTTGTAGAAACCGTCATAGGTGTGTGAGAGGTTGGCAGAGTAATCCAGGGTCAAAACACAGTACTGGCCTGCCTTCAGATCCTCAGTGAACTGAACAGCTATCTGCTGTCTGGGTTTGTACTCCAGTACAGTCACATCTCTGGCCTCCCCATCACCCAGCTGGAAGACAGGAAGTATTAGATAACGACTAGCCGACAACATAAAAAAAAAGCAAAAAGTTTGAATCCAATATTTTGTTCAGGCACAAATTAAATCTTTGTATAAAGTTCTGTACATCCAGTCAGAATGACAACTAAATCATCTCAACTCTGATATTCACGGTCATCCACACACAAACCCCTTCCGATCGCACCTTGAAGGTAGCTTTGGTGATGTTGAGATAAACACTGTGCAGGACGATGAGTTTGGTGTTGTGCTGCACAGACATGTTGATAACAGTGCGGCCGGTGAAGGTCATGTCGTCGAGGTCAGGGTTCAGGGTGAGGTCATAGCTAAGAGGACGTATGCTGCGAGGCAGCCGGAACTGTGCCCATGGAAACACTTCGCCATTTGTGGACAAAGGGTAGACCGGCTCAACGGGAGTGGTCTGGTTTGCCTTTCGACAACCCGCCTGCAGAAGGATGGAAGGTCGGGGTCAGCCAGGGAAATGGGTACGACAGAGAACTTAAAAAGGGAAATAATCTGACAGAGATATCATCATAACGTGTTGAAAGAATCGCGTTTAGCTATTTACACATGATCCCAAAACCTACTCAAACAGAACAAGTGAATATTTTTCTTACCTTGGTAAAGTTGCATCCAGGTACGAAGTAAAGTACCATGGTCATTGAGGCCACTATCACCAGGAATAACACACACACAACCATGGTACGGGCTGAGGGTCGTGAACATGACCTGAGACCCAAAAGAGTTTAACGTTACCAACTTGGACTAATTTACAAATTCAGGGTGAAAAGCAGCAGCAGCAGCAGGTGCTGCAGGGGTCAGAAGCTTTGAACATAAAGCTTCAACTCGGTACTCAGTTGCTGAACGGACTAAAACCCTTTTCCATGCACATTAACCTGAACATGTTTGGGCATTTTTACTTTATCTGCATCATGTGGGAACTGAAGCTTGACTATATTTTCTATGTAAGACTTGAGCAGGCAGTCATATAAACACAAAACAGGATTCAACAAACAAGTTTTAATATCTGTCTTTCAGGCAGCCAGTGTGGAAAAAAAAGCCTGATCTTTTCAGAATGATCATACAAACAAAATCAACTTCTTTCTCTTTCTCATCTTTTTTTCTGCGCAGAACACCGGTCTGAGAAAAAAACTCCCTTGCCTGGACTGTTATGTGTGAGACAGGCTAGCTATTTGAACTCACCTTGTGCTATTCATTCTGTGCACTTTACAGTACAATGCGGTCAGGGCTGCACAATTACATTAAATAATTGTTGTGTAAAATATTGTGATCATTAATTATGCAGCACTGCATCGAGACAAAAATGCCACAAGGTATACTTTGATTTTTTTTTTTTTATGCCAACATAATGCACAGCATCCCAAATTATGACCTTTTCAGTGCATTACCTGGGTGGAGCCTGTCTGGTGTAAGGGGAAGAGGCGGATCTGTGAGCAGAGCTCCGGTTCATGAAGGACATGCCCAGCAGACGGGCTGACGACTCGCAGTCCTCCTCATCCTCGTCCATGTCATTCTCTCCCAGTCCTCGCACAAGCAACCGTGAGCTACGAGGCTCATACGCCACCTCATCTGGGTCAAGAGCAGGAAACGTCTGCAGAGAGCATGTACAGTACACTCTGTTATTCTCCAGTTAAGCTGTGCAGTGTTTCCCACATAATGTTAATAACTGGATTGCCTTCCCAGGTAAATGAATTAGCACAGGGTAAGATATGTGGAGGCGGTGAGGAGAGTGAGGGCAGAGACAGGAATAATGGAAAATAATAAGGACAGAGAAGGGTCAGTCAATAAAGAACAGGGCATTTTTTTTAAGTAGGATTGCGGTTGATGCAGAAATAAACCTCTTGAACATAAGGGATGCAAAGGGGAAAGAGATTTAGGAGAGGGTGTGTTGGGTGTCAGACAGTGAGGGAGGTTAGAGGTAGTGGGGACTGGGGGGCCAAGTTAAGGTCTATAAGACTTTGTTTATGAAGCTTTATGATACAGTACGTCTGTACCGCTAAATGGGTCACTGTAGCTCTGAAGGGAAGGATACAGCATCATCATCATGCTAAAATGAACTTCTTTTCGCGAGAAGAAATTCTCACGATTTTTACTATAGATAGTTGCAGCTGACCGATCTAAAATGATGTACAGAACAGCGGTAAGCGAACTGAAAGCGTGTAAATGAGCATCATAGGCTACCCACACAAGTGTCAGACACCTTTGAATTAACTGATCCTTATTTAGATTGCCTTGATCTGTTCACATTATCAGATTTACAGATGAAAGCACTTGCAAAAATGAATGTGCAGAGTGGTGCCGATATGCATTGTGAGATATGAAATGACTGAGTCAGGCTGGTCCTTAAAATGAAGGCATGCATACATAACACGCATGGCATAAGATGACATGAGCATACCGGAAATGCAGTGGAGTCTTTGGCCAGATCAACAACATCAGGCTCTTCTTCAAACATGCTGTTCTCAATCATGTTCCTCGGCAGGTTGGCTCGGTCTGCAACACGCAGAGGAAGAGAAATAAGATATTCGCAAAAGAGGAAATGAGAGAGGTGAGAGATAGAGAATAGAATCTAAATGATAATATATACTGACACACATACAGTACTGTTAACATACATATATGTAACGTATTGGAGTTCCAGAGTTTTCTACAGAAGAGGCAACAAGCCATTTTTCAACACAAAGACTTTTTATTGTCACCTAATATGAAGGCAACATGAAGCCTTGTTTAACAAAGCACTAACTGAGTTTCTTCAGTTTCCTGTTAGTAAACCTCCCGCAGCATTTCCTGGTACTTTGACCTACATGGGTTCATCAGGCTGGTGAGACAGATACATTTAACTGAAATTGCTGTATTTCCTTCACAGTTCATTCATTCAACTGAAAAAAAATAATAATAACTGACAAGTGCCCTCAAAAACAGGAAAACGCAAATACAATGATTACTCATTATCTGGCCATGGCCATGTCGCATATTACTGCAGTTTGCAAAAGCCTGCATTTCCACAAACTAACCTGCGTCTTCAGCATCATGACAAGAGTTATGCCTTGTCTTACAAAATCCACGTGATTTTCTGGCAGCTGGATTCTCCCCTCTAAAATTCTCAGTAATTCTTGAAACAATCAGAGGCATGTTCAGCTTCCTAATTTAATAATAACGAAAGTAGTAAAACTCTAAGCAATGCAGGACCCCTGTTTTGCCTCACGTTCCATTCATGCTTTTACATGCTTACGACAATGCATTTTCAGTCTCAGTTGGTGATGGAAAGCACAGAGAGACAGTGAACCCTGTGTACACAGTGTTCATACAGAAACAATGGCACCAAACAAAGGTGAGCTTTAGCTAACCGAAAGGAAGACAAGAGTCCAGTAACGCATGAGGTGAATTTAGTTCCTTGTCTGACCTGTATAGTGTTACTGATAAGACTGTACGGGCTGTCACTGTGTCCCTGTCTGGACTACATTACTGTGGTATGAATGTCTATTAATAGGCTAAGACCCAAGTAGTGGGTAATGTGCAGAGGAGGATATGATAAAAATAATACAACCCATACAAAACAAATCAAACTTGATGAATGATGATACTCATAGCTACTTCTAATTGTTGTGATATCATGGTGAAAGTAATTTCATAATATAAGCAAGATGATGTGTTCAGATGACAGAAGCAGTTGATGTGATGATTATCATCTAGACTACAATTAGAAAACACGCCAGGCAAATGCGAGCAACCAACAACTCCTGTACTTTCGTCAAGCTTATTTCAAGCTATGTAAATACAGCAGTGGGCATATCCATCTGCTGACTGTGCTCTTCCTGTTTACTCAAAACATTTATAAACCTACCTTAGAGTCACAGAAATATAGTTAAATACTGTATATGTGTCTGAGTGTGACAGGTGTGTCTACTAATTCAGCTCAGGTCAGAACAGACACACTACATACAGTAGATGTAGTGAGTACTGAGCCACTGTTATTGGTTGGTTGGTAGATAAAAACGTGTAAGGAGGAAGCATCTGCTTCTGTTTTCTCACCGTTATCTGATCAAAATGAGATTGTGAAATGTGACTTTGGGCTTTTTTACTAAAAGCTCACTAACTCACTTTAAGTCAGAAAAAAAACAAGCACAAACAGGAAGGAAAAACAGGAAGTCTAACTGCTGTGATTTGGTGATTGCTTCTCCCAGGTTGAGACAAACATTGAATGATATAACATCCATCGAGGAGAACATAGTGTGTACACTGGGCTTTCTGTTTGTTTTAATAAAGCCGTGGACAGCCAGGGACCATAGTAGAGGTGATAAAGCAGCTGGTTGCCTGAGCTGAACTGAGCATGACTTATCAGCTCAACACAAAACACTGCTTTTATCAAACCAACAGGCTTAAACTTTGCTGGGCTAACAGTGCTGCTGTGTTTTAACAGACAACTGGAGTCTTAACAGTGGCATACTAAGTTTCTGTCAAGGCAGCCATTGTTGTTTTTTTCTATTAGAAATGTGTTATAGGCTTTGTTCGGTTAAATCAAAACGTTACATGAATAAACGAGGTTCACAACAGCCCACCTTGCGCTGCTGTGCTTACAGTCATGAGCCCTAAAAGGTTATCATGTTATCTTCTGAGAATCCCTCCCTCCAGTCACCAAACCAGACACTCAGAAAACACAAAGGTTTGTCCAAAGTCAAACCCAGCCCCTCTCAACATGTGTCCTCGGGTGAATGTCACTCCCAGCCAATGTCCTGTTAGTTATTAGCTTGGCCTGCTTGCTATTAGCTCCCTGGTAACTGTAACGTTGACTACCATCTCTTCCTTCCTTACCTGCACTGTTGCTGTCAAACGGATCCATGGTGGGATTATCTGAAAGGGCTCCTCACGTCCGAAACAAGGTTCACAACAGCTCGACAGACCTTATATTTTCCTCCCAGTCTCCTCACAGTAAACAGCAGCCGGTCCTCCTCACTGCTTCTGACGTTAGCCAACTTCTGACAATGGTAACCGACTGAAAGACATTCAGCTAGCTCACGTTAGCGTTAGCTCATATCCATAACTTTACCGCCCATAGCTGTTTAGTAGACTAAGACTTGAATGCGGCGGGGTTATCTAAAAAAAAAAACCGGATCCTTACGCTAAAAATATGTAAACAAATCTTCCTCCAACACGCTCGGTTAACTAACGAAACGAGCAGATGACTCTTTCCTTCCTCCCTCGACCAGTTGTTGACAACCTCCCATCACATTACAATGCTGACATCCTATTGGATGTTACTACCGGGGGGTGCGGGGCCAGTATATACGTCATGCATACACGCACGTCAACACACGCGCACACATACACACACATGCATATATTTTTTTTACTATACTTGTGAGGACATTGTCCTTCTTTACATTCATGACATGGAGGTTAATCCTAACCGTTACATGCTTACCTGTAACCGCCCCCCCCCCCGAAAAACACATAATTTATATACTTTTGAGGACCTTTCATTGTTTTATAGGCTATTCATTCCCTGGTGCCCGACCCTAACCTTAACTCTAAACGTTAGGCTACTATGTCTAACCTCAACCCTAACATTCATTTTTAACATTTCTTCTGCACATAGCATATTTTGTTTTATACTCTGTATTACTTACATGTGTCTTGTTACTACTTGTGTCTTTTTACTAATATGTGTACTACTCACCTGTGCCGTTTTTACTAATATGTTTGCACTATGGAACTGTGATGCTGGAAACCTGAATTTCCCTCGGGATCAATAAAGTTACTATCTATCTATCTATCTATCTATCTATCTATCTATCTATCTAACACCAAGTCTTAGCCCTAAAATAAACAGTTAATATGATGAATACCAAGCACGCACGCACGCACGCGCACGCACACACACACACACACACATACACACACACACACACACACACTCACACACAATGGTTGTACTTAACACAAGGATAATGTTTCAGTAAAACACACAAAGCCAGGAGGTACAATGAACACTTTTATTGTCTATTTGGTAAAGTATCCATTTACACAGCATTTAATCTCTCTCTCAATCTCTGTCTCTCCCTCACACACATTCTCTCACACACACAAACACACACACACAGCTGCCAGTTCCACCAAAAAAATCTTTTGTTCTACCAAATAAGTCCACTGATAATTTACAAAACACGCATTTATACAAAACTGTCAACTCTTCAGTGATATCGAGCACATTACAATTAGCAAATAAAAACATACAAATTCAAAAGTCCCCTCTGTGGGATGTGTGTCAACCACCACCTCTATTACCGCTGTCCTTCACTTCATTTGCTTGTTCAGCCACTCTCTCAGAGTCTCTAGGTTCCTCTGAAACCAGCGAACATTTTTCTGCACGTTGTCCAGGGCAACCTGAGCAGCTCTCAGCTGAGACGACTGCTCTTTGATGGACTCAAAGAACAACTGCACCTGGGGATCAAACACACGTACATTTACAAAAACACAAACACCTGAAAATTAAACACAAAAATGTAAATTCCTCTTTCAGTTATTAAAGTAACAATTACAGTATGTTTACAACAAGGTTAGCACACGTATGTATTAATGTATTATAATAATAATGCATGTATTAATGCTTAAGGATTTACAGATATATCATATGCCATGCAATACCAATAATAATAATACCAAGGGTGAAATATTGGTAATCTCTAAATGGCCTTGTAGAATATAGATTAGCTGAAGATATGAGAGCGCATTTACTTCAGTGAGTTCCTCTGGAGATGAAAACTGGCCTGTGGTGCCAATGATGATGTTTCTAATACAAAATGAGCCCAACTGGAACCTGCAGAGCAGAAAGACAACAGAGAGGACACTCACCGATTAATATCTCTACCCACAGTACACACTGTTATTTAGGGCTTTATATAGTTGCAGAATCAACTGCCCAATGTGTTGCTTGTGGGTATAATCAGGTCAGATCAAAAAACCTGTTCCACTTGTTATTGAACTGCATGGATGCCACTAAAAAGGCAGGTCTTACTTACTGGTTTACACACAGTTTTTGCATCCAACTCACAACACCAGAGTAAAAAGCACTTTTAAAGAGTATATATGCTGGGTAAGATATAATTATGTGTTAAAAGAGTAAGGAAAAGTGCATTTTCATAGAATCACAAGACTTATTTCACTTAAATTGTCATTCACAATGTCTCCATTATGTTGCACTAACTTTAGAACCAGTCCGTCCCAGTTCTTTTTCACAAAGTTCCAGGCGAGGTGATGTCCCCGCGGGTTCCTGGCCACCATCAGGATGAGAGAGGACAGGTCCTGGGATCGAATCACCTTCCCTTCAAGACCCAACTCCAGCAGTCTGCAACGTAAACACACACAATATAACCTGCTATATTAACGCCACATGATCTGCCATCACTTGAAGAGCCTCCACTGAAAGTTGTTCAGCATATCTGTCACATAGAAGCAGAATATATAGAGGATATCTGTTGGCTGCAGTACTGTGATGCAATACCCCGTGTTTGCCACACGGTGGCAGCATCGACTGTGTGAAAAATGTAACGAGGAGAAGATGTACCTGTGCAGTTTGTTTGTGTCTCTGCTGCAGGTCAAGGCAAACAGGATTTTGCTTTTTTGCGCTGCAGAGAGAGAGACGTTGTACGTGTGTAAGAGTGAAGCCCAGCCGTGGTCTTCCTGAGCTCCAACTGAAAACACCGTCTCTGCCACATCTGTTGGCAAGCTGGGGTAAACACAAGCAGAGACGAGCACATTAGAGACATGAGGAAATATCAAATTATATGGTCCAGCCTAGCACAGGGAACAGCTGCTGTTTATGTGAATGATATATTGACTGATAATGATGTGTGTTAAAATATAATTTAAACAGACATACTTGAGTGTACCGTTGGACTGGAGCCAGTCTTTGAAGCTCTGACGTGCCCGCTCCAGACAGGGGGGGTCATCCAAGTGGCAGGCCAGTGACAGGACCTCTGACCTCAGCCGTCGCTCGGACACAGAGCCCCCATCGCCCCACGTCTGCTGGTCAATGACCGCACGGAAAAATCGCAGGATGTACCTCTGCACACAGAGAAACGGCATCTCACATGAACTTAAACTGCATTCGCATACATATCATACTAAATGTGTACTCTTGTCTTCTTACCCCCAGGTTGCTCATTATATCAAACTCATTCCTTTTCTCAGTCATCCTGTAAAAGAACTCCAGATATCCCAGTCCTTGGAGGAGAGGCACATTGTGTGTCTCCAACTGCAGGTAACCAATCAGGTCTAAGCCTTTATTGAGCGGCAGATGACCTGCCCTTTAGAGACATACGGGAATATTTAAGAGGTTAGGTGCTGTTTCAGGTGGGATAATTTAATGAAATCTGTTTTATGTCTGTCTTGTCTCACACATACACACAGATAGATGCTTACGTGACCAATTGAAAGGCGTTGTGTATCAAGTGAGTCCTGTCTTTGTAGCTCAGAGCAGTGTGGTTTTCCCTCAGCAGCTTTGTCATCTCGTCCCAACCACCGTCCTCGTAATGAACCACATAATAGCCCGTCATGTCAGTGTTTACTTTCACCCAGCTGACTTCCTCTCCTATATCTATGCTGTCTAAATGAGACAATAGAAAACAATATAATGGCAAAGCAAAAGTGAAGACATGCATGAATTATATTTAGCATAGTCTCTCTTCCCTGTTACCTGAGTGTGTTGTCATCAGGTGTCTGTGGGTGGTGCTGGAAGCATCTGTCTTGTATGTCAGAGGGATATGCCAAAGGAAACTATACAAGAAGAGAGAGTGTTATTTTAAAAAAGATTAAAGGTAATAATGGGCATATACAGTAGCTGCAAGAGCAAAAACACAGAGTAGAAGAGCAACGTACAGCGTTAACAGAAGAGTACACTGGATAGTGATAAAAACTTGTGCATGTGCATGCTCACCCCTGTTGCAGTGTGGACCAGAGAGGGTCAGAGGGCAGCACTGTCCTCAGGAACCTGTCCTGTCTGAGCAGCAGATGAGGCCCCTTCCTGGTTACCGTTACCAGGGGGATACCTTTCTGCAGAATCCAAGTGTTCATCATGGCTGTCAGGTCCAGGTGTTCCCCTGCAAACAGGTACTGTAGGGAGACAATACATGCGACCACACCACGTCACAAGGTCAGAAAATAATCGTGTGTAAAACATATAATAGGAAACCCGTGAAGAGAGGTCAGTGAGTGGATGTTTATATGTTTACTCACTGCATTCTTGGAGGCCTGGCCGCTGCTGTAACAGTGTTTCCCTAAGATGAAGTCCTCCTCGGAGCATGTCTGGAAAACAACAAAATGTTTTTGTAAATCTCATGTACCTTACGGCTGATCATAGTGCATCATAATGTTTTAAAATATGCATGTGATCTTTCTACCTTTATGGAAGCTGTTCAATTCAATTCTGTACAATTCACTTTGAGAGACTTTAAACTTGCCTGATATTGGTAATCCATCACAATGGACACCACGTCTGCTTTCATTTTTGTCAATGCTGTGTTATCGATGCATGGCACGGTGGCGTAATCTTTTAAAATCACTTACAATTGCATTACCGGCCAAAGATAACATCATTTTGATGGCAATAAAAACAGACATAATGTTCATTTTGATTAATTACCTACTTCATGTAACTTTCTAGTCTCATAAAATTGATTTATGCACCATAATGAAATGAATGGTAAACAATGACTGTCTGGAAGGAGGGAGACAAATCAAAAACATTACAGCATCCATTATGAGATGTTTAGCAGAAATGTAAAATATAGTGAATTTCGCAATGAATGCAATTTGTGTTGTTTGTACATTGGCGAGGCTGTCCCACAGGTCCTGGTTGTGGGCATTTCTGTAGCTGTATTTGCGGAGGTATCGTACGATCCCCCGCTGGAACACATCATCCGTCAGAAAGTGTCGCAGCATGTGCAGGACACACGCTCCCTGGTGGGAGAGAGAGAAAAGCTGTAGGTTGGTTTCAAAGCAGTTTGAATGTTGTTCGTTATAAATGTGAAAAAGATTAGATTTCATGTTACAATATTAATATACAGTAGAGATCAATAGTTATACAGTCACAAGTTAAGAGGCTGATTCCAACTATTTCAAACCAGACCAATCAGAAGTGAGAAACAGAAATATTAGTTTTCTTATTTACAATGTTTGTTTTATTCATCCCTGATTTTGTAGACCTACATCCCCACAGATAATATACTCATAATGAATTGTCATTATCAGTTGAGTAACGCTCTTTGTGACAGAAGGCACGACACATGTATGAGACTGAAAGCATACTTTCTCATAGGAGACTGTGTCAAACATCTGTTTGATCTGAGTGGGGTTCTCTGCCGGGCTGGATATCGGCCGAGACGAGTTCAACGAATCATGACCGACTGCTGAAAAACAAGCGTCCAGTAGATATTCCTCCTGCAAGATGGGCACAGAACAGGATCATCAGTACTCTCTCCTTAATATTAATCCACCACTGTTAATCAATTAAGTTGATTCTCACATTGAACAAAGCACATACCACTTTGAGGTCAGGGTAGGTGGCCTCCACTGAAATGTACTCCATGTATCTGGCAAATCCTTCATTCAGCCAGATATCGTTCCACCAATCCATGGTCACCAAGTTACCAAACCACTGCGGGAAAGATCATTAAGATTATGCCAAACAAACACTTCCTATCCTGCATGTCATTAGAGAGCAGACGCAGGCGTCACGTTCTCACCTGATGGGCGAGCTCATGGCCGATCACCATAGTGATCCAGAGTTTATCAGAGATGGAGGATGTGAGGGGATCGAAGAGAAGGCTGGTCTCTCTGTAGGTGGTCAGACCCCAGTTCTCCATCGCACCAGACTCAAAGTCTGGGATGGCTATCAGATCTGAGAGAGGGGAAACACATGTCAGGAGACAAAAAGTGACAGACAATATGTGAAAAGTAGTCACAGGAGGAAAGCTGAGCAAAGAGTACCTTGTTTGGGTAGAGGATAGCGGATGTTGAAATAGTCCTCGTAGAAGTCTAGCATTTTGACAGCGACCTCCAGGGCGTAGTGGGTTTGCAGCCACTTCTCAGGGGTGGCATAGATGGACACCTGCAGACACACAGAATTGCATGAAAAAAACAACATAAAAGTGTCCCTGAGAAAGAAATGTTGTTGGCGAGAAATGAAGAAATTCAAATATCGCCAGGGAGACCACACCTGCACCCCAGAAGATGTTGTTGCGGTGACAGATTTGAAGTCACAGATGACAAAAGCTACGAGGTAAGTGCTCATCTTTACACTCGCATCAAAGTGGTCCTCAAGCAGGCCATCGTTTATTTCGACCGTCTTTACCTGAAATACACAAATAATTATATTGCAGTCATCTATCACGCACGTTTGAACATGTGTGCTAACTAGCATATATGCAGCAGTACTCACTACAGGCATGTTGGACAGAGAAATGTGCTCTGGACTCCTCCTCATCCGTACGGAGAAGTTGGCTTTGAAGCTGGGCTCATCGAAACAAGGGAAAGCCATCCGAGCACTCGTGGGCTCAAAGTGAGTCGAAGCTAAGGTTCTGAAAAGAGACGTCAGCGAACACTTTTTGTATTGTACAGACAATAATGTAGCTGGAACCTCCCTGTATGTGTAAGATCTATGTAGTCTTACCTGGTCTCCCCTGAGCTGGTTCTGTAGGTGCTCTTATAGAAGCCATAGAAGCCTTCTGCAAGTTTTGCCCCAAACTCAATATACAGAAAGTACTTTTGCCCGCTGCTGAGCACCCTGGGAGAGAAAACACCAATCTGCTCGTGGGAAGGGTTATGAAGAACCGGAAGAACCTAGAATAGCAGGAGACGGAGAGAAGTCAGGTCCATTGTAGGTAACAATGACAAACAAGCTGTAATAATAACTGCTCCGCATTTACAACTACCTGATCAGACAGATGAGCACGGTTCTGGTCCACTATGGTGGCCTTGGAGATCTGCAGACCCTTGCTGTGTAACACAACCCAGTTTGTGTTGTTCTGGACATCAATCTGGATCTGCACTGAGCCGGTGAAACTGAGACTCGTGAGGTTGGGGTGCAGGAGGAGGTGGTAGTGGAGAGGAATGATGTACCTGAGATAAAGAAACATTTTTGCTTTTTTAATCAATGAATCAAAAGATAGAGGTCAGGCAGTTTTCTTGTTGATTTCTTGGATGCGACTGTGAAACAACGAGCGTGAAGCGTATACCTTGGCAGGCGGAGGCGGCTCCAAGGGAAGGACAGGTTACCAGTACCCAAAGGAGAGTGTTCTCCTGCGGGGTGAGGAGGGCTGGGCTCCTTTTGTGAACTCTGGGCGGGCTGAGACCCAACCAGAGACACGTGGAATAGAGACAACACCAACAGCCTCAACAAGACCATGGTAGAGGAAATGTCCTTCAACCACTGACTTAGAAAAAAAGCCAGGGACAGGCTGCCAGCTAGTATTGAACTTGGTCGCGTCCCATATGAGGAGCGATGAAGGACCACCTGATGTGAGTGTTGAACGCCTGCCGGGATGATTTGTTCAGAATATGGCTCAATCAAAAATGTCCTCTTAAACCTGAAAGACATTAGAGCAGAAAACACCACATACGTCTCTCAGTGAAACTTTTATACCACTGTTGCTCCTGTTTTCTACCGGAGTCCAATCAAAAGTGTTATTTATTATTATTTATTTATTTATTATTATTGTTTTTTTATTATCTATATATATATATCCCTTTCTCTAACTATGACTATGTTATTTTATTTGTATATTTGCGTGTATTTATTTATTTCTTTTGTACAGTTGTTTTCCTTCAGTTGAGTGCCCTCTGGGTGGGTGGGTGGGATATCTATCAGTCCAAATACATTTGTGAAGTGGATTGTCAAAGTTGTATTAACAAAACTCAGAAATAAACTCTGTTTAAAAAAAAAAAAAAGTGTTAAAATTGGCTGTCTCACCACTAATGTCTTCCTGTCTCCTTCAGCCAGGTTTATGGTTTCAAAAGTCACTGTAAAACTTGGACCCACCTTTACTACCACTGTGAAATTGTTATCTATTCTCCAAAATACTTACTTACTTACTCACATAGCTTGCAATGTAGAAAAGCTGCTTCTGCCTACAGTATAGGTAAAGGTGTCTATGTTTTCAAGGGGACAGTTTTAGATCTTGCAAGCATCCACACATGAATCCTGTTAAGTAGTCAGTTAATGCGGACAAAGCTGTGTGTAAATGTTAGGCCCTAACCACAACACACCTCAGCCTGAAGGAGACTCAAACATGTGACAAACACGAGCCACATGATTTTCCATACGGACAAAACAAGTTGAAGACACACAGCTATAACTGTGAGGTGACAACAGCTGCAGGAGCAGAACTGCAGTTCAACTCAGGCTGCACAGGCAGTAGCTGTGCTGCTGTACCAGGCTGATTATGATGTTGGTTACAACAGAAATGTAACTAATGGTGGAAGATTGTTATGAAATTACAGTTAGTAAAGTATCTGCTCTAGAAGTTGCGTATTAACAGAAATGAATGAGAAATTGTCAAAATGCTTTACCTCGATCATTTTAGCTTCATCATCCTTCCTCGTGTTCCTGCTGTGTTGAGTTTCACTTTCTCTTACAAGCTCCCGCCCACTGCTGAGGGAAAAAACACACAAAAAACTGCACTGTGTGTGTGTGTGTGTGTCTGAGTGTATGTGTGTGTATGTGTGTCTGTGTGTGTGTGTGTGTGTGTGTGTGTGTGTATGTATGTGTATGTGTCTGTGTGTGTGTGTGTGTGTGTGTGTGTGTATGTGTGTCTGTGTATGTGTGTGTGTGTGTGTGTGTGTGTGTGTATGCAGGTGTTCCCTATAAGAGTGTTGTCTAATGATCTGTGTTGATATGATCAGTGTCTTACCTCAGATCTAACAGCGGTAGGCAGGTGTGTCTCTTGTTTTTCATATGACTCTTCACTGACTCTCTACTGTCCACATGACTGTCCTGTCCTCTTTATGTCCTCTCCCTCTGTATGTGTGTGTGTGTGTGTGTGTGTGGTGGGGGGGGATTCATTGTTTGTATTTAAGGTCACAACAATGTGGTATGTCAATCCCCATAATGCAATGCTCCTAGCTAAGCCAAACGGCATGCCCCCATTTCACACACTCACAAATACATCAAGTGCACACACACACACACACACACACACACACAGAGAGAGAGAGAGAGAGAGAGAGAGAGAGAGAGAGAGAGAGAGAGAGAGAGAGAGAGATTAGGCAGTGATCGCTGAAGCTACTCTAACTAACAGACATGGCTGAGCCATCCAGGGGTCTAATTTACCTTCCTATCATCTATTTATGGACAGGTAAGAGCTTTCCATTTCTAATACAGGATTATGGTGAATATTTTGAAATAATGGGAAAAAAAATCCACATCACTGTCTGGTGAAAATCATAAATATCCAAAAAATCGACTTCTCAGAGGGACTTTTCTTTTCTTTTTTCTTTGTTGAAAGCGTGACCGCTGTGTTTGAGTTTAATCAGTGGCTGTTGGAAGTCAAGTCAATATTATTGATATAGCCCAAAATCACAAATTTGCCTCAAAGAGCTTTGAAATCTGTATAACATATAATACCCTCTATTCTTAAGTTTTTATATTATCAATGATGCAGCCTAGAGGACTATTAACTCCTCCTTTGGATTTATTCAAAATCAGAAGGACTGCAGCACAAAAACAAACGATTGACATATTTGGAGTTGTATCTGGCAATAATGTTAGATGCATGAAGGATTTGATTAACTGTTACACACTAATATGTAACAAAGTGTTATTTTGATGTCCGTGTTTGAAATCCCCTTCTTATAATCGAACAGAAAACATAATTTTTAAGCAAAATGACTTATATGTACGACTTCTTTATACATGTTTTGTGCGTCATTGCATTATTGTGTTTGAACCAGTGTTAATTAACCACAGGCCAGGATCTCTCTGCATTCTAACATCCTCTTCATGTTGTCCTTCGTCATCTTTTAGGAGGGGTAGAGGGGGACGTGCTGGCCTCTCTGGCCTCTCCGGTCCACCTGTCAGGGGAGAGGCTGGGCTGGACCCTGCTGGTCTGTATGGTGAGTGACTTCAGGAGAGGGCACCTAGAGGTCAGCTGGAGGTCACCATCAGAAGGACACATATCCAGCTCGCCATACAGCGTTGCTGCAAACAGGAAGCATCGCGGCAACAGCGCTGTGGCGATCATCACGGTGGCGACCGGTGACTGGCCATCGTACAGTTGCGCTGTGAGTCACAGACGACGCCCAAAACTCACCGGGAGACACCGCGTCACCTCATCAGGTAGGACTACAGCTCATCATCAATTTGGTTTCTGTCACAAATAGAAGTTACTTTTTATTTTAATATTTTTAATATTTTTTTTTATCATTTCAGATCATAAAGACAAGATCTGCTATGAATATGAAGAGACAGATGGTACATTTTGATTGTTTGCAAACAATTAAAAACATCCCTGTGATTCATACAGATGTTGTTCCTCATGTTTGTCTGTGTGGTTTGATCTCCAGATGTTGCTGTGTGGACAAACACGGTGGTTGTCATGGTTATGAGGCTGCTTCTCATGAAGATCATCGTCTTCAACACTTTGATGACCACGTACGCTGTCATTAAGTGGTAAGAGGATGAGTCTGTGTGCCTTCATAGTGTTGTCTAACTGTGAAAAAGTGTTTTATCCAACATAATACGTATTTGTTCTTAACGATGTATTTGACATTTCAGATGGTTGGAAACGGAGTGCTTCTGATGCACCGTGTGACCTTGAAGAGCAAACTCACCTAGAGAGGGGGGAACTCTTTCTTGTCTGAAGTCTGCACAGTGAGGATTTCTGCACTGGAAGAAGTTGAAATCCGCCCTTGAGGTTGGCTTTATGATTATGGTTTTATACTGGGTTTTGGATTGGAATCTCAAGGATTAAATGGGATATTATCCAATGTCAGGATCACAGGAGTAGCAGGTCTCACATGCTACGAATCTTTTGTCGCGCCCTTTTCAGCCTTTTCTCTTCGACATCCCAGGTGTTGCCGACTGTGGCAGTTGAAAGCAGATCGTGTCTGTGAGGCCAAACCTGGTATCTGATCGAAACCTAACCTCAGACAGATGGGTTAGTGCACATGCTGTTAAACGTGTGTGTGTGTGTATGTGTTTGAGAGGATCTGCGTGTATACAAACTCATCTTTAATCCTGGAAAAAAAAAATATTGGGGAAAAGTTGGCGACTTAGTGTCTTGTTTTGTTTGTTTTATATTACTGTTAAATGTGACATTAATAAACAGGAAGTAAGCTTGGACTGTTTTGACTTTATTGTTTTTTTTAAATAAAACACTTGCACACAGTTTTTTTCCTCCATGTTTTTTTTTTTTGAGCGCCTTGAGTAACACACTGACATAGCAACAGAGCACCACTAAGTGGCAGTACAATCACATCTGACATTTTCTTTTTAAATTATTATCCAACAGCAAGAATATGGAGCTTAACTTCCTCTACAGGACACTACGTTCATAAATAAGTTAAGTATTTCAACATTGACCAGTCACTCTTCACCAAACTGACACTCACACATGATGGAAGAGATCACATTGCCAAAAACTGAGATTAAGCTGATTTTGGCAAAAACAAACGGGGCATAATTATACAGAACGATACATGTTAAAAAGGCTCATAGTCTTGAGGGTCTATCAAACGGCATACATTTCCCACAACACACTGCTGAAGCGCATGTCTCAGCAGACGGTGTGGTAGCATTCTCGGTGATTTGCAGTGTTTTGTCTACCAGTATCTAACAACATATCCCAGTGAGGAGCAGCTCATCACTTCTGGCAGTAGGAGTAAAACAGTAGCAACTTTAAAAACAGGGGAGAGAGTGTGAGGAGGAGGAGGAGGAGGAGGAGGAGGAGGAGGAGGAGGAGGAGGAGGGTGCTGGTTTGGTGGTGAGTTATGATCTCCTTTGTACATAAAAAACATACATTATCTGTCTTTGGCTCAAATTAACACAACAAAGAATACGGAGAGCCACATACATGAGCCGGTATCGTCACAGCCTGTTGGCAAAAATGGCGGGAACAACTCTGACATGATTTTCAGAGGAAATAAAAACACATCCAAGTATGTCACCAACTGGTAAAAAAACAAAACAGTAACGCACTCACACACACACGCATTCACACACTCACACATATTTGAAATCAGGACTGAGGAAAAACAACAAATTCATACAGCAACAAACTGATGGCATTTGCTGTGACAATATTCATAATACATTCAAAAGAGAACAACTCACATTGACTTAAAATGAGACGCTGAGTAAAATCAGCTACTGGAAGAATGATGCATTTTAACAAAAAAAAAATGGCAGCTCCTTGTATATTCAACAGACTTTTACTTTGAAAGGATCAAAAATCAAATGATAGATGGTCTCCACAACTTGAGCCATTGGAGATTTTGGAGGAGGACAGTAAGTGAGAGGAAGAAACACTGATGTGGATTTGTTAAAAAAAAAAAAAAAAACTAAATAAAGTGCTTCTGTTAAAACAAACATCCTCTGTCTGAGGTATCAAAGAAAAATCACATCAAATGACACAAAAAAAACAAAACTCTACGGCATTACACTGTGCACTGAAGACAAGCTATTTACAGTTTGGAGCGTATATCCACACACTCTATTCACCCACACAGGTACGTTTGTGTCACTGTCAAGTGTCTTATCCAAAGATGAAGATAGCTGTCATCACATCTCCTGTGTTATTCCTCAGAGGCCTGGTTCTGCCAGTTAGTGTTGCCAGTATGTCCTGTGCCAAAAACACGAGTTCCCAGTAACTGTCCAGCCTGCTGTTTCCTCTCCACATGAGAGAGGAATCAGTGCTCAGTATCAGTGCTCAGCAAAAAAAAACTCTCTCTAGTGCACGCACATACACAAGCTCCCGCTCTTACATCAACGCCACGCTCAGAGCGCACAGCAGGAGCAGAGCCAGCCGTCTGATAGGTTGAGAATCGGAGTGTAAGGTGGAGGTGGCGGAGCCGCGCGGGTAGATCCTCCATCTATCCCTGTGCGGATGGAGACTCTCCATGTCCTTCAGGGCGCTGTACGCCGCCACCGTGAAGTTAGCATCCCCGGTGGTCAGGAGGTCAAACACGCAGGAGTGGAAGTAAATGTCCTGCACCTCCAGCTGCTCCCTGCAGCGCTCCCTCGCCTCCTCCGCGCTGAAAACCTGCGTGACGCCGTAGGGGGACGCTTGTGTCTGTGAGGAGTAGCTGGGCCGACGCAGCTGCTGGAGCTGCAGGCCGAGTGCAGGAGGGGAGAGGGGCAGGGGGAGGTGCCCAGCCTGGTCGATGCGTTCTCCGCCGGGGCAGCCGTTCAGACAGAGCTGCAGGTCCTGGGTGGCGTCGTAGGCCTGAGCCAGCTCCTCCGGGATCCGCACCGCCATGGTCAGGTAGCGGCCCAGCTGGCGAACGATTACAGTCACGCCGATGTAGCCGGCGTGCAGCTCCACGTGGCGCCCCGGGCTGCGCTCGGAGATCCACAGAGCCCGGACCTTCCCAGTCGCACCTTCTGCACCGGCGGACATGTGGATGGGGTCTCCGCTGCTCACGGTTCCATCATCAAAGGCAGCAGGGAGGTCGTCCGTGACGGCCTGGTAGACCCTCTGGTCTGTACAACCCTCATACGGTTTGAAGATGACGGTGATCTATAGAGAGGAAGTCAGGGAAGGGGATTAGAGACAAGTTTAAAGTGGGTTCAATGAATGACGATGATTGATATACAGTTCACAGTTACAAAGTCAGTTCATTAGATATAGGACAAACACAACTGTCATCAAGGAGACGAGTGGAGCTGCAACAATTAGTCCATTAGTCAGTAAATGAATTGGCAACTATTTTCTGCTTTGTTATATATGATAGCCTATGAAATATCTTTGTTTGACATTCATAATCGTGAGTTCCAGCCCTAATTAATGGATTAGTATTTAAATTTAAATGAATATCTTTATTGAGTATCTTTTGGTTGGAGAAAATTGAGAACTGTGCCTTCACTATTTGCATTTCAAGCCACTACTAGTAATAAATGAGAAAAAAAAAGTCATCTGATTAATTGAAAAATAAAATGATCAATAGTTGCAGCCCTAGAGATAAAGGTAAAAGGTCTCTTTCTCTCTCACACACACACACACACACTCACACATGTTGACATTCACCCATTACACAGGTTATTGACTCTCATCACACTACATTTGAGAAATGACTAAATGACTTTTTAACAAGTTGTAATTTGACACAGCTATGCAAACATGCTGACACACACACACACACACACACACACACACACACACACACACACACACATACACACACATAGAAACACACAAAGCTCCAGTGGTGAGTGGAGGCCGTGGTGGGTGCAGGGCGTGGTGTGAGCATTACGGTTAGCACTAGCATCATAGTTCCGGTGAATGGCTGCTTTGTTCACATGACAGCCGTGAGAAATGAGGCCTGGCAGGCCATTAAGCCTGGAGGGCTGTTAATGTGTGTGCGTGTGTGTGTGTGTGTATGTGTGTGTGTGTGTATGTGTGTGAGAGAGAGGGAGAGTGTGTCCCTAATAATCGTGACTAATAACTTGCCCCACCTCTGACACAAGGTCAAACCTTCAGCTCCGCGGTGTAGCAACCCTACTATTTGCTTAATGTGTGTGTTTCTGTCAACGTGTGCATGACTAAGTGTATGGATGGGTGTGTATGTGTTTTAATAATTAAAGCTATCGACTGAGCTAGAGAGGGCAGATCATCGGGGGAAACATCAACATGGCTTCTTTAACGCCACAAAGATCAACTTGTGTGGCTCGCCGTCCATTTGGTGGTGCGCGTGTGTGTGTGTCTTTTTGTCATAAAGGGATAAGGACCCTTAACACACATAGTGCTGCGCTAGAGTGCAAGGAGTGCCACTTATGAGACACACACACACACGCACACAAATCCTTGCAAACACACACATGAGTAGACAGTGGGTCCTTTCACACATCTCATTCCATGTTAATAGAGGTCAGGCTACATGCAGCCATTAACCAAGTTAGGTTTCCAACACTGCTCCAGTCACAAGAGATAGTCACAAGATCGGGCTGTTTGCCTCACACCTGTGAGTCTGAGGGAGACTCGGAGAGCGAGACAGAAAGAGAGAGAGAAAAGTAGAGCAGGGAGAGCGAGCGTAGCCTCACATTGATAAGATTTCTTCCTCTGAGGCACAGAAAAGCTACTTAGAGGTCATTAGAGAAAAAAAGGTTTCTCTCTCTAACACACACAAATAAACTAGATTACACCAGCTGCTCTCACTTAAGAAACTCTTTCAGCCTTAATAACAGCAGATTAGACGCCCGTTTCTCTCCGCCTCCCCCTCATAACAGCTCTCCTCTCACCTTATTGGTCGCTGTGGCGCTGGAGCCCGGCACCACGGGGACATTAGTGACCTGCACCGACAGATAGTCGTTATCGATGAGAGGCCACGCCCCCTCCACCTTGCACGTCTGGAAGCTGTCCTTAAACGTCCTCAGGTGCGGGTCCCCGAACAGCCCGCAGAACAGGTAGACCGGCCGAGAGTGGCCGTGGCCGTGGCCGTGGCCGTGGGAGTGCGCGTGAGCGTGCGCGTGGGGGTGCGCGTGGGCGTGCAGGGTGCGACTGTGGTAGTTGCAGGGCTCGTGTTGGACCTCGGGGTGCGTGGGGGACGTGGGCCCGTCTCTGGAGCAGTTCCTCTGGCTCATGAGGTCGGAGATGCCCAGCACGGCCGAGTGGAAGACCAGGTTCCCCCGGCAGGACTTGGCCGTCCTCGTGGTGCAGGCCGAGTACGCACGGAGAGCCTTGCAAAACTCCGTGTGGAAGCCATCCACGGCCGGCGTCAGGTGGGAGGTGAGGGAGACGAAGTCGGTGGTGCACTTCTGGATGCGGCACTGAGGGGTGGCCACCTGGCACTGACCTGGAGAGGGCGAAGAAATATTGGTAGTAAAGTGATGTCATTACAGGAGCAGTAATAGTGATCGGGGACAAGCTAAAACAGCCTTAAAGATTATCACACATCTGATAATGAGGGCATGTATGTACTAAAAGAGCTGGATTTAACTAGAAACGGAACGTCAGAAGACAACTTACTTTGACCTTAAACACACACAATGCTACCTGTTATAATCCCAGCTAATAAAATTGGAAAAAGAACCGACCGCTGGTTTAGAGTCTCGATGAATCAGTGGCCGCTCTGTGAGTGTAATAAACAATAAACCTGAAATGTAATAAACCAAAGAGCAGCCAGAGAGAAAAGATAAAGAACGTTTTCCCACAAGGAGCGAGATAATACTGCTTATATAGCCAGGGAGCACACACACACACACACACACACACACACACACACACACACACACACACACACACACACACACACAAACACACACACAGAGTTATAGACAGAGAGAGCAAGACAATACAAGGTGTGCTACCATGACTTTGTGAAGCTTATGATTGAGACCGTCAGAAAGGTTGAATTATGTGGTCATTTTCGAGGATATTGTATTTGTGATCCTGCGTAGCATAGCAGGTGAAATACACAATCACAAATATATCTTTATTAGATATAAATTCAAGTTTCTTTTGTCACTTTAATGCTTGTTTACAGCTATGAGCACCAGAGCAGGCTGAGGTAAGGAAATGCGTCCACAAGACTGATTATTCTGTCCTCGTATACCCGTTAGAAACACATTTCTTGGTCCGACATTGTCCCTGATGTTTTATCCGTTGCTACATTTCTGAATGTAACGAGGGTCAAACCAGCCTTTTATATCATAGATCATCAGAGAGAGAGGGAGTCAGAGCGAGAGAGAGAGAGAGAGAGAGATTAGAGAGTAGACCTAATGCATCAGTCACAGCGTGCTCCTATTAGATTAGGCCAGAGAGAGGCTCTGCAGTGTATGGGCAGCTGCACACACACACACACACACACACACACACACACACACACACACACACACACACACACACACACACACACACACACACACACACATACACAAATAGCTATCTTAGAAAGAATGCTGCTTGTGCTTCCGTTAAACGCACGCAGTCAGTGATCTTCAGATGGTGGTGTGATCTCCTAATGGCCGAGCGAAAAGAGAAAGCGCACGGTTTTCACTGAAGTCAACAGATTCCCTTAAAGTCACACCATCACTAACACACACAAACAGCACATTCCAGCTCTTCTTTGTACATTTATTTGATTTAGGGGGCATGACGGAGTCGGGCGCCACCATTTGGGGGCAGTAGTGCTCTGAGTTTCAGAAATCAAGGTGCAGGTACTGGACCCCCACTCACACCACGCTTCAGAATCTCCCTCCTGCCTGTTAAATACTGACACCAACCCACAGACACACACACACACACACACACACACACACAGGCTGCTGTCCATGCCAACCACCACTGTGCAGACGGTCTGAGCACTGAGGACACATTGTGTCTCTGACTGGCGCACCAACAGCCTCCTTCTCTCCCTCCTATCTGCCCCGCAGTACCTAAATACCGCTCCCAATCTAATCAGAGCGGGTTTATTCTCCGTCGAAGGGGGGTATCAGAATCATGAGCTGCTCTAAAAACACACAAAAGCACTCATTCACTGACATTCTCCCAGCAGGGTGACGCAGAAGAGAGGAGAAAGTCGACCATGTAACCGAAGGACTCGGGTTCAAACCTTATATAAAAGGTTAAAACCTCTATGAAGTTTCACACCAGCTGACCCCGCACTCTTGCCTCCCTGTGAAAGCGTTAAAAAAGAGGATTTTCATATGATAATATTAAAGCATCATTTTCATATTTTTTTTCTCTTCAAGGCTCCCCTTCTGTGAAGCCGTCCTCCTCGGCGTCCTTTCTAAGCACACATACTTTCAAAAGAAAACCCAATCTATGCATATAAATAAGCAATTAGTGGTAAGTCGAGTCGAGGTGGTGAATACTGAATCGACTTGAAAATATTGTCAAGAAGAGAATAAAGAACTCCTCGTGCGAGGAGTCTGATGCTGGAGAGCCGTTCAACACATCCGGAGCCTGCTTTGTTTCATCCCCTGGGGTGAGTATCTAATATAGACACAATAAAACAGCCAGCAATGCCCACACCACTCCTTCCGCGTCCTACCACAATATTAACCTCTCTTTTTCACTCCGTCTCCCTCTCCCTGGTCTCATCTCTTTCTTTTCTCTCAAGACTCTCAAGATCTGTAGCTCAAATCATTTCCCTCCATCAGCACTATACTGCGATGCACTGTAGTACTATTCTACTCTGTTTTCAGCCCTCTCGGTCTGATCCCCCCGCATCCTGAGGCACCCTCTCCACCGTCAGACAGAGGTCAAAAGATCCCCAGCTGAATCTCTCAGGCTCAGTTTAGCGATTCTTTGTCTCCCGATCCGGCAGCCTCCAACTCCTCTGATCTCCGGAGATCAGAAAAGGATCCACTGGGATCATCTCTCAAACCGAGGAGGGAATGGCTTCTTGTGAAGTGCTTATTGATCACCTTGTTGTGTGCACTCTCTCTCTCACTCTCTCCCACACACACACACTGAGCTCAAATCACACAAACAGCCCTCCAAGCTTAGAGATACAAAGCTTTACAGGAGAGCATGCACTCTTTCTCTCTCTCTACCAGACACTCAGGAGTGCAAACAATAGTCAACAACTCAGACATTCCTGCCTCCCTGTCTAAACAGACACATGATGGAGCTGACGGCTGCAGGCGACGAACGAAAATAAAAATGTACAAGTTATAACAAATGACACAGACTAAATAATACACATTCTTTCCAGGTGACGCACGTGCAGCAGAAGGTGCCAGGAGGGTCTTTAATGTGAAGTGGGTCTCTCTGTTCCCACCAGGCAGCGTGCAGAGGCGGTTTCTGTCCCGCTGCCTGAGCCGTGTTAAACTAATTACCGGAGGTGTGACTGCTCAACAGACAGCCACCACAACAGCCGACCCCCTGCGAACACGGCAACACACACACACACACTTGGCCCCCCCAAAAATAGCTGGTTTCTGGAACATTTTACTGCTTTTTGCACTGTATGAAAAATGCATATGTGATGATGAATTTAAAACCAACATTGTGGTAAAGAAGTGGTCAGTAAACTATGGCCACAGAGAGGGAGTCATTAGTGTCAGTAATCCTTACAAACACCTTGTTAACTTTCAGTGAACACACTCCTCTTTTGTTTATTTCTTCTGTCCTGCAGCATTTGGCTTTGATTTGGGATGTGTGAGTTTCTGATTTTGGTGATTATTAGAAAACTTAAATCACTTTGACAATCTCTAAATGATGCATTTTTTATCAATTTGCATCCTGCAACTGAACATAAACTGTATTCCACAATAGGTTTAGTCAGATTTACAACACAGTATACAGCCCCGATCCTAACTTTTTATGATCAGATTTACATTCAGATAGATTCTTGTTTGTTTGGATACCGCTCTGAGTAAAGCTGTAATCTGTTATATATGGACATTAGGAGAGATTCTCTCCCTCTCTTCCCCTCCTCCATGAGCCATTAAGGGGCAGACAGGAGAATGACGGCCCAGGAGAGAGGAGGAGAAACTCGATCCGGGCTCAGACTGCTGCACTGCCGCTGGAGAGAGAGCCATTGTCAGGCAGCACACTGGGCCCAACACAAGGATCGGCCATGCGATCATTACAAAATAACTAATAAAGTGTCTCTGATCACGACTTGAATGCTATACAGACTGAAAATAAATGTTGTTTACTGTGGCAGTTTGTGCAGTGCGCCGCAATTAGTGCTTAATTGGATAACAAAGTGCGTGAAATGACAGATTAGTCGCGATCATGACCGAGAGACGCACGAGTTGTTGCAGTAGTGTTGGGAGTGTTAGTTAGTTACCTATGTGAGCACCGCAGCAGAGAGCGATGATCAGCAGCAGCAGTGGCCGGAAGCGGCGCACCAGAGACGGGGAGGCGAGGCGCTCAGCCCCGCGGCAACAGCATCCGGCTCTCCCCATCCCCGTCCATGCAGGGCCAGGAGGGGAGAGTGGACAGACCTCAAAAGGGCGAGGACGGGTGGTGTCCAGGCCTTCTCACTTCTCCTTCTTCTCCTTCTTCTTCTGCCTCTTCTTCCTCACTCTTCTCTCCTTCCTCTCCTCCTCGGGTGCGCAGGGGCATTAAAACACAGCTGCTCCGTGGAATGCAGGGCGGAGGGGGTCGAAAGGCAAAAAGAGAGAGGAGGAAAACAAAGTGCAAGGAGAAGTCACTCCGACGACACTTTTACTTTCTCCCCGTACAAATCCTCACACTCCCCCTCCACGTGATTTCAGTGCGCTCTCCTCCGCGGTCGGACTTTTCGCCTTGGTTGGGATCCCTCTCCGTGCTCTCCTCTCCTCTCTCGTCCCAAAACACGCACAATCACATCTCTCTCTTCCTCACCATGCAGGCCGGGGTTTCTCCTCCACTCCTCCCCCTTTCACTTTCTCCTCCTCCTCCTCTGCCACTCCAACAAATCAATAGAGAATCAACCAAACCCTGCTGGCGGAAAACCCGCCTACCACGACTCTCACTCACTCACTCTCTCCCAGAGAGAGAGAGAGAGAGTGAGAGAGAGAGAGAGCAGCCTGCAAAATAATGAAGAGGCCGGAGATAAAAGTTGTAAAACGTTGGTAAGATGCCATTAAATCACTGTGTGTACCGAAGAGAATAATGGGTTTCCGATGTAGTGCTGCCAAGGTATTTTATTTGGCAGAGTGAAATCACAAACCTTCTAAGATGTCACTAGATTTCTTGATGTGTTTTCTTTCCTTGACAATTTAATACTAGGCTAATATTACTAATAATGAATAATAATAATAATAATAATAATAACTAATTAATTAATAACTACTACTACCACTTCTTCTACTACTAATAATAATATGAATATGAATATGAATATCAATAATATTAACATTAATAATAGTAATCCATCCACCTGAGCAACAAAAGGGAAACATATCTAGTTGCATATCTAGAAAGAAGCTGTTATAGACAAAAGGATGTGGTGATGTATGGTGGTATGTAAATTAGTTTTAAAGCTAGTGGCCTATATTCAAAGACAGATAAATAACACACTCTGTCATGAATCTGTTTCTTGTGAATTTGTTTCTTAGAGAGAAAAAAAAAGAATATCTGCATCGTACAGGTCATAATACAATATAATAATTTTTTATGTCCAGAGCAGACATTTGACTGTATGACAATGAAGTCTTTAATTTTTTTTCTGATATCATGTAATGCAGTCTAGCATTGTAAGTGCATGTAAATATAATATATAAAATGTATATAATATATGTATTTTTTACAGTGAATTTTCTGCAAAAACAAGCCAAAGAAACCATAAAGGTGTATCAGAATTCTTATTATTTAAGTGTAAATTAAACAACTTTTTTTCTATTTATTTTAGATGCACATTATGATCTTGAAATTATCACACCAAAAAAATACAATAAAAACATATTAAGAGAAGAGTTTATGATGACTTGCAACTTACTCATCATAACTTTGAATACAGGACGAGTTTCCCCTCACTGATTTTAATCTGCTTCTTTGACCAAATGAGCTGCAAATCCTTTGTGGGAGAAATGCTATTAACACGTGGATACACACTACAGAGAGGCTAACTCACGTTTGATTGCTTGTTTTATGTTTTCTGATGAAACCCTTTCACACACTTTTAACTTTATTCCCAATAATGATGTTGCAGTTGGAGGGAGTTTGTCCACCAGCCTTCCCTCTGTGGATTTCTTGCATCTCTGCTTACTTTACTGGCAAAAAGCACACAACAGAGAGCAGAAACCGAACAGAACACAATGTGAAGGGAACACCTTTGTGACACAAAGCAGTCCAGACGTAACAACAGCACACGCACGCCAAGCTGTTGAAACTGTGACAGTCGTAAATCTGAACAGTCTAAAGAACAAAGGTACAAGGTGAGCAGCCAACATAAACACCCACAGGCGATATGGACAAGACACTGCATACTCAGCCTTATATGCAAAACAGCTTATCGCTATTGCTCCATCCATACTGCCATAATTAATAAATAAGTAACTTCACAGCCACTTTCTGGAGGCTGTTGAAACACATTTTAATACTCTTTATTGTATTTATTGAACCTGTTCCAAACTCCCCTTTTCAACTAAAGGTTACGGAGTTGGACAGGCTTCAAAGAAAGTGCCGAAGCATCTACATAGATAATGTTTAGTGTGCACATCCACACAGTGTTTGGTCTTTTAATGCTCAGTCTGTGTTCTTTCAAGAGAGTAAGTGTGTCGATGTGTGCATGTGTGTGTGTGCAGAGCTGTAATCCTCAGCTGCATTCTGCCAGACTGTGCCACCTCGGCTTAACTTGTGTTTGCATGTGTACAGTATGTGCATATGAATATATACTGTATATATGTGTGTGTGTGTGTGTGTGTGTGTGTGTGTGTGTGTTTCCATAACCAAACAGAGCTTCTCTGTGGCTGATATTTTATGTGCCGTGTGTCACAGCCGGATGGTTTCACTCTAACATGACTCACCTATGTACACTCACATCACTGCCGGCCATAAGTTTGGTCATGGCCGCTCGTTCCCCACTGATTGTGTCAGTAAAATAAACACACACGGTCACTATAAAGCTCATGAGGATTTGACGGTAAGTGTGGCCAGAGGAGATGATTTGTGCAACTCAAACAGGCTCTGATATTAGATTATATTGGCTTCCTGTTTGTGCCAGAAGCCTCTGATCTCACCAATGAGGAAGTCTGCGTGTGTGTGTGTGTGTGTGTGTGTGTGTGTGTGTGTGTGTGTGTGTGTGTGTGTGTTTGTGCGTGTGTGTGTGTGCGTGTGTGTGTGTGTCTTGTCAGATGTTGTATTGCAGTGTGTACATGAGTATTTGTACAGTGTGTATAGTTTGTACTTCTACTCCACTACATTAGGGGTAATTGTTGTATTTACTACTTCACTGCATTTATTTGACAGCTATAGTTACTGGTTACTTTTTAGATTAATGACCAGTTGTACTACCTAAGTAAAACATTAGTCCACATCTTACCACTATCAAATAAAAGGCACAAAATGCCCTACAAATAATTTTAAAAAGTGCGTTGTCCACCACTGTTGATAACAATTAAAATGCTGTGAATCATATGATCAAGGTTTCACGGCCACCAAATCTCAACCCAATTAAACACCTATGAGAGATTTTGGACCATGTTAAACAGCGTCTCCACCGCCATCATCAAAACACCAAATGAGGAAATATCTTTTAGAAGAATGGTGTCCACCCCTCCAGCAGAGGTCCAGAGACGTGTGGAGAGTTTATGCTAAGGAGCTCATGGTGGCCCAACACCGTTCTAAGACATTTTATGCTTGTTTTTCACTTAAAGGTGCTAAATAACCCCCCCCCCCCTCTGCAGGATGATGCACACTAGGTGAGCACTTCATTTATGCTAACACTGCCAACACAGATTGGTTAATTCAATTACATGAGTGCATATGGTGCTTTTCATCATGACTAATTTCATATTTCATTCCAATCACACATCTGCCTACATAGACACACACCAACCTAGATAACATATGACCCTATTCATGGAGTTTAATTCTATATTTCATACTAATTCATTTAATCAATTACACCACAGCTGAGACCTGAGAGCAGAGGACGCTGGAGCTGACTCACCCCCCTACCCACACACACACACGCACGCACGCACACACGCACACACACACACACACACACACACACACGCGCACACACACACGCACACACACACACACACACACACACATCTCTACAGAGCTGCCTATCACACATGTATTCACACACTGCGCCTCAGGCACAAAGACAGTCTGTCTGTGAACGTCCAGCTTGTCTTCACCTCCACACCTCTGCCTCCCATCTCCACTTCTACCTCTCTCCACCTCCCCCCTTCACCCAGACGCCAAACAGCCCGTCATTCAACAAATGGCTCTCGCAACTCCTTGCACACCTGTGTATGTATGTGTGAGTGTGTAAGTGTTGAGAGTTTTGCATTGTTGCAAACATGTCACAAGGCTGTGCTTGTAGGAAAGGTAGGAGCTCTGCTTATCTGTCACATACACACACAGGAACTGGTGGAAGAAGTGAAAAATCTGTACTACTACTGCAGTAATACAACAGTGTTAAATCCTCTGGTACATGTAAAAGTCCTGCATTAAAAACCTTACTTAAGTAAAAGTAAATAAGTCAACAAAAATTACTTAAATGATCAAAAGTAAAAGTACTGTATGGCCCATTACATGGATTATATTATATTATTGATGTATTCATTTGTAAGAGAAAAAAACAAAACCTGTTGGTGCAGTCAGAGTATTTCAACCTGGCTTTAATTCAAATGAACTTGTCAAAAGAACAGAAAGTATTCTGAAACAATTAAAGCACATTGCAGCACTAGAACGATATAGAAAATAGAAAATACTTGAAACAAACTACTTTGTATTAACAACCAGCTACAAGTTTCCTACTGCACTGCAGGATTTTTTCACGTTTTGAGAAAATAAGTCAAATGACTAGTTTCTTTTCTTTCCTGTTATTCTCAGGGACAATGCACACTAATCAACATCACTGTAGATGTGCCAGTGTTAGCCAAACGGCTAATTTTCAACTGTTGTCCTTCGGCCTGATGTTAAAATTGTCCATTAAAATAAAAGATAAATGGAGTTTAAACAGGATCAACAAAAACATGCTGTCAGCAGCTGAACAGGATAAAAAAATGTAATAAAGACATCTTTTTGCAGGGAACAAATGCATCATAATTTCAAAGGGGATCATATGTTGTATGAAAACTCATACAGTAACTGGTAAAGTAACTAACTACAACGATTAAAATGGGAGTAAAAGTTCAATATTTCCCTCTGAAATTGCAGTGGAGTAGAACTATAAAGTAGCATGAAACGGAAAATATACAGTACTTGAGTAAATGTACTCAGTTACATTCCACCACTGCACATCGAGTTCTTCTCTTTCACTCGTTCTCAGTGCCAGCCACCACAACACACACACACACCCCATACCTGACTCACTGATGGGTGGTAAAGGTAAGCGGGGACTGCAGGTGTGTGTGTGTGTTTATATTCCTGATGTGAGACGATAACACAAAAGATAAAATCCAGGTATCAAAGCCTCTTGTAATGCGAGTGGAAACCCTATCCCATAATAGCCTGTTTGATAGCTGTTCCACTCCCCGGCCAAACTCATGTTGTGTTTCACTTGAGTTGGCCTTATCAGACCTCCTGTGTCTGCAAATTCACTCCACTGTTACAAAGAGAAGAGGCTGAGGCTGCTTTCAGTTGCAAAAAGTGTCAGAGTGGGAAGGCGAGATCTCGGGGTCAGTTTATCTTTTGAAATGCTGAAGAGAAACGAAGCGTCGTCACAGAGCTCAGATCAGCGGGAGAGGATTCCAGAGAGGGAGAGATTATCACATTGATCCTTCTCTCCTTACACCCTCAGCCCCGCTCCCTTTTCCCCAGACCGGCCCGCTGATGTGCATTGATTGAAAACTGACGTAAAGACAAAATACTATCATGACACTGCAGTTGAAAATAGAAACAGAGGAGAGAAAATAGAACACATAATAATGAGGATTATTGTGCTTTCTGTTCTGGTTCTCCAAACACACTCTCCTTCCTCTCTTCTCCCTCTTCTTCCTCCTCTTATTACCACTGTTTGTCTTTTTATATATACATAAGTGGAAGTATGTGTGTTTACTCCACTACTGTAACTGAGTACAATTTTGAGATACTTGTACATTTTTATGCTACTTTATACTTCCTCTTCTAGGGAAATATGTACTTTCTACTCCACTATTGACCTCACAGATGAGATTACATACAAAACCATGATCATCTTGTAAAATATGATACATTGTTATGGATTAATAACTCAGCAATATACGCTCAGTCACCATTTTATTAGGTACCCCTGACTTTTACTTGTAAAGAAGTATTTTTACATTGTGGTATTACTACATTTACTTGAGAAAAGGATTTGAACGTCAGAGCCACTTTCCTGTTTTAGCTGGACAACGTATGATTTCTTGGGGTAAAAGACACATACTGGTATTGGAAAGTGAATCATTTGCCACAAGGGTGTAACAAGTCAAGTGTGAAGAAATCTGAAATAAACAAGCACGACCCATTTGGCACATTCATACATTATTTTTCTACCATCTCTTCGTCGTCTTTATCTTTACCCTCTCCCTCTTCATTTCCCTCATGTATCATTTCATCCTTTGTGTAAAAACATCTGAAGCACACACAGCTGCATCAGACGGCGCGGTGACAACGAAGCCTCTGTTTTCTCAGGGCCAACACACACACACACACACACACACACACACACACACACACACACACACACACACACACACACAGAGCAGTACGAAGGAAGCAGCTGAAGGATGTAATAGGGCAGATGAGGATCATGGGGTTGCAGTTTGGTTTGGGTCAGGGTGAATGTTTGGCAGCTGTGAGACAAAGACGCGCTATTAAAACTGCTCCCTTCTCGCCTCCAGCCTCGCTCTGCAGTGAAACTTGTTTTGTCAGTCAATTTGCCAGCTAACATCGAGTTAAATAAGCGGAAGCCTTGTGATTCTGTCAACACTCCTTTTCGGGATAAGAGGCGTCTCTCTGTGTATACTTGAGTGCATAACTTCCAAAAACTGGGACATTTTCAAGTCTGTACATCTGATCAAGGTCTGATCGTCTGATAATTGTTCATCTAGTTTGACGCTGCTTTCTCTGCTTTCTACTTTGATCACATTACACACACATTATACTCCCTTGCTGTTTTCCTCTGTCTCACACACACACACACACACACACACACACACACACACACACACACACATTTCCACACATGCGAACACATGTACGCACACACACACTGAAGCTTCACAGATATTTTGAGTTTTTTCGGCTACAGATGGTCAGCGGCATCTCCTGCTGAGCCATCCACATCCTCCAGTGGTAAACACAACCCCCTCAACACACACACACACACACACACACACACACACACACACACACAGAAAAGGTATGGGCATCTATAAATCACTCACACTCCGGAGCCATATGCTCATACCTGTCTGTGAGGAGGAAGCCCAAACACAGGTGAGCCTCTCACATTCCAGCAGCCTGCAACCTGACAGGAGAGAGAGCGTGTAGGCGTGTGTGACAGAGAGCCATGTTTCCATTAAAATGCACAAATTTTAACTGCAGTCGTCAAAAGAAAATGCGAATTTACGGTATGCACGTTTCGATCCACTACTGTTATGCAAATATTAGGAGTCGGATCATTGAGATAAACAGCAGGTGGCGCTAACTCTCCAATCAGGTGCCAATAAACCAATGCAGCAGAAAAGGACGCAACAAAATGTCGTAATTAAAAGAGAGTCATGTCTGGAAGGTAAGCCGCAAATTGCGAAAACTCGCTAAAACTTGCAAAAACTCTCGCTAGACTCGCTGCCCGACAACTTATCCCAACCATAACCATTTGAGGTCAATACCTTCTAGCCATAACCTTAAAAGAGAGACAGTCAAACCTCAAATGGTTTATAAAATAAAAAAAATTTAGAAAGCGTGATGGAAATAAGGAATTTATGTTTGTTTCATGAATTTTTGAGGAACGTTACAGTTTCCTCATCGCTCCACACAGATCTGATGTTTTTGTCTGCTGCCATTTTTCATTTCTTCAGTGGACGCCACATGCTTTGTGAACCTCGTGATGAATTTGCCAAGTCTGTTTCCATTGCACTTTCTTGCTTTTATTGATACACTAACTTCTCTGACTCAGCCAAGCGTAAACATTTTTTTGCGATATTTTGTGTGTGTTTGTTTTTTTCAGGGGTTTTTTTATGCGTAAATTGAAAATGTGCCGAAAAACAGGTGGATAGAAACACACCTATTGAGAGAGAGAGAGAGAGAGAGAGAGAGAGAGAGAGAGAGAGAGAGAGAGAGAGAGAGAAAGAGAGAGAGAGCTCACCACTCGTCTCTCTCTCTCTCCTACATCCAGCTGTGAGTGCCTCCCCCTCTTCTCCTCCCCCTCTCTTCCCCTCTCTTCCCCTTGGGATAGAGTGCTCACAGAGTGGCAGATGGGTGGAATGCATAATACATAGACTATTTGGGGGGCTGGGAGTGTGTGTGTCTGTGTCTGTGTGTGTGTGTGTGTGTGTGTGTGTGTGTGTGTCTGTGTGTGTGTGTGTGTGTGCGCGCGTGTAGTCAGTCCACGGGGAGTAGGCTGTGGAGTCATTATAGATCTAATGGTTGTGTTTTAGACGCTGCGCCGTGCCAATCTCATTTGAAGTGCAAAAGCCAAATGAGTGTGAAGCGTTTCATTACTCATGCTCTGTGTGTGCACGCTCCACCTCGGTTCATGCGAGGCAACAGATCAGTGGTGCAGTCACAACTTTCTAACTGACATTTGAGACATATATATATGCGTGTGTGTGTGCACATTCACGCAAGCGTGTTTTGAAGGACGTTTAAGGTGGATGCTGGACCGAATCTTTTGTTCTGCACAGTCGTGGTTCTTCTGCCTCCCTGCCTGTGTCGACCGACTTTATTCCCCTAATTACTGTGATTAGAGCAAGATGAGGCCTATGTATCATAATGTTGTGTAATTAGCACTCAATTGTGAACTAACAAGGCCTCCTCAGGCATAGGCAATGGATTTTGGATAGACAAGCTGAGCTGAGGCATGACTAATACAGCATGGGTATAGAAGTGTAATTACAGCCTCCTCGCTGGAAGGAGGTTTCTCCGCACACAAGTCTGAGAAACAAAGTGTCGGTCGGGACAAGTTGTGAGAGAAGTTCCTCTAATCCACATCATGAATAACAGCAAGGTCTCTCTCAGACCAGTGACTAACTTGGGAGTTAATGGGGATGTGTAAGATGTGCACCCGGAGCAGATAAAGGAGGCTTGTTAGCTGATGGAGGCAAAGAAACCCACCGCACTGAGAGAGGCAGCGTCAGTTTAGGCAGACAAACAGCGAGGCGGGGGGGGGGGGGAGAAAACAAGAAGGAGAAAACAGAGTGAGAGAACAATGAAGACAAGACAGAACAAGAGAGAGCTGGCAGGTAGCGGTTCTCTGGAGATTCATTAGGCTTGTCAGAAATTCTGGCTGTGAATATGCTTGCACAGCAAGCTCCTCGGTGGGCACACACACACACACACACACACACACACACACACAAACACACGCAAACATATACACGCCAACGCAGGTTGCCGCAGGTGTATAGAGCTCTCATCTGCTGACAGGTAGGGATGAAAGCGCGATGGGGACGGTGGGATTTGGAGTCACACTGTGCAGACAGCAGGCTGCAGTGTCTCCAAATGGCTGCTGTGGGATTTAACATATCCTGACTGGCATTAAGTCCTGTGCTGCGCGGCACGCGGCACCTCAAGTGATGAGTGAAACATTTATTTTGTGTAAATGTGAAGTTTTAAATTTCAATGAGTTTTGGGGGACTGTACACACAGCAGCTTTGCTTTCTAGTGCTGTGCAACACTTAGGAAACAATCCGCCCTGTGACAGCTTGACAGACATCCCAACACGAACACCGGTTTAACTGGACAATTACCAGCGTGAATATACACAATTATCTGTGTGCTCCTGCTTCTGGGAGAAAGACTCACTGCCGAGTTTGTCAATTTGTCCTGTTAAATAAGGCTTAAAACGCTGCCGAGTGAGTGTGTAATGAACTGATACAGTGGGTAGCGCGTTATATCAAAAGTAAGCTTCTTGAACAGGAACCAATTTGTACACGAGAGACTCTCTTCCCGTCTTCCTCTGTCTGAATAAATCAATGAGTGTATTATCATTGTTTGTTTAAGGTGAAACACTTAGGATGAAAAATGACTTAACAGATGATGAAATGACCTGAAATGTATGATGCAATCTGTGCAAGTGGAAGAGTCCTTTGTGTGTATGCGTGCATGATTGCATGCATATGCATGTTCGTCTTGGCACAGGAGCGCTGTGTCTGTGTGTGTGTGTGTGTGTGTGTGTGTGTGTGTGTGTGTCTGGGCTTTGGGCAGTGTGTAAATCCCAGCGTTTAGAGAGAATCACCGTCTGATTCCCCAGCTGTTCCTGCAGCCGTTTCTCTGCCTCGACAGCCTGACCGCTCACAAAGAAATGTTTACTCTACTGTACACACTGACACACACACACACACAAATGTAGACTTTCAGGCATGCAGACAAATGCACACGGAGAGCTTACTGACAATGAATAGAGGTTTTTCTTTGCAGACAAGTGTTCCAGTGAGTGAAGTGCCAGCCCCCAGATGCAGCCTCTCATCACACAGAGGACCTCAGTGGGAGACGGAGAGAAACTCCACACCAGCATCTGGAAGCTAGATGACTGTTCCATGTGTTCATGTCTCACTGGAGATCCATAAAGCCTGACCGACGCAGCCTGGGACCCATCCTGTGTGTGTGTGTGTGTGTGTGTGTGTGTGTGTGTGTGTGTGTGTGTGTGTGTGTGTGTGTGTGTGTGTGTGTGTGTGTGTGTGTGTGTGTGTGTGTGTCTGTGTGTGTTTGAAACAGACAGAGAGAGAGAGAGAGAGAAAGACAGAGCCAGAGAACCGCCTGTATGTATTCATCACTTCCAGTAAAGTATTGTATTTCATCTACACCCTACTGGCAGTATACACTACATAACATGTTATATCATTTTCGTGGCCCCTGTGTAAAGTGGCCACATAAAAATAGTCTCTCTCTCTCAAGGAGGACATTTTTTTCCTCATACATTTTGACTTGGTGTGACAGTATTTATTTTCGCCTCACTTTCAGTGGAAATGATCGGGCCGGTACACTGCATCTCTTTCTCTCTTCCCTTCCGGGGACTCAGCTGTGGGCTCGGGATCATGGGACTATGTTTCCGTGACAACCAGACATCATCACCGAACGTTGACACTAAAATAACAGACTGAATAATTTAGACGGATCCATTTTTAAACAGCATGTCAATTCACATCACCGGCCACAGACACCCTGCTTGGCACCCTGCAGACAGGCCCACCCAGGCCGGGTGAAGGGTGGGGCGCAGCGTCCAAAAATCATTCAACAACAATAATCTGGCTGTTAGAGCTAGAAATGCCCTGAAACAACCATGGAAGTGAAAGTAGTTGTATAATCTAGGTCAATGTTCCCTCTTGAGAAAAAAAAAAAAAAACTCTCAAAATGTTTTAAATGAATATTTGCATCATAAAAAATGCATTGTGATACAGTTAGAAATGAATCCGAATATGGAAAGACAGGAATGAAATTTATACTAATAACAGCCAGCAGCACAGCGTCATAAAATCTGATTTTATCTGCAGCACTGAAGTGAAAATTCTTGTTTGGTGTTTATGTCAGGAGAGATGAAAGCGGTCCATTTTAATGAAAGTAGCACATGGCTCCATGATCAAAGTTCAAAAAACGCCATCCATCAGGACTCATTTTTCACGTCTGATTTTCTCATTTAACTCCGTTTAAAAAGAGACTACAGAAATTAGCATTGATGGCTGACCATTTATCAGCATGAAGCATCGGTGCAGTATGATAATAAGAAGGTCTAATTAATTGAGACAGATTTGTAATGCATGTTTTATCAAGAAGTAAAATCTGGGCCAAATGAGAGTTTAACAGCCGGGGTCAACCGCAGATTTAGTTCTATTTCATGTATTTATAAACATGCTTAATATGCACTTTTGTCCACTGTTTCACCTCACGTATTATTACTTTATTATTATTCCAGCTGAAATGACAAGCCAACACTACCAGCACACACTCCGTCCTTTCATCTCCCCCAGGTTTCTTAAAAGCTTCAACATTTTAAGAGGATCTTTTCAGTGTTTTATGACAAGCTCGGGGAAAAACATGAGCTCAGGGCTGCGATTCATACATCTGCACAAATAAAAAAAGAAGACACAAAGCAAAAGCAGACACGTATACAAGTTCACATGTCACACACACACTCACACACACACACTCACACACACACACACACACACACACACACACACAGTTCCTACTGATGGCTTATTCAGATGGGCTGAAAATCAAATATTTGCACACATGATTTATCCTGCTTTCCTCAATGTCTGTGTGTAGAGAAATATTCAGACACCATTGTGTTGTGTCTGCACGCGTGTGTGTGTGTGTGTGTGTGTGTGTGTGTGTAAATGCTCTCCCGTTATTTTACAAGCTCACACACACACACGCCCAATCACCAGAGGGCTAAACGGAATAAAGGAAGCAGAGGAGGTAAAGGGCCTCGCAGGTGTCTGTGTCTCTTTGTCTCTGTCTCACTCACTTTGTCTCATTTGAATAATGTCTCATTACCCTCTCTCTATCTCTCTCTATCTCTTCAGTTCTGCTGTCACACAGTTGTTGAGAACATTTTTAAAAATTCTTTTAGAAGCATTAAAACTAAAATACACATCAGTAAAAGCAGAGCCATGTCTTGAAAGCAAGGTTACAGATTGAAAGTTTAGTCAGACCCACACACAGCCTTGTATACTCGTACTGAGAAAAACACTGTTTAATATTTGATTCACATTGCACCTGTGCCAAAAACTGCAGTAAGTAAATACTAAATAAATATTCTTCCTGAGGGCAGAGCTGCTCCAATTAACACACAATGGAAAGAGTCTGTATGTCCATGCCAAGTTAAGAGAATTTTAACTGAAATTTCGTGTTTCAATTCTACATTTCTAATTCAGAGGATGATCATAATTTACATAAAAATACCTTCCAGCTCTTTCTTTCTCCTTTTTTTTCTCTCTGACACCATATTTTGAATTTGACCTTATTTTGTGTTCTGGGACTTGGGGAGAAGAATCCTCCTGACGCACCCTGTCATCCCTTCACACACACACACACATACACCCTCCTCCCACCCCACCAACCTTCAGGCAGTGCACCTGGGTACAACTCTTTACACACAGATATACACACGTACACAAAATGTGTGCACATTCCCCCACACGTACATATGCACAAGGACAAAAACACACAAATGCACGCTCACACGGACACACAAACTGTGTCCAGTCTCCAACAGCCAATCAGATTGTGTATCAAACCTGTTGTTTGTGCAGAATTTATCTCCTAGCAGCCGTCGTCAGGAGGTCTCCCATTAGGTCTTATAACAGCTCCAGCAGCACGACCACCTGGGAAATGACACACACACACACACACACACACACACACACACACACACACACACACATATAGTGTGAAAACCACTGAGAGACACGCAGCAGGCTTGATCTTCCTCAATGGTATTGATTAGTCTACCCCCAACTCAGACCAGAAGATACCAGCTGTGTCGAGCCATTTGCCCTCTGAAGCGCTCCGTCTCCTGCATGGAAGATGAAAGTAATGACGCTGCGAGCGTCTTCTCTCAGAGAAATTCTGCTGGCTGCAAAAGGGCAGGAAGTCCACGGGGAAACGGTTACCGCAGATGAGGTCGCTCCGAGCCATTTGTTTTAACCCCCTGCCCTGGTCCTACTGAATGTGTGTGTGTGTGTGTATATATGTGTGTGTGATACACTACTCTTTGGGCTTATATCTCGCAACTGTGTGTCTCGTGTGTTCATCTTTCTGTAACTTTACATGTGGCGTGTAAACACTCACACAAAGACACACAGTCACACAGTCAAATGCGGAGCTGGAAGAAACATGAAGGGGATTCTATTCAAATTATAGTTTTACCGTATTCTATTCTCCTAGGAGAGGACACTTATTTTGCATTATTGAAAAAAAGCATGAATACGTTTCTTTTCCAAAGCTGATAAGATGATAATATCATGATGTACGATTTACAAGCTTAGCGAAGTTTAATAAGCTGCTCTATTTCAGTTGTTACTACCAGATATTCCCTACTTTTATCACTATTCTGTCTAAAATGAGAAGACTAGAGAGTCCTACAGAGTGAAATATGAAGACTGAAATCCAGCGCTATTCCTGTTCAAAACCACAATTACTATCTGTATTATTTCCTCATAAGAATACAGTATTGTATTACTGCCAAAACACTCGTGAAGTATATCTGTAAAAGCAGCTGGAGGAGCCCAAATTGTCTGATGTTGCAATTTTGAGTCTCGCATTGAATTTTTCATATTTTTCAAAAAACAGCACCGCGAACCGCTGACAGGCGAAAATATAAGTTTGTGCACGTAGAATAAGTGTTGGGCAGTTAAGAAGGTGTCACAGTGATTTTATTACTTTTTTTTCTGTAATAAGTAGTAGAGTAAGGGATTACAATTTGAAATACATCAATTGAATTACAGTTGCAAATCCTAGTAACGCTCCATTACTTCATTTTGGGGGTCGGCTTGCTCAGTGTCAAGAGTCTGATGGAGGGTTGGTATCAGTTTGGTCACTCTGAGTTGAGTAGAGAAACTGGACCGGTACTGTTAGCCCCAGTTTGTGCCATATCATGAAGCCTAGCTATTAACATCACATTCAAGTCACTAATCATCAGCTTCTCTAAAAGATAATTAACCGGTGATGTTTGAAAAACCCACAAGGATGTTTTAAAACACTTACCATTTTACTGAAAGCATTTTTAGAATTCCCCAAAAACTCTTCTAACCGTCTGTTGAATGATAAAAAACAGAGTTTCCTATAAGCTGCACCTTGAGACAAAGATGGCCGCCCGCCAGCTACCTGGATGTAAAACAGAGTATTTCTACATGTGTTAAATCCAGAAGATGTGGCCTGTGGGTGTGGAGGATTTGGAGTTAAAGGTGCCTTTGATGGAACTGAGTTGGGTGATGAAGGTAGTAAAGTCATGTAATTACTCCTATTTCACAACAGGATAAAAGTTTCCTGTAACTTCTAGCAGCACAATTTGCTTTCCCGTATATCCCCGCCTATGAAATATTAATTTTACTGAAATACTTTCCTGTAACCCCATGTGTGGGAACTAAACAGCAAAAAGCCAAAGCCAGAATCCAGGATATGTCGGCTAAATATTCTGCAGGACAGTATAAGAACTTCTGTGAAGCTCCGGCTGCTGTGAACCAGCTTCAGGTTAAGAAGAAACTGCACATAAACACATACATTTCAGAAGGGAGGATGTTCAGTAAATCACATGTGGCCTTGTGTAAACTAGATGAGCACACATGACAATCCGGAAACCCATCGATCATGTCATTCGTTGAAATGTAAGCACCTGAAAACTTTGGAAAGTAATAGAGATGACAAACTAACAGGAGCAACGGAATTCTTCAAGTGTCTTGAATTGTCTGGTGTTTTAGAAGTTTATGAAGTATTTGCACATTGTCAACATGTGAAATTTAGGTGTTTTTTTCTGTGCAGGTGAGGCGTCCTGCCTGGCACCTCAGCTCTTCAAACATCCACCTGATGTCTCTCTCCTTCTCTCCCCTCTTTTCCCTCTCTGTATTTTTGACAAGCTGGCACACTCAAAGGGCATTGTCAAAACGTCAAGCTTTATAAAATATAGATATAGGAAGAGATGTAGCCTACAGAGGCCGAGGAAAAAGGGGGAAGAAGATGAATTGAGGGAATGTGTGAGAAGTGTAAAAAAAAAGAAAAGAGGGAAGACAGAGTGAGAGAGTGAGAAAATAGATATGAGCTCTCTGTGGTAAAAGACAATAAAGTGTGAAAGGTTTTTCCTTTGTTTGATGTCCTCCCCTCGGGGGCTTTGTGACAGAGACCGCTGCAGAGCCCCAGTTAAAAGAGGAAAAATGACAGGAGCCATTTCTCTCTTTTTCTCTCTCTGGCCCTTCAGGATGAGAGTTGTCGGAGTGTGTGTGTGTCAGAGAGTGAGAGTGAGAGAGAGAGAAAAAGAGGGAGAGTATGAGACAGACAGAGAAAGCAGGAGAGAAGGGAGAGGGAGCCCTTGGGGTCTAATAAATCAGGCCTGCATTGAGCGGGAGGGTCCTGGAGGATCTTGCGTGGGAAGACAGGTGTCCATAGCATTCTGGGGCAGAGGTTATGGTCAGACACATCAGTCATCTCAAACAACACACACACACACACACACACACACACACACACACACACACACACACACACACACACACCGGCAGGGCTGAAATTACCCAGAGACAAAACCCCATTTCCTCCTCGTGTACCTCATTACCATGTCACACCCCCCTGCTTCATATTTGGTTTCGTTTTAAATGTGAAATACTGCTGTGATCAAATAATGAGAAGGAACGGCAATGCGAGCCACTTTTGTAAACAGTTTACCATTGATTATTCCGCCGCTTATTGTGTTTCATTGTGTTTTCCTTTCAGTTTATAAAAAAAGCGAAAAAAGAAAAAAAAAAGCGACGCAGGCACCTTGGCGCACACAGTGGCAGTAGGCTCCTCGACAACATTAGCATAATAATAATTCACAGGCTGGAGTTATGGAAATGAAATAAAGTAGTGTTCTTTTATTCTGCAGCACGCAGCGGTGTGCTGCTAAGACATCCAGTTATTATACATGACAAATATGAATTAAAGACCCGAGTTTGAGCTGGAATGAAGGTCTGTGAACGTGGAGGGAAACCGCACCTCTCTGCTGATTGTGTGCGTGAACGAATGTGTGTGTGAACGAATGTGTGTGTGCAAGAGGTGTGTATGTATGTATATGCATATGTGAGAAAATCTATGTTTGTAATATACACAGGAGGTCCTGAGAAAAGGGGAACTATATATTTGTTTCCGGGATAAAACCAGAGCAGTCAACACTCATCATCTGCTTGAGTCATGATTGCCCCGAGGCTCCTCCCTGTTGAGGTGAACATGATTGGTGTGTGTGTGTGTGTGTGTGCGTGCGTGCGTGCGTGCGTGCGTGCGTGCGTGCGTGCGTGTGTGTGTGTGTGAAGGCCTTAGGGTCACGGATAGGGGAATGTTGCGTGCCTCTCTTCTCTGTCCTCCTTTCCACCCTTACAGATTCAGTAAAATGAAACTCCTTCATGCCGCAGATACTCACAAACTGTACAAACACACGTGCACAAATACACACACGTGCACACATGCAGACAGTCAAAGAGTGAAGGGTCCCGCAGAGTTCATAAGCTAGTGAATAATAAAAGCTCCACACTGGACCTGGCTGTCTGTCTGCTGTAAAAATGGCCTGTCTGTGACATGAATATGATTTTTGCTGAGTGTGTGCGTGTGTCCGCGCACATGCAGATGTGTGTGTGTGTGTCTGCTCTCTATGGTAACTAGATGAATTATTCACTGTTTACTGATGAGGAAGCATTTAGGCTCCCAGGAGTGGTGCTCACAAGCAGGCCTCACCTCTCTCCTCTTGCCCTCTCTCTCTCTCTCTCTCTCTCTCTCTCTCTCTCTCTCCATCTTTAGCGTTCTCTCCTCCTCCTTCCCTCTTTCCCACTCGCCCCCCCCGTCACACTTTCATCATCCCTCTCCATTACCGGAGCCGTCGGTTTATAACATCACGCCTTTGTGGGATAACGGCGCCGTTGCAAGAAACATGCCAGTCGAAGTGTTTCCTCGCCTTTAGCTCCAGATCTCATCCTGTCTGATCCCGCTGACCTAGTTGAGAAACTACGTTCTGAAGGTAAAATCTCTGTTGTATGTTAGAACACAGTAGGAATCCATTTGCATGCATTAAGCAGACGGATGGGATTGGGCTCGTTCTCTTTGGGGCTGCCTTAGCTGAATTAGCATCACTTCACTGAACTCCGACGTACAGATATACCCACACAAGTAAGCACAAATCACTGGAAGCCAAGTTTAATCTTTCTCTTACACACCCAGGATACACACACACGCACACACCCCACACACACACACATTCACATAGGCTAAAACACAGTTAATACACCCACTAATCAAGCTCCTATTACCAGGAGGAGGCTTTCACACATGGGGACCAAACTCCCTTCATCTAATTGGTCCACTGAGAAAATTGCTAAGCTGTTCACATCTGCAGGGATACATACACACATATATACCCGCACACACACACATGTATGATACACACACATGCGGTCACTCTGAGCCAATCAGTGCAGAGCTCCTTGGGCAATGTGCACAGTTCCATCCTTTCCTTTATCCATCCCTTATCCCCTGGTTCATCCCTCGCTTTCAGCTCCATCGGTCCCATTACCACAGCCAGGGACCCCAATCCCTGGAACAGAACCCCAACACACACACACACACACACACACACACACACACACACACACACTAATACAGCGCACTTAACCACAGCCCAGCTTCCACCATAACAAAACCAAGGGTCCAAGCTTTTTTAGCCTATCTTTCCTGTGTTGTTTGTGGTGTTTTTGTGTGTGTGTGTGTGTGTGTGTGTGTGTGTGTGTGTGTGTGTGTGTGTGTGCACTTGGAGTTGGGTGGTTTCCCATCCGGAGCAGCCGTTGTGCTGCTTATTAAACAAAGCCTGTCTAAAGCTGTCCTAATCCTTTCCCATAGCTATCCCTGACTACACATTTAGACACACACACACACACACGCACGCACGCACGCACAGATTTCTGCACAGTTACTGAAGTCCAGCGTTCAGCAACACATTCTGTCCTCTGTCAACCCCGGCACACCGAGAGAGAGAGAGCTATACACACATCCATACACACACCCACACATAGTTTCTTTAGGGTCTGGCGGCTAGTCGCCCATCTGGGACTGGAGATAACCCTCGCTACCCACTAGTATACGCAGCAGTGTGTGTGTGTGTGAGAGTGGGATTATATGTGCTTCAGAACCCCCAGCACCCATAGCACCAAACCAGCACCCAAAGCCTCCAAAACGCCGCATCATCGAATAAATGGGGGGTTTCTGAAGCATAAATTCGTCTCTTAATGAAGGTAAAAGAAACCTGCAGACTTCTCTTGGCCTTATTTCTAAAATAATACGGCACAAATTACAGCGCTGACAGACCGGACAGGACGAAGAACCGCCTTTGGACTCACAACACAAGCGTGAGTCCTTCAAATACTTCAGCTCATTTCAGCTGCGTCTAACAGTTTTAGAGGATCGGCCTACTGAAAATCTTGGCTGGTAAGCCAAACACCAAAATAACTCTATCAGTCTTTTTGAATTGTGTGAACCAAAGGCCTAAGTCCTAAGTCCTTGTCCGGGTATATATAGTAGCTTTTTCTATGTGTTTTGGCCCTTCGTCCACACCCAAGCGGTGTTTTCACTAAGGAGGCGACATGTCGTGCAACGGCGGCATAAATAAATCCATGAACGGCGGCCAAATAACCTTGCAAACAGGACTTTTTTTACGCGTTGACACATAAATGTACAAGGCTTTCATCCAGGAGACCGCTGTTTGTGTCCCAAGCTTTTTAACTTTCATGTTACAATCAGCTGTTTGTTCGTGTCCCATGTTCACAACGTTCAGTTTCATTTTCACTTTACAAAC